>CM067530.1:10662500-10855000 GCA_034509925.1 Hirudinaria manillensis | reverse complement strand
CTATACCTCATTTCTAAAATTGTCTGAATCCTCAGTCCTAACCGTAGGTTCTACCCTCACTCGTAACCCTAGGTCTTATATTATTATTATTTTATTATTATAATTATTCAACTATTGCTGTTCACATTAAGAAGTCCAATCGACCGGAAGGGAAGAATTTTGTTTCTCAGGGAAAAAAACGGCGGGAAACGTTGCGAACGATTTCCGCTCAAGCGTAACCTCAAACTCCGGTGAAGCGTGACCAACGGTTTGTAGAATTTTCCCTTCACGCATGACCAGAGCCATCCGAACGAAGATGGTGAGGATGATGATGATGATGAGGCAGTTACTTCATTGCCAGTTGTTGTTGCTGTTGCTGCTGGAGATAAGCAGGTCATCGTCATCATCATCATCATCATCATCATCATCATCATCATCATCATCATCGTCGTCGTCGTCATCCTACGACTCTTTTTTTATTTCCACATACTTCCTTCAGTCGTCGATCCATCCATCGATCCAGTCCATTGTTTGTTCATCCCATAAGGCATGGAAAGGCATCCATAAATCTTCTTCCCGGTTCCTCCCTTTTATTCCTCCTTTTCCTTTACACTCCATCATTCATTCGCTCTTCTCCAATCGACCTTTCACCCTGTATAGGAACTTTTTTCATTTATTCATTCATTCACTCATTCATTCATTCATTCATTCATTCATTCCCCCACTTTACTCACTCATTCCCCCATTTTATTCGTTCGTTCGTCCATCCATCCATCCGTCCGTCCGTCCATCCATCCATTCATTCAGATGCATTGCTCTGTCTAAATGCCCTCTGATTCCATGTCGAACTCCTCTTAATCCACGCTGAAGGAAAACAATTTAAAATTTAAAAAAATACCCCCACCCCGATGGAGATAAAACGTTATACGGAGACACGTAATAGAGTTTGGGCTCTCTCTAAATGGATAATTAATAAATATTATATTAATATTATGAATTACTATTTGTATGAGTTTGAGCTATTATTATTATTATTATTATTATTATTATTATTATTATTTATTATAAAAAATCCTAAACAAAGAATAACCAGAGATGATCATCATCGCAGTTATCATCACCATACCATCCTGTAGCACCATCATCATCATCATCATCATCATCATCATCATCATCATCATCACCACCACCACCACCATCATCATCATCATCATCATCATCACCTTCACCTTCATCGTCGTCAATTAATTTCCAGCATCTACCAGGAAATGCTCTCCTGCCATCACCATCTCTCCGACGACTGTCAATCCAAGGAGGAGGCACAGAAGGACATCAGGAATCAGATGAGCAGGTTTTGGATTTACGAGGTCTTTTGCTCTCAGGAGAACATGAGACGTACGTGAGACTTTTGTTGTACTTTTCCATGTACTTACGTACCTGCTTATAGTTACTTTCTACTTCGTACTTGCTGCTTTGTACTTTCTACTTCGTACTTGCTGGTTTGTACTTTCTACTTCGTACTTGCTGTTTTGTACTTTTCTATTTCAGACATTATTATACTTTGTACTTTTCGATCTCTGACTAGTACTAGTACTTACTTTGCGTCGTCTGCTTTCTGTTTCACGTACCATACTTTCAATAGGAGTACTCACTTTACGTCGTGTCTTTGGAGGTTTATATTACTAATTCGCTGGAGATTTATAAACTAATTCGAAGTTTATTTCGAAATATTATTTCGTAATAATTAGACTTGTTTTTAATTAAATTTTTACTATATTTAGCTAACTTTTTTCTTTAAAATTTAATTTCGTTAAATTAATTTCTATTTTATTCCCGAAATTTTTCCAAATGCCAAACGAACTCAGTTCTCATTGGAGACGGGATCGTACGAAGCGTCTTAGAGTAGGCTGTTAAGAGAAAGTAATTTATTTCGAGGGGTGGAATAAAATAAACATTAATAATAATAATAATAATAATAATAACAATAATCGAGATAATTCGAGGAAAATATTCGAGAGAGAAATAGTCTTTTTTATCATAAAATCCAGAGGTGAAGTTGCTAATCGGTGATGACTCTGGTCAACAGCTCGCGTGATCGGGTTGCGGTTCTTACGTCACAATTACTTTATTCGTCCATTCTTTGACCATCCATCCGCCCATCCATCCGTCCGTCCAAGCGTCTGTCCGTCCATCCATCCATCTGTCCGTCCATCGATCCATCCGTCAGTTCAAGCATTCGTCCGTTCCTTCATCCACCGATCCATAATTCAATACTTCGCACATGTTATTGGCACATTTGTGACCCCATGGCCAATCGGGCGTCGTAATTGGTTTTACTGAATCAACACCAAGTGATGGAGAGGATGACGACGACGTCGATGACGATGACGACGACGATGATGATGATGGCGGTGGTGACGTTCGTCATAAAGAGATCTTTTTTATTTCATTAATCACATTTATTATTCTCACATTAAAATTCAAAAAGGCAATTTATATATTTTATTTTATTTTATTTCTTTTTATTTTGTGTTGTTGAGTTTATTTAATATTCTTGGTGCAATTCTATAAATGCTGGTGGTTGAATTGAAACAATATTGAAACAACTCCGAATAAATATCTTTATTTTACTAATATTCCGAATAAATATCTTTATTATCTTTATAAATATCTTTAATATTCCAAATAAATTACTTTTTTTTATTGTTCCGACGTTAAAAAAAATTCAATCAATTGCTTGAATCGTCGACCCGATCGTACCTCAAACGACCTTTGAACCCCAGCAGTGCACGTGACCGCGCTCGTTAGCCAATCAGGAGACGGGATAGACTGGCGATGTTCCAGTCTAAATTCAGCACATCCCTTGGCAACTTGTTCATAACATGGCGTCGACGCCGACGGCGACGATGACGACGACGACGGCAGCGACAATTGGCGACAATTAGCGCCCCCTCTACAATGGAAATTTCGGGACCGGCCATCTTAAAGGCAAGAAGAAATAATGTCGGGCCATTGATGTTCTGACCTAGATGGGTCGACCTATAGAGTTGGATATATCTAGGTCAGGTCACCGGCAGATAATAACTTACGTTCCAGAACCAGACGAGATGGATTAGACTTGCCTATGAGCGAGTGAGAGCGAGGCTGGTTTTGATAATGATGTTGATGATGATGATGATGAGAATGATGAAGACGACGACGATGATGATGATGCTGAGAAAGAAAGGGAAGGACTAAAGATAAATTCGCACCAAGCATCACCAACTCCATCATGCTGTTGTTAAAATCGTCGTCGTCATCATCGTCATTATTTTCATCGTCGTCGTCATCGTCATCATCGTCATGCCATGCAATAAACTTCAAATTTTTCGGAGGAAACATTTATAGAAGCAACAATTTCGTCCGGATTTGACACGCATTTCGAATTTCTTGAATTTCTAAATTAAAAAATAAATTAAAAAATAAATAAAAAATAAATATCGGATTAAAAAATAAAAAGATTTAAATAATCGAATCGCAAAAAAAAATAGGAAAGTCGACATGTTTTTAAATGACAGATTAATTTTTAAATGTGCAAAATCGAATAAAAACATTTGAGAGTGTTTTGATATTATTTTATAATACATTATTTTATTTATGTTGGTGCCGGTCGAAAATATGATAATGATCCTGGGATCTCAGATGTGACAATTTCATGGATGGATGGATGGATGGATGGATGGATGGATGGATATCCCTGATGGATGGATGGATGGATGGATGGATGGATGGATGGATGGGATAGTAAAAGAATGAATTTCCTCAAACCGACGGAGATGAAGAATTCTCGTGAAATTGATTTTTTTCACGAAACAGGAAGTTAAAAAAATGCTTCGACAGAAGCACAATAGTGGTCAAAGATTCAGCAACGAAATGTCTTAAATTTTAGCCGATTGCACAGGTAATATTTTTATTAAAATTCTGTAATAAAATATATTTTTTAATTTAATATATTTTATTTAAATATTTTTTTAATATAATGTATTTTATTTCTCCGGAAACGCATGAACAAATTTTTGGCACTATTAAGTAGTACCTTTACCATCCTATAAGGATATACATATAAAATCGTTTATTAGGGAAATTCAATAGCATTGCAAATATAATCAAATATAAACAATATTTCCAATATTTCTTATTTTATTTTTTTTTTAAGAATTTTATTATTTCGAACCTTTGAAATCTCAAGTAAGTCGAAACCGATTAAAATCCGATTTTGAAATTCGGAAAGCTCTCGATTTTGCGGATCAAAATGCTCGAAGGTCCGGAACGAGCGCTGGATTATCTGGATTCCAGTGCTCTAGAGGTCGATATTCGAATCAGTAGCAAGACTGACATCCATCCATCCATCCGTCCATCAATCTATCCATCCATCCATCCATCCATCCATCCATCCATCCATCTATCCATCCATCCGCCCGTCCTTCCGTCCACTGACTTGGATTTCATTTCAGGACACAAGGAGCTCCTGGTCTGCCTCTTGCCTTACATGAAGCCGTCTCGGATGTGCACCCAGGCTTACGAGAATTACTTTAGGAACTACGCTTCTGAGAAACAGTTCAGAAACGCTTGCAGGTGAGTTCACGTTTTTTTATTTTCAATTTCCTTTGCTGTCAACGGCTCTTTCGAAGGGTCACAAGGGGCCACCACCTTTTCATAGGTAGGACATGGAGGAGGTGGTAATTGGCCATAAGTGGGTGGTATCGAAATTCGGTATTGGGTAGGAAAAGCTTCCAACCGAGAAGGAATAAATGGCTAGCGGTCTGACTGGCCGTCTGGATAAATGAAAGCAGGTGAAGGGCTTTTGGGCGCTGTTTTATCGACTGTCTTTCAGGGTACCTTAGCGGGTCAAAAACTCGACACCCTTAATCAGAAACGCCCTGTAAATTCTCTCGCAACGCTACGTCGTTCCCACGCGGCTCAGGCCCGACGCTCGCATTTGTTGTTGTTCTTGTCGCCTCGCTAGACCCGTCTGCCGAAGATGGCTTTCGTCGTCGGACGATGCTTTTGTTGCCGAGGGTTGTTGGTGTTATTGCTTTTGTTGCTATGGGCCGCATTTATTGGTTGGTATTGTTGTTGATGATGATGTTGTTACGGACAGTTGTTGGCAGTAGCATCAAACGGATAATCAAAGTTATTGTTGCTGTTGTTGTTTCCATTGTCGTCGTCGGAAGTAAGGGATGCTTCTTCATGAATGCTCCTAATGAGTCGAAGCGAGACATTTCGTCTCCGCTCTTTGAATAGGGGTCACATACAATACAATGCATACAATCTGTACAATACATACAATCTTCTCTCTCCTCTGTTTCTATTCTTTTGCTTCCTCTAAGTAAGTAGTTTTTCTTCTTCCACCCATCATTCCTTTCACCGGGAAAGGCTTTCCATCCCTTACAGTCCACTTTGGTCCAGTTAATGTAGTTAAGCAAGGTTTGATAAACTAAATCTGATGACTGAAATCTACAGTCACTCTTTTTGCTTGTCTGGAAAGCAAAATTTGTGTCAACATCTGTCCTTTTCCGTCAGCTTTTGCCGTTCGAATCATCGCCGGAGAAATTAAGTGTCGAAAGATTATCGTACGTAAGTAATCGTGTGACGGTGTCAAACACGCTTACTTTTAATAAAAAGCTATTGAATTAAATAATCAATATGAAATACTTAATAGAATTAATTATTAAAATACTTAGAATCAGTTATTACATTTAAAACAAAGGAGATTTTTCGCCTGAAAGGCTCAAAGGCCATGGAAAGAATGTTATCACATTTTCCCCGCCAAAATAATCTTCCCTTTATTTTCTGTTTTTCAATTAAACTGCTAAACCACATTATCTTGAATTCGCTCTCTTCATAAGCCATTGTGTCCGATGAATGCCGACATCAGTTTTGCTGAAAATCGCTGGACTGTGGTGCCTCGTTTTGTGTCCTGCTGTGACGTTGACTGCGTTGGTGATGATGGCGATGACGATGATGATCATGATGATGATGATGATTCGACATTTAATCATTCACTCACCTACTCACGGTGGTCAAGATGGCATTACTGATTCATGGAGTTTTTCACCAACTTCTCAGGATAGTTAGTACTGCCCTCAAGTGTTTCCACGACATTAGGAAGGAATTGAAGTCTAGGTGTCGAGATCCGCTATCTTCTTCTTCCTCCTCGTCATCATCTTCTTCTTCGTCTTCATCAATTTCATCGTCGTTGTCGTCATCCTCTTTGGCGACAACGGCAGACCAAAGCTTCAGTCGCCACCTCATACAGCCGCTGATTGACGATTCACGGTCTATCGTCACCACGAAGTGTCGTCTACAGCCGCCTTACAATCACTATTTCGCCTCCTCGTCGAGCTCATTGAACGCCGTCGTCATCAGCTCAGCCGAAGCTGCGACTTTCAGCTGCGCTTGCGGCTATCGAACGCTCAAGACAAGGCCGGAAGACGTCGATCGTAGTCGACTAAAGATTCGCGCCGACTCGACTAAAAACCTCGACATTGCAGACGTCGCTAAGATGTCGCCGATTCGGACGGCGACGAGAGGCGAGCGACATCGTTCGGCTACGGAAACTGCTTTCGCCGGCGTCAGAACGGCGCTCAACTTGCTCAAAGCCTTCGCTAAGAAGCTGAATTACGAAGCCGACTGGCTACTGCGCAGGATCCCGCTGTCTAGTAAAGTATCGGTCACCATTGCCTTAACAGTCGCCAGGTGGCGCACGAGGACGTGAGGTATTTTTCAGACCGTTCGGCAGATGGCCAAGAATTTAAGGTTTCGCCGTTGCTTAGGAACGGGTGTTTGTTTTTTTTTCTTCTTCATTTCTTCGAATTTGTTTGCAATTTTTCGGTTTTAAAATAAAAAAAAAAATCAATAAATTAATTCTTTGCCGATGCTCGTCATGGATGGTGAAAGTCATTAAATGCGAACGACCTAATTACGTATGCGATGTATTAACAATTATTAATAAACTATTTTTCAAATGCTCAGTTGAAGGGTTATTGTTATTATTCAGCTTTATTCCTGTTAACATATTTCCTGGGATGATGTTATCATTCACAGTGAAAGTAAAAATAAAATCATTTTGCAAATATGAAGACAATATTGTAAGACCACGATGCTATATCCTAGTTAATCTTTACTTGATCACGATGATGATGATGATGATTGTGGTGGTGATGGTAGTGATGATGATGATGATGATGATGACGAAGAGGAAGGGAGATTGTGGATTTGGACGTTTGGCCATTAAAATGTGAAAGTATGTGATACATCATTCTAATTTAAATTGGATGATTAAAAATTTATCAGACAAACTTTTTTTTTCGCTCTTTCATCAATCCATCAGTCCATCCATCTATCTATCTATTCATCCATCCATCTGTCTATCGATTAAATCAGTCAGCAGTTCGAGTACATTCGTATATTTTTTAAAACATTTTCTCTGAATTTAAATTTTCTCAGAACTGACGTCAAATGTTGACAGTATTTTCAGCTCTCCGACGGATTTGGCACATCTAGAAAATCACTTCGTCATTACACTTTCATTATCATTATTATTAATATTTATTAATATATTCACTTATTATTGGCAATTTTACCATATAACGTTGCTATATAATCACAAAAATTGGCTGTCATCTTCGCCTCTACTGTTGCACCTCCGCACTTATTTCTCCTATATTTGCTAGAAGTCATAAAAGATTGAGGTGACCATGGCAACGACGGAAAGCATCAACAAATATCAGTTTGGAAATAATTCTCTGACGATTTCTTCTAAAGCTGTTATTGTTTTCGACATCATTATTATTATTATTGTTGTTGTTGTTGTTGCTGTTACTAGATAACAGTATCGCTGAGCCGACAACGCATTCGCCGATAGACATCAAAGACAAAACCGGAATCGCAGAAATGCACACCTCCAAGAGTCTCTTGCTTGGCCACTTTTCCAGCCATTACGCTGCCAATTTCCGACGCCATCCTTGCTTTATTCACCGGAAGGAAAGCGTTTGCAGCCATTTTTTTCAATACCGTTTGCTAATCATAATCTAGCCCTAGGTCGAATCGGCATCATCGTCGTCGTCCTAACCATCACCACCTCAGGCTGCAGCCCCCACGCCACCCCGAGCAGACGTCAAAACAATTGGAGGGAAATTGACATATCGATATTTGCCTTCCCGGAACCAAGTCGCGAAAATAATAATAATAACGATGATAATAATAATAAAATGTAACAAGTTATAAACAAATAAAATACATTAATAAAACATAACACAAGTAATAAAGACATTCATAACCCCGATCTAATAATATTTCAAAACGCGCAATTCCGGCGCTCGCTTTTGAAGCTTTCATCATCATCACCACCACCATCATTTTTCATCATCACAATCATCGTAGATCATTATTACTATTGATGTGGCTGCTAGCATAAGCATAATTATCATCATACGTTATGATTATTATTAATATTATTATTGTTATTATTTATTATTTTTGATTCTATTATCACTCGGCTATTCGTAGCAGACGTCCACAACACTCGCTGACATTAAAGTTCATCGAGAAAATGAACGAACGAAGCCGCTAACGATATCATACGATACAACATCATCGTCAGCGATGATGATGACGACGACGATGATCATTAATTAATATCATTATCATCATTGTTGCTGTTATCATCATCATTTTTGATTTCATTATCACTTGGCCATTCTTGGCAGGCAATCCACGACGACGGCGGTCGCTAATGAAAAGTTTTACAATGACGGCATCTCATCAAGAAAATGAATGAATAAATGAACGAATGAATGAATGAATGAATGAATGAATGAATGAATGAATGAATGAATGAATGAATGAATGAATGAATGGATGAATGAACGAATGAATGAATGAACGAAGCAAGCTGATGATACTGATCATCTGCTATGATGATGATGATGACGACGACGACGATGATTAAATGCATCCGGCACAAGACAGACAATTGAGCAAAGGTGTGGGTGGGGATGTCGTGCGAATGAATGACAAACCGATGAAAGCAGCGTCGCACCACCGCGAAGGACACGCAAGATTCCCTTCAAGAGAAAAACATGAAACAAAACATCACCATCGAAATCATCGTCTCAACCCACCATCATCATCATCACCACCGTGGGACCAAATTCCTCACCCGATCTCCCCAGCATTTACCCCTATAGGAGAACCCCCACTCCTCGTGATCACGTGACGTCATGGAATTAAAAAATCAACGAATCACCCGACCGCGAGTAACCGAGGATGGTTTGAAGGGCCACCGAACGTGATACCTGAGGTCCAATCAAATTTAAGTAGGTCAACTCCAAGCCAATAATTGAACTCAACGACTTCCTTTTCAACCTGGATTTGATAATTTAAAAAAAAAACACACACACACACACAGTTAAGGTCCATCCTGATAATCTTTCCAAACACTACAACCATTGTGAGGGGTCAGGGGTCATCCAAACTAAAAGCGGCAAAAATTCGTCACCACCATCATCACCACCACCACCAGAGTCGCCCATCGTTACCATGACTACCAGCAAAACAATTCCACGACTACAGAAGCCATTCGATGAACATTGAAATAAAAAAAAAAAGAGAAGAAAGAAAAATGAGTGACTGAAAGAGAAGGTGGATGACAGAAAATCATGATGATGATGATGATGATAACAATGATTCCACATGAAGCTAAACCTTCTGAGCAACTGAGGAATGGCGCGAGACAGTACCTTATGAAGCGGTCGAAAATAATGTCGTTAATAATAATAATAAATTAATAACAATAATAAAAATTTGTAATAGCGAATAATAATAATAATAATAACAACCCTTTAATGACAATACCTAGAATACCACCATTAATGATAATAGTAATAATAATAATATTATTCCCTATTAACCATTAATTATTAACACCAACAACAGGTAACCATGACAGCACGACAGGCATCCCAGCAGTTGGATATTTGCAATTTTCAAAAAAATATCGTTAAATATTGATAAATGTTCTGCTAAAAAAGCAGGATGATATTATAGGACATAACTGCATCCTGGAAGCGCCTAAAAATATTCCGCTATACTGGCAACAATGATGGCGAGGACGAAGATGAAGATGAGACGTCTCCGCAACCTCCCACGGGCGCAAAATCGCTCCTCAAACCTGTCTCGGCCCTCAAAAACTCCGAGTTGCAATGAAATTAAAAATTAACCAAACGTATTCCTAACCAAAGACTGTTTTACTCCAAAAACAAAAAAAAAATAACTAAACTAAAATTATAAAATAAAGATTGTATAAATTCAAAACTTAATTTCTCATTTAAATCGTTTATTGATCCGGCATAGGCCTTTCAAATCCGTCGGGTAATCCACTCCTCCACAAGCGACGAGGTAAACGCTACTAATCGGAAGAGAACGAGAGAAGGTTCAAAAAGGAAAAGACGGCGGCCGGAAGGCTGCCATAAGCAAGCACGCACTCACTCCGTCGCACACCGAACACAAACGAAGAGGAAGAGGAGTAGGAAGAGGAGAGGTCACAGAGTTCAGCAGTTCTCCTGGACGTCCCTGACGATGATGGCGTCCCTGGATTTTCCGACTCCCACCCACTTGACTGTTACGGAGGTGGAAACAAAGCAATCGATTAATCAGCTGGCATCGTTACCGGTCAATTATTTGCATCAATTAATTAATTATGCAAAGCGTTCGAGAAATGCTAATCAGGGTAATTAAGCAAATGGCATGTTAGTCAACATAGTAACTGATCATTGGCCACGAGAAACACTGCCAAAGGCCTTGAGCACTCTACTTTGCATATTATTATAATTTCAGCATCAACTGCCAAAGAAACTAAAGTCAAACAACAAAGGCAGACTATGATAAATTATTCAAAGTGGACATATAGATTATCGTATGGGCCGCATACCTGGTATCCTGCACAGTTCCTCTATCTTGAGCACGTAGTTCCTGGCAGCCTCCGGCAGGTCCTCGAAGGCCCTGACCCCGGAGGTGCAAACCATCCATCCCGGCAGGGTTAGGTACTCGACCTCCGCCTTTTCGAGTTCGTCCAGGGAGGCTGTCATTAATAATAATAATATTAATAAAATATTAATGTCGTCAATACATGATACATGTGGTCAATTGACAAGAGTTAAAAGTTAATAGAGATTTTAGACTGAGGAAGGAGTGCTGTTACCAAAAGAATGAATATTATTGTTATACCATAACATTATATTATTATTATTATTATTATTATTATTGTTTTCATAAATATCTCGGATCAACCACCCACTGACGATGTCATCGCCTTGTTGAGAGGCAACAATTCATTTGTCATGAACACCCTGCCAGTCAGCATGTGTCACCATAGCAACAGAAGGCACATTAAAAAAGAAGATGCAACACCTGGCCCTAACGTCCGCAACTCACCTGGGTAGTAATCTATGACCTTCCCGTTGACCTTGTAGGCCACGCCGATCTTGACCTCCTCC
Organism: Hirudinaria manillensis; assembly: GCA_034509925.1. Taxonomy (NCBI): domain Eukaryota; kingdom Metazoa; phylum Annelida; class Clitellata; order Hirudinida; family Hirudinidae; genus Hirudinaria; species Hirudinaria manillensis. Next base: position 10,843,484 of record CM067530.1, on the reverse strand, counting down.
AGGTCGTCCAAGACGTCGAGCTTCGTCAGGGCCAATCTGGAAAAGGCCCGAAGGGAACGTGAGAAGAAATTACAAAAGGTTAGTGTCGAATGATAATAAAGAAAAAAACAAAACAAAGACAAATGATGTTGTAACTAAAATAAAATACTAGAGTAGCCATTACATTGCACATGTTGTTTATTCATCATCAAGGGTAAGTGCTGATTAGGTCAAGTATTACTTAACAATATTACCATAATAATAATAGTTATGTAACTATCACTATTTAAATACGTAAATCTGTGCATGCATGCATGCATGTATATTGGCACCTTCCATTGCCTCTGCACACAAATGTAAGTGCTAATTAAGACAAGCATTACTCAACAATATTACCATTAATAGTAATATAATAGTCAACTAATGGCTAATTAGGACAAGTAATATTACCTAACCAATACTATAACTGGTCAACAGCTAATGTTCTGAAGACTTACGCAGACAGTCCGTTGATCTTGTCGACGTACTGCATGAGAAAGGCGTCGAACCAGCCACACCTCCTCGGCCTCTTCGTCGTCGTCCCGTATTCCTGACCCTTGACCCGGACCCTCTCGTCCATGGCGGGGTCCATCTCCGTTGGGAAGCACCCCCTCCCTACTCTCGTCACGTAGGCCTTGGCCACTCCGTAAATGTGCCCCACGGCATTAGGGGGAATCCCGAGGCCGGTGAACACCCCTCCGGCGGAGCAGTTGCTCGACGTCACCATGGGGTAGGTGCCTGAAGTTCGAGACACGAAAATCAAATCGATCGACTAATTCGTTATTGCAAGTTAATAATAGATATTAAGTTAATTAATAAGTTAGTGGACAGATGCAGACAGATACAGTCACGGACGAGGCAAGGCGAGGCGTGAGATGGTTTATGTCGTCTCATGTACTGACAATTTCAATCGTCAATCGAGGACTTCAATCGATTCGACCGGATCAATCGCCTACCAAAGTCGATGTCCAACATGGTGGCATTGGCACCCTCGATGATGATCCTGTTACCGGTTTGGGACAAGGCCTTAGACATGTAAGTGACGCTATCCTTTACAAGTGGTTTCAGCTCTTCACTGTAGGCCTGAAGTCCAAAATAAATGTTCGCATCCATGTTATAATGTTATGTTATAATAAAATCCAAATATTAAAAACCAGTTAGTAATTAAAATTAAGCAACGAAAGACTTGTTAAAACATAACAACTAATGAGTTCAGTACCTTCAAATTCATCAGAACAACCCCAACCTCAACCCTAACCCCAACCCCAAGCCCAACTAAAACCAATCTTAAGAAGACAGTCCCCAATACCTTATACTTGCAGAGCTCTGCCTCAACATCGACCGACAGTTTCGGGTGCATCCTCTGGAAGTGATCGACCAGCCTCTTAAACCTGGAAACACCGGAGATACACTCGTTGAACTCACACATCCGATTAGCTCAAAGGCAAAAAGTGCAAACTGATGAAATTATTTTGACAAGACACAAACACAAGATATACAGAAAAAATAAATAAGATAAAATATATATATAAAATAAAAAATATCAGATAAAAGAATATAAAATCACAAACTAGTAAAATTATTTCAACAAGAATCAAACACAAATACAAGATATCCAAAAAAAGAATATAAAATCAAAGGCAAATGAAATTTTGGCAAAAAACAAATACAAGATATCCAACAAAAAAAAATTGGATAAAAGAATATAAAATCACAAACTAGTGAAATCATTTTTAACAAGACACAAACACGATCAAACACAAGATACTCCCAAAAAAAAAAAACAACAAAAGAATATAAAGTCTGAATTCAAGACAACAGTGTCCTGAATCTCCTGCACATGCAAGCAGAGCATTGAATTTCTCAACACCGCGAGACGAAACCCCCGGCGAGCCGAGCACCGCCGGTCTCGACCGCTCTACGAGGAATTTGAAAACCCGACCGGGCACCGTCCATCCGTCCGTCCGTCTTCGGGACGACCGATTTTAAAAGCGAAGCTCACTTCTCGGTGAAGATTCCAAAGTCGTAGACGAGATCCGCCACTCGTATCCCTATCCTGGCCGCCTGCGAAGCGTGTAAAATACGGATTTGGAATAAAAAAAGTCAAAACCGGTCTGAATGACTGGTTTAAATTATTTCCTGTTTTAGTGAAAAGCCATAGAGTGTCGACAAGAGACACATCTCTCTCTTGAGATCAATCTTAGTAAATTTTTCAGAGGTCCTTCAGTAACGAACAACAACAACAAGAAGAACTAAAAGCAGACTAAAAAGTGCTCTGACTTGCGTGCCATTCAAAATCATTCTTGTTCAAATAAACAAAAAAATCTTTCACCTTTGACGAATAAGCCGGTCCGATGCCTTTCTTTGTCGTCCCGATCCTGGATTGAATAATTCACTTTCAATTAATTTTATAATTTAATTAATTTTTTACCATAATTTGTTTTAATAAAATATATATTAATATATTCTTTTAATCGACCACTGCATTGTCGGTGATCGCTTAAATATAAAGAATATCTATTAAATCCATTGAAAAATGACTCACTGGTTCGTACCCTTCCCGAACTCTTCCATGGCGTCTGCCTCTTGGTGGAGATCGAATACTGAAGGATGACAATGGAAACACATTTTGTTTGATTAGTATGTTTTGTTTTTTGATCGAGTTTTGAATAATAATTCAATTTATTTACTTTATTTATTTATTTCATTTAATTGAGGTTCTTTGCAATTATATTCTCAACGACAGTGTGCTCACAAATTCATGCAGAGCAATTGTGTGCCTCTGGCAACAAATTCAACATCAACAACACTTTTTTTGGTGATAATAATAATATTGATTCTAACAATAATAATAAAAATATTGATAATAACAATAATAATAATAATAATAACAACAACAAATCCAACAACCACAAATCACCCCATCGTCATCTTAATTATCCAATTATTATTATAAGTACTAAAAATATCACAATCAACCAGACTGGCAACAACCTTTAGCAGAACATATTTAAAATTAAAAATCAAAAATACCTCAAATTAAATAAAATTATAACAATAATAGGTTTTAATTAAACAAGTTCATCGGAACATATTAAAAATTAAAAAGACACCACAAATTAAATTGAATTAAACCAAATTAAACCAAATTAATGGTATTAAATCGAATTATATATAAGGCGGAAAACTTCATCGACAAACCGAGGTGAGCCCTGGACGAGATGACGAGTCTGTCCTTCCAGTCCGTCAGACCTTTCTGTTCGTTCTTCTTGATTTCATCGAAGAGTCCGGGCAGGTGGATGACCACCCCGTTGCCTGAGGCGAACCAGTTTGTTAACTACTGACTAACGTGTTAACCACTTAACGAAATACAATCCAATCGTTACGCACTTAGGCGTGCTTGCAGACGGACGGAAGGCATAAGCACGTCACGGTAAGGGCGATTATTTGTCATGGCCCGTGCTTTATTACATGGCAATGTAAGACTTACTCAAAAATCTGACAAGCACAATTATTATCCGGGCGTTGGCAATTATAAGGTGCCTTGTTATGTTTGTATTAATGGTCCCACTTAAGAAGAAAGACAAGACACAAGACTTTGAAGAAGCCAAAGAATTCCAGCAATTGCAGACAAGAAACACAATTCAATTTGTTTTTTGTCATTCCAATTTCTAGTTATTTCTATATTTTGTTTTGGCAATAAACTCTTGTTTGTGTCAAATATATGCTTTTATAACATAATTTGACATGGTAAAGGCTTAAAATTTCAACTTTTCTCCAAGATTTGGTCTTTATGAACTAAACTGCTAAAGTACATTAAATATCATCTCCCATTATAAACTCCAGGCAAGTTTCTGCTATTAAGGTTTTCTATTACCAATGCAGGCTGGACCACCTCCTTAAATACTAGAGGAAACTTTCACACACACAAAAAAAAGACTATACAAAATATTTCATCTCACCAATGAGGTTCATACACTTTGGGTTGAGTAGACCACTGGGAAGGAGATGGAAATCGTACATGACTCCATCCACCACCACCGTATGACCAGCGTTGTTACCACCCTGTAGAATAATGAAGACCGAACATTTTTTTATTTACCGCAAATTAAACGACATAAAAGCAAACGCTTTTAAAAATAGAACCGAACGCTTCTCCTGTCGTTCTGAACAATATTCCGCCAATAACGTGTTTAAACTCACCTGACAGCGGCACACGAGGTCTGCATCTTGGCAAAGAAGATCCACCACTTTTCCTTTACCCTCATCTCCCCACTGCGTTCCCAAAACCACGATGGCCTTACTGTCGAAGCTTTTGCTTCTCAAAAAAGAATAACCGCCCTCTCTAGCCATTGCAGTGATTCCAAGACCGCAGTCGGCAAAACAACTACAAGCGTAAGAGGTGAACAAAGACACACGTTCTAAAGAAAGCATGAAATTTATATAAAATTTATTTAAAATATTCAACTAAATGATTTATAGTTTTTTAACAAAAACGTTTTTAAACGTTTATAAAAATAATAAGAAAAATAATATCCAGGTCTTAAAGACGAAATTTATAGCTTTCAAAAGTAGCGAGTTATGTTGAATTTAATTATATACATTTAAAAGTTAAAATGTCAGCACAAAATATAGAAAAAACTTTAATTTTAATCTCAATTTTTTGATTGATCTTGGCTATCAATAATGAATCAAAATTCTCGAAAAGACCACAGGAAACCCATTCTTGGTCATAATCATCAAACATACTTAACCCGTTTTGTTTATAATATCATTTGAAAAGATGCAACTATTTGTTATATGTGTTAACAAATTGGCATTTATCTCGTGAAGCACACTTACAAATTATTGAGGCAAGTGAATGGCAATTAATTAGCTCTTATTTCCAATTACTATCTTTTTGAATAATTTCAATTTTGAATGATTAATTCAAAGATAAGTTCATTTGTATTATATATAATAAGAGATGATAGCAATCTGGCAAAAGCATATATACACATTCAAATTCACAACACTATGAGAGAGAACTTTTGTTGCCCAAAAGAAATAAAGGCGTCAAAGGGCTCCTGACTATGTTTGACTATGACTATATTTCTGATTCCCAACTTTCTGATGACTACCCAACCAGTAAAATTTCAATGCTAGGATTTTAAATAGATATTATTAAAACTTTTCAAAACACCTTCAAGAGCCCTTTTCAAACTACTAACGATATCATCGAATAATTGAATTGAATTGGTATGCGTTATTCGATATTGCAATTTGATAATAGTTCCTTTATTGTCCAGATTTCGTACAACCAATTATTACATTAGCTGAAATACTCTTCCGAATCGCTCTCTTCTATGCGTTTAGGGCGAAATAAAGTTGCTCTTTCTTTACCTGAAAAATTCATACAAACGGAATTACGAAATATTCTCGTATACTGACAGTTAGATTATCAAAAGCGTTTAAAATTATTTGAAATTATATATTAAATGTCATATTTTCAGGAGCAGTTATAATTGCACAATCAATATCATATCTTGGGAATTGTACCTGGTCTATTTCTTCTCCATGTATAACTTTGTTCAAATCTTCAATGAGGTGCATTTGATGACGCGGCAGAAATATGAAGGGACTGCAGGATAAAAATCAAAAATTGGCAAATTGATCGTCAGTCTGATCTCTGGCACCGCTTTCGTTTTTAAAGTAATTCCAAACAGAATTGAATCAACTCACCATTTTTTAGCACAATTATCGTACCACCATGGAACAAGAAGAGGTTCAGGTTTTTTAAGGATGCAATTTATGCAATACTTTATATATTCGTTAAAGCCGAAAATTTCCCAAATATCTTCTTCTTTAATATGTCCATATTTTTTCTAAGAATTGTATTAATAATTACTATAACCATGAAAAACTGAATATTATCCACAAATATTGCCAGTAATACCGACAGGAAATATATCATTGAAGTGCGCGATTCCATTGAATATAATTGTGAGAACATATTGTCTTCGCACGTAATCATCGTGAAACAAAAATTTTTCTAATGTCAAATCTGGCACTAATCTTTCGTCATTATCGATTGCAATATTTCCAATTTCCTCAGAAAGGTTTGAGCAGTCTGCACTTTCATGTATGTATGGCTCGTGGTGGCTACTGTATTTTTCAAGATCCCCCGAGCATTCGACATTGTAATACTGTAAATCTGGCTTTTCTCTTTTGTTGATATCGCTATCATTATTTTCATATTCCTCGGAAAGGATTGAGTAGTCTGCACTTTCAGATATGTATGTCTCGTGGTGGCTACTGTATTTTTCAAGTTCCCTCAAGTATTCGACATTGTAATACTGTAATTTAAATTTTAAATATTTGCAATAATTTTGATTATTTATATACGTGATTAATTTACTGCCCTCCAAAATTTATCGAGATGCAGTATTTGATAACTAACTGCGGATAAGAATTTTAAGTAGTTGTGAAAATCTGATACTAGTTCCCTCTGTTTTCGGAGTAACCAAGTCAATCTGCTATAATCGTCTTGCATACGTCTACCATGCATGTAGAGTTCATCCTAAAAATTAATATTAAGTTTTATAATTCAAATAATACACAAAATAAATCTATGTATGTTTCAATAAATGCTGCAAGTTTGTTTAAAAAAGTTTGTTTATCAAATGAAGCGCATTACCATTACTTTTTCCAGAAAATAACGCAAGCGTTTATATTTCTGAACCTCATCTTTTGCCGACATGAAATATGTGTAAAGATGGTCATACACCGCTATTCCTCTAAAATTCTTACCAATCCTTGTGTATATCTTCATGTAACCTCGGAACTTATCCTGATTCGTTAGCTGCAGTCATAATAAAAGTTGTAACATTTTGTGAATTAAGTAAGCTAATGCTCTAAAAACACGAATGCATCAGCTAGACAAGATTATGTTATTTTCAATGTATTGTTCATCGTAATTCGTGATTAATATTAATTTGTAAATAATATTTCTCTTTTGTAAAAGTTTATTAATCGTTCACCTCGTTTAATGATTCATAGGCCTCCATGTAATCCTTTACATACCCTTCTAAGGGTAACGAATCAATTTCGAGGCTGTTTGATATGATTGTAGCTGTTCGACATAATTGAAAATAATATAATCGTCATCTGCATAGTACAATACACAGCATACGTTGAATTCATACCTTTTGAGACCAGCCATGATATTATTCTCTTTTTATCATGTTGCTTACCCTCTGGAATATATCTCAACTTCGACAACCATTTAAGTGAGCTAATGGCTGAAATAAAAATATTCAAAAATAAGTATAATTATAGACTATTGTTGGTTTAATATCTATCTTTTGGACAATTTCTGTTGATATAAACAATTTACAATATCGAGGGACTATTTCTCGGTTATTAATTTTATACCTAAGACAGAACTCCTCTTCGATGCTTGATATATTGTGCCTCTATGCTTTACCAGTGCAATGTTCAACAATTTCATTACAAATGCTATTGCATTCAGATGCTTCGTTGTAAGCAGTTCAGGGAGTAGGCTCCTAAAAATTTCGATCAGCGAAATAATTGTTCATTTTACAAATATAATTCTGAGATATTTCTGAGAATATATTGTACACGTACTCGAACAATATATTTATAATATCCTTTGCTGCTTTCCCTGTCGAAAACTCCAGCATTTGAAGATAAATCATGTCCGATAGAGAATCCCGTGCGCTTAAAGTGTATGTCTGTAACGTGCATACATTTATTAATTGTTAATTCTTTTCCCCGTTTACTTAAAGAACTCACCTCGTCCTCTTTCTGCAATGTGTAGGCCGAATGTAACTGCCCAGTTACTATAAAGCAATCGATGAACAACCTCTCGATCACAACCCGTGTTGATTCATCATATGCAACGTCTAACCAAATTGAATATTTTATAAAAATCACTTTAGTATTAGGCTATTGTAATAATAAAATAAACCAACTGTTTCCTGGCCTAGGAAATTTGTCAGCATCGGGGTATAAAAGGTCGTCGATTTCAAAGAGACTTGAATCAGAAACTTTTGGAAGTATCGAACTGCGGCATTATATCGTAAACATTATATTCACCAAAGCAACCAGCTGGTACATTATTTAATTTATAATTTAATCTATATTCTAAATTAATTTACAGGAATGAATGAAGATTGAAACCTTAAAAATTGACAAGCTCCTTGTATCGTTTTGATCTCCTGATAAATTTAGCAAGAAAATGTAAAAACTAATTAATTATCATATTGGGTGAACATCAATCAATCGATAAAATTTCATTTCGAGACATTAGTTTGATTGATATTTTTATTTGCAACTCACACGAATGTCATCTGAGATTTTTTGCAAGACTATATAAACTGTGGATAAAAAAGATTTAACCAGTACAAATTTATTCAAGTGATTAAATAAGTTATATTTAACTATTACAACGAACTCCAGTGAGACTTAAAGCCTTAATTTGATTTCACCTTATTGATAACACAATCTTATTTTCAGCAGATGTATTTTAACAATTATGGCAACAAACAACAAATGATAATATTGCATACCTAATATTAGCAAATGCAATACATTATATGGAAATAAAATTATTTTAAAAATGTATTTAAAGAAACTTGTGGAAGCAAAAGAAAGAAAGTTGTGGCGATGAAAGAATATGAGCGATGGATTCAAACATCTCAAAAAGTGGAATCAATACGTGTAATATAGGCAACACATCATAATCAAGATATAAAATATCTGCTATTTTCATTGCTATACTTACTGTGACTGTTAAGAGCAAAATAAAGTTCTTCTTTTCTTTCCTAAGCAAATTTTAAAAGGAATATATTAAAATAATTCTATATTTTGTTAAAAAAAATTATAAAAAATATAATAAATATCATTTTATCTAGAACATTACCTGATTTAATTTATATAGATCCACACATTTCTTCAAATCTTCAACGAAGTGCATTTGATGACTCGGAAGAAAAAAGAATGGACTACAAGACAAAACAGCAAATTGGGCACCTTCATAATCTATCCAATCATTCGAATTAACTCACCATTTTTCGACACAATTTAAACTCCACCAGTAACTATATCGAAATTTCGGGTTTTGTAATAATAAGCAATTTATATAATCTATATAACCGGATAATCTGAAAATATCAGACTCATGTCCTTCTTCGACGTCTTGTATCTACAAAAAACCAGATGTTGTTAATAATTCCAAAAATAACATGTTATCCGAAAGTATTGTCCATAATACTGACCTGAAGTATCTCACCAAACTTCTTGAATGCAGTATATAGAATTGTGACAACATATTGCCTTTGCAAATAATCGTCATGAAAGAGGAATTTTAAGAGTTTAACTCCTTTTTTATTCATAATATTGCCTTCATCCTTGGTGATTCCAATAAATTTAGATTCATTATTCGTAAAAATATTTTCAGATTCATTTTTCAATACCTTAGTCAAAGTGCTGTTTGTAGTTTCTGATAAATATTCTTGTACTGTGCCACTGTGCAGTCCCTCCAGACTCTCCAGTTCATAATTATCGTCTTTCTAAATTAATTACTAATTAATTTATGATAACCTAGAGTAATGCACATAAAAAAAACTACCAAATCACAAATATATGAGTGAAACAATCGGATTAAGAATTTCATTCTTGATATAAACCACTCCTTCTCGGACATATCAGGATCTTGGATCAATCTTTTCTGAAATAAATATTAGGTATTTCATCAACAATTCTATAGCTACAGATTTTATGCTCTACATTTAAATGTAGAAAACATAAGAAAATCATAACAATTGATATTAATTGCAAATCATTTTTATTATACCTGGCACAAGGCTTTCACAAAACACTCCAAGCGTTTATGCTTTTGATCCAAGTCTGTTACCGACGTGAAGTAGGTGTAAAGATGGTCAAATAATGTGATCCCGACACATTTAATGTTTCTTGCGAAAATATTCATAAATTTTTCGATACTTTCCTACATTAGGTATATTAGTAAAACTTCGTATTATTTTATTTTCATAACATTTAATTATTAATATCGTGATGACATGCTAGTTAATATCTTAACCTCGTTTAGTGAGTTGTAGGCATCTAAATATTCTCCAACAAACGTATTCGTTGAGAAAACTTTAAGGTCGAGCTTCTCAAATATGATGCTAGCTATAGACAATTAATATTAATTTTGATTTGTATTACAATTGGGTATTATTTATATATGGTCATATAAAATAAACAAATTGGTTTTTACTCTGCTGAGATATCCACGATGCCAGTCTCATAGTATCTGGATGCCCTTCTTGCGGTATGTTCCTAATATTGGACATCCAAATAAGATCGTATATAACTGTAACGAATTAGTGACATTAGATTAGGTAAATGAACTAATTCATTAAATTATTCATAAAATTATATCGCAGTCATCAATAACGGATAAGTCATTAGAATAATTTTATACCCGACAAATAATCTGGGCTATTTAATAGTTTATTAAATACAGTTCTGTGCTTTTCCATTGCAATTTTCAGCGCTTTAATAGCTAATGATAGTCTACATAGATATCCTGAATGGAGCAATATCGGGATGTCAGTCCTAGTAAAGAATAAATTGGTTAGATCATTATTAGAAAGTTATTATTATGACTGGTTTAAAATGACAGGACGACACTAACAAGAGCTGCTTTAGAACAATTTCTGATTCAAATCCCTTTGAATGTTCGATTACTTGAAGATAGGTCATATGCCAAAAATAGCTCTCATCATACCTATCTTGTCTCTTCAGCTTAATCCGAAATATTTATGTAAGTTTTTTTATAACATAAATTTAAAACTATTGAGATCAATACTCACGAATTTCGACTTGTAGAAAAAAAAACGTGTAACAAATGAACTGAGAACAATATCATATTTTGCACTGAACTCAGCAGCTGATAATCGATATTATTAATTTAGTAGTATTAATGAATTCAGTTGTTAATAAATCAATGAACTAACTGGAACTTCTCAATGATTGGAAGTTTTTATACAAAAACTCGTCAACCTCAAAGAGACTCAAGTCGCTTACTTTTGGCAAGTTTGAACTGAATTAATGGAAATTTTTAGCGAAAAAATTATAACAGTATTTATATATGATATTTTAATTATTAATTACATGAAAATTCTTATGGAAAAGTTCTTAAAAAGTAATCAAATTCAGACCTCAAAGTTCGTATGGCGGTTTCTATTGTGAATCTATTATAATCCTTCTGAAATGAGAGTGAAGTAATTAAAGAACGATTTAATCTTTAACGAAACTATCCAATAGTAATTTGTAATAAATATTTTTCGAAAGTCTTACCTCCTTGTCCTTGTGAGAGTCATGGAAGCATTCAACCATCACTCGGTAATCTTAAATATTATTGAGATTAAATTAAAGAAATGCGTTAATCCATCAAATCCAATGAGCCATTAGACACTGGATCAATTACTTATAGCAAACATCCTTTAACAACCAGGAATTTAAAAAAGTTAAAAGTTCTTGATATCATAATTACCTTTATCATTCCAGTAATACATTTTAATTCGCTTTAGATTCTGTGATATAACACTCTTCTATGCGATACTGCGATGAACCGATTCATGTAAGCATATAGTCAGAAATAATAAAAGATAAAATAACGAATTTATTTTGATTTACAATTTTAAAAATCTGACTGTTTTAATTTCTAAACAAAGCATTTATAATTTTGTGTTTGCGATTCTTAAAATTGATTATTTCTACAGGATAATAATCCTTACAACTGAACGACCCTAAGGGTGAATGAGTGAATATTTTTCCAATGAGACCTCAAAATTGATGCTGCATGATAGACTTTTGTTAACTTGCTAAATTATAAAAACAAAACAATTGAAATAAAGAAAAACGAAAGCGAACATCTTTGGCTTAAGGCTCAATTGATGTTGGTGAAACATTCACCCGAGGCCAAAATTAGGATAATGTTATAAAATTGGTATAAAAACGACAACCGATGGCAACGCCTTCAGTTACGTATACCTAAGGCAGTCAAAACGTAGGTGATAAGCACAATGTAAATTCATTACATTTAAATGATTACATTGATTTTTCTCACTTCCAACCCACCTGTCCCCACAAAATCCACCTGTGGTTATCAGATAACACAAACCAGACATTGTCTAACCGTTATTATTAACAGTTACAAGCTTTATTATTAACTATTATAAACCATTAACATGTTCAACAGCAATGTTGTCGCATCATCACAGCTTCATTTTCTTCAGTAATTCATCTGTAATGTGTTTATCAAGTTTCTTCACGTGATGGGGTTTCATCAGTTTGTCCAGTCACCATGCTCGACATGCAAACATCCTTGATCTGCTCTTCTCCAACGATGCGTGTTTTATATCAGACATCATGATGATATACCTCCTACCCCATCTTCATTTTAATGGTCAGAGAACAAAGCTCCAAGGCTTTCGTAAATGGCATTCAACTCGAAGGAGCGAAGACAAAAATCTTTTCAATAAATTCTCAAAAAATCTTAAAAGAGTTATCGATGAACATCACAGATTACCAGAAAGTAGACTTGCATTCTCTGGAAATATTGGGCAGTTCTTCCGTTTCGTCAACAGTAAGCTTTCAACACATAACCCAGTACATGAAATAAAAAAAAAGGTGGAACCTACATATCAGATCCCGAGGAAATGGCAAATGTTATTAACAGTTACTTTTGCAGTGTATTCACAATCGACGACGGTTTAAATCACATCATGTCTCCACGCACCAACAAGCAAATTGGTAAAATAACGTTTGCTCCTGATCGCACTTATCAAACACTTCGCAGTCTCAAACCATCCCTCTCATCTGGTCCTGATGGAATTACAAACATCCTCCTTAGAAACTGTGCTGCCGGTCTCTGCCTAGCATTTTTACACATTTTTAGCTTCTCTTTCATTGTACACGAATTACCACTTGACTGGAGATCAGCCTATGTAATCCCCATATATAAAAAAAAGGTGCCACCTCTGACCCCAACCAATATCACTGACGTCCTCTTGCTGCCGAGCTATGGAAAGAATGATTAATAGACATCCTAAACCATCTTCAAGCAAACAACCTCATATCCCCTGAACAACATGGCTTTCTGAACTCCAGATCAACATGCACAAACCTTATCGAGTGCACAAATGATTGATCACTGTCAATGCGCCACGTTACAGGCATCATATACTTCGACTTTAAGAAACCCTTCGATTCAGTGTCCCACCAGATCAAACTCCAAGCTTATGGCATTTCAGGCAACCCATTTTAATATCATTTTTTTTATTGATCTTGGCTATTCTTGGTCATAATCATCAAACATACTTAACCCGTTTTGTTTATAAAATCATTTGAAAAGATGCAACTATTTGTTAACAAATTGGCATTTATCTCGTGAAGCACACTTACAGATTATTGAGGCCAGTGAATGGCAAGTAATTAGCTCTTATTTCCCATTTCTATCTTTATGAATAATTTCAATATTGAAAGATTAATTCAATGATAAATTCATTTGTATTCTATAAATAAGACTTGATAGCGATTTTTCAACTCTGCCAACAACATATATACACATTCCAATTCACAACACTATGAGAGAGATCTTTTATTCCCAAAAGAAATAAAGGCGTCAAAGGGCACCTGACTATGTTTGACTATGACTATATTTCTGATTCCCAACTTTCTGATGACTACCCAACCGGTAAAATTTCAATGCTAGGATTTTAAATAGATATTATTAAAACTTTTCAAAACACCTTCAAGAGCCCTTTTCAAACTACTAACGACATCATCGAATAATTGAATTGAATTGGTATGCGTTATTCGATATTGCAATTTGATAATAGTTCCTTTATTGTCCAGATTTCGTACAACCAATTATTACATTAGCTGAAATACTCTTCCGAATCGCTCTCTTCTATGCGTTTAGGGCGAAATAAAGTTGCTCTTTCTTTACCTGAAAAATTCATACAAACGGAATTACGAAATATTCTCGTATACTGACAGTTAGATTATCAAAAGCGTTTAAAATTATTTGAAATTATATATTAAATGTCATATTTTCAGGAGCAGTTATAATTGCACAATCAATATCATATCTTGGGAATTGTACCTGGTCTATTTCTTCTCCATGTATAACTTTGTTCAAATCTTCAATGAGGTGCATTTGATGACGCGGCAGAAATATGAAGGGACTGCAGGATAAAAATCAAAAATTCGCAAATTGATCGTCAGTCTGATCACTGGCTTTCTTTTCTAAAGTAATTCCAAACGAAAAAGAATTGAATCAACTCACCATATTTTAGCACAATTATCGTACCACCATGGAACAAGAAGAGGTTCAGGTTTTTTAAGGATGCAATTTATGCAATACTTTATATATTCGTTAAAGCCGAAAATTTCCCAAATATCTTCTTCCTTAATATGTCCATGTTCTTTCTAAGAATTATATTAATAATTACTATAACCATGAAAAACTGAATATTATCCACAAATATTGCCAGTTATACCGACCGGAAATATATCATTGAAATGCGCGATTCCATTGAATATAATTGTGAGAACATATTGTCTTCGCACGTAATCATCGTGAAACAAAAATTTTTCCAATGTCAAATCTGGCTCTAATCTTTCGTGATTATCGATTGCAATATTTCCAATTTCCTCAGAAAGGATTAAACAGTTTGCACTTTCAGATATGTATGGCTCGCATTGGCTACTGTATTTTTCAAGTTCCCCCGAGCATTCGACATTGTAATACTGTAAATATGGCCCATCAACTTCGTTATCATCGCTTTCATTATTTTCATATTCCGCAGAAAGGATTGAGTAGTCTGCATTTTCAGATATGTATGGCTCGTGGTGGCTAACGCATTTTTCAAGTTCCCTCAAGTATTCGACATTGTAATACTGTAATTTAAATTTTAAGTATTTGCAATAACTTTGATTATTTATGTACGTGATTAATTTACTGCCCTCCAAAATTTATCGAGATGCAGTATTTGATAACTAACTGTGGATAAGAATTTTAAGTAGTCATGAAAATCTGATACTAGTTCCATCTGTTTTTCGAGTAACCAAGTCAATCTGCTATGATCGTCTCGCATACGTCTACGATGCATGTAGAGTTCATCCTAAAAATTAATATTAAGTTTTATAATTCAAATAATACACAAAATAAATCTATGTAAGTTTCAATAAACGCTGGAAGTTTGTTTAAAAAAGTGTAGTATATCATATGAAGCGTATTACCATTAATTTGTTCAGAAAATAACGCAACCGTTTATATTTCTGAACCTCATCTTTTGCCGACATGAAATATGTGTAAAGATGGTCATACTCCGCTAGTCCACTAAAATTCTTTCGAATCGATGTGTAAATAAACATGTAAAACCGGAAGTTGTCCTGTTTGTTAGCGGCAGTCATTAATGATAAAAGTTATAACGTTTTGTGAATTAAGTAAGCTAATGCTATAAAAATACGAATGTTATATTCAAAGAATTGGACATCGTAATTCATGATTATTATTAATTTGTAAATAATATTTCACTTTTGTAAAAGTATATTAATCGTTCACCTCGTTTAATGATTCATAGGCCTTCATGTAATACTTTACATCCCTTTGTAAGGGTAACGAATCTATGTCGAGGCTGTTTGATATGATTGTAGCTGTTCGACATAATTGAAAATAATATAATCGTCATCTGCATTGTACAATACACAGCATACGTTGAATTCATACCTTTTGAGACCAGCCATGATATTATTCTCTTTTTATCATGTTGCTTACCCTCGGGAATATATCTCAACTTCGACAACCAATTAAGTGAGCTAATGGCTGAAATAAAAATATTCAAAAATAATTTTTAATAAGTATAATTATAGATTATTGTTGGTTTAATATCTATCTTTTGGACAATTTCTGTTGATATAAACAATTTACAATATCGAGGGACTATTGCTCGGTTATTAATTTTATACCTAAGACAGAACTCCTCTTCGATGCTTGATATATTGTGCCTCTATGCTTTACCAGTGCAATGTTCAACAATTTCATTACAAATGCTATTGCATTCAGATGCTTCGTTGTAAGCAGTTCAGGGAGTAGACTCCTAAAAATTTATATCAGCGAAATAATTGTCCATTCTACAAATATAATTTTGAGATATTTCTAAGAATATATTGTACACGTACTCGAACAATATATTTATAATATCCTTTGCTGCTTTCCCTGTCGAAAACTCCAGCATTTGAAGATAAATCATGTCCGATAGAGAATCCCGTGCGCTTAAAGTGTATGTCTGTAATGTGCATACATTTATTAATTGTTAATTCTTTTCCCCGTTTACTTAAAGAACTTACGTCCGCCTCTTTCTGCAATTTGTAGGCCGAATGTAACTGCCCAGATTCTATAAAGCAATCGATGAACAACCTCTCGATCACAACCCGTGTTGATTCATCATATGCAACGTCTAACCAAATTGAATATTTTATAAAAATCACTTTAGTATTAGGCTCTTGTAATAATAAAATATACCAACTGTTTCCTGGCTTAGGCAATTTGTCAGCATCGGGGTATAAAAGGTCGTCGATTTCAAAGAGACTTGAATCAGAAACTTTTGGAAGTATCGAACTGCGGCATTATATCGTAAACATTATATTCACCAAAGTAACCAGTTTGTACAACATTATTTAATTTATAATTTAATCTAGATTCTAAATTAATTTACAGGAATGAATGTAGATTGAAACCTTAAAAATTGACAAGCTCCTTGCATCGTTTTGATCTCCTGGTAAAATTAGCAAGAAAATGTGAAAACTAATTAATTATCATATTGGGTGAACATCAATCAATCGATAAAATTTCATTTCAAGACATTAGTTTGATTGGTATTTTTATTTGCAACTCACACGAATGTCATCTGAGATTTTTTGCAAGACTGTATAAACTGTGGATAAAAAAGATTTAACCAGTACAAATTTATTCAAGTGATTAAATAAGTTATATTTAACTATAACAACGAACTCCAGTGAAACTTAAAGCCTTAATTTGATTTCACCTTATTGATAACACAATCTTATTTTCCGTAGATGTATTTTAACAATTATGGCAACAAACAACAAATGATAATATTGCATACCTAATATTAGCAAATGCAATACATCATATGGAAATAAAATTATTTTTAAAATGTATTTAAGGAAACTTGAGAAAGCAAAAGATAAAGAAAGTTGTGGCGATGAAAGAATATGAGCGATGGATTCAAACAAATATTTTGTGCCGAAATGTCAAAAAGTGGAATCAATATAGGCAATACATCATAATCAAGATATAAAATATCTGCTATTTTCATTGCTATACTTACTGTGACGGTTAAGAGCAAAATAAAGTTCTTCTTTTCTTTCCTAAGCAAATTTTAAAAGGAATGTATTAAAATAATTCAATATTTTGATAAATCTTGATACAAAAAATAAAAAATACAATAAATATCATTTTATCTTAACACTACCTGATTTAATTTATATAGATCCACACATTTCTTCAAATCTTCAACGAGGTGCCTTTGATGACTCGGAAGAAAAAGGAATGGACTACAATACAAAACAGCAAATTGGGCACCTTCATAATCTATCCAATCATTCGAATTAACTCACCATTTTTCGACACAATTTAAACTCCACCAATAACTATATCTAAATTCCGGTTTAGTTAACAATAAGCAATTTATATAATCTATACCACTGGAGAATCTGAAAATATCAGACTCATGTCCTTCTTCGATGTCTTGAATCTACGAAAAACCAGATGTTGTTAATAATTCCAAAAATAACATGTTATCCGAAAGTATTGTCCATAATACTGACCTGAAGCTTCTCACCAAATTTCTTGAATGCAGTATATAAAATTGTGACAACATATTGCTTTTGCAAATAATCGTCATAAAAGAGGAATTTTAAGAGTTTAACCCCTTTTTTATTCATAATATTGCCTTCATCCTTGGTGATTCCAATAATTTCACATTCAATATTCGTAAAAATATTTTCAGATTCATTTTTCAATACCTTAGTCAAAGTGCTGTTAGTAGTTTCTGATAAATATTCTTGTACTGTGCCACTGTGCAGTCCCTCCAGACTATTCAGTTTATAATCATCGTCTTTCTAAATTAATTATAAATTACTAATTAATTTATGACGACTTAGCCTAATGAACATAAAAAAAACCAACAAAATCACAAATAAATGAGTGAAACAATCGCATTAAGAATTTCATTCAAAGTCTTACCCCATCGTCCTTGTAAAAGTCATGGAAGCATTCAACCATCACTCGGTAATCTTAAATATTTTTGAAATTACAGTAAAGAAATGCGTTAATCCATCAAATCCAATGAGCCATTAGACACTGGATCAATTACTTATAGCAAACATCCTTTAACAACCAGGAATTTAAAAAAGTTAAAAGTTCTTGATATCATAATTACCTTTATCATTACTGTAAAGTTCGTGAGAATACATTTTAAATTGCTTTAGATTCTGTGATATAACACTCTTCTATCCGATACTACGATGAACCGAATCATGTAAGCATATAGTCAGAAATAGTAAAAGATAAAATAAAGAATTTATTTTGATTTATAATTTTAAAAATCTGACTGTTTTAATTTCTAAACAAAGCTTTTATAATTTTGTGTTTGCGATTCTTAAAATTGATTATTTCTACAGGATAATAATCCTAACAACGACCCTAAGGATGAAGGAGTGAATATTTTTCCAAAGAGACCTCAAAACTGATGCCTCATGATTGACTTTTGTTAACTTGCTAAATTATAAAAACAAAACAATTGAAAGAAAGAAAAACGAAAGCGAACATCTTTGGTTTAAGGCTCAATTGATGTTGATGAAATATTCACCAGAGGCCAAAATTAGGATAATGTTATAAAATTGCTATAAAAACGACAACTGATGGTAACTCCTTCAGTTCTGTATACCTAAGGCAGTCAAAACGTATTTGATAAGCACAATGTAAATTCATTACATTTAAATGATGACATTGAATTTGCTCACTTCCAACCCACCTGTCCCCACAAAATCCACCTGTGGTTATCAGATAACACAAACCGTTATTATTAACAGTTACAAGCTTTAGTATTAACTAATATCAACCGTTTACATATTCAACAGCAACGTTGTCGCATCATCACAGCTTCATTTACTTCAGTAATTCATCTTTAATGTGTTTATCAACTTTCTTGACAAGATGGGGTTTCATCAGTTTGTCCAGTCACCATGCTCGACATGCAAACATCCTTGATCTGCTCTTCTCCAACGATGCATGTTTATATCAGACATCATGATGATGCCACCCGTAACAATGACCACAATAACATAGTCTTTAAAGCAAATCTCCCAAGCCATCCAATCACAATCCATGAGAAGAACTACAGATTTCCAACCAAACCAGCCTATGATAACTTCGACAACTAATTTTGTGAAATTAATTGGAATAACTTATTTCAATAGTGTTTTTCCTTTGACGGCTGCAGGAGAGTCCAAAATGGCATCAATAAGATCGCTCCAGAATGCATCAAGCTCGTCACCATTACCCAATACTCTAGACAAACCCTCCTACCCCATCTTCATTTTAATGGCCAGAGATCAATGCTCCAAGGCTTTCGTAAATGGCATTCAAGTTGAAGGAGCGAAGACAAAAATCTTTTCAATAAATTCTCAAAAAATCTTAAAAGAGTTATCGAAGAACATCACAGATTACAAGGAAGTAGACTTGCATTCTCTGGAAATATTGGGCTACAGTAAGCTTTCAACACATAACCCAGTAAATGAAATAAAAAACTCCTCAAAACTCCTTCCTGCAAAATATTGTTGAGAAGTTGGTGTTTTCGGGCAACAAATGGCAATTACAGCTAGCTCCAGAGAAATGCGTACCATTCCCCATTAAGACATCACGTACGAGAACTCCACCATGTCATTATAAAGTTGCTTCACAAATCTTACCTCTACCTGACTATTACCCGGGATCTCGGTGTCCTCATTGACAATGGACTCACCTACAAGGCTCATATTAATAATGTTGTCCATAAAGCATTTGTACGATTGAGACTGCTTCTCAAATGCTTCAACACGAAAAAGAAAAATGTCTTAACCATAGCTTATTGCACCTATGTCCGACCAATCCTTAAATACTGCAACCCTGTCTGGAGTCCACATCTAAGTAGCTTATGATGAAAATTGAAAGAGTACAAAAATATTTGCTACAAAATAGTCCATGGTCAAGTTAAATGCAGCATTTCACAATTCCCTAACTTTCTAGCCTCCAGAACCCGTGGTCACCCCCTCCGCTTAAGACAAGAGAATCGTTCCTCCTGTCACAGGTCTTAAAGACGAAATTTATAGCTTTCAAAAGTAGCGAGTTATGTTGAATTTAATTAAATATATTTAAAAATTTAAATGTCAGCACAAAATATAAAAAAACTTTAATTTTAATCTCAATATTTTGATTGATCTTGGCTATCAATAATGAATCAAAATTCTCGAGAAGACCACAAGAAACCCATTCTTGGTCATAATCATCAAACATACTTAACCCGTTTTGTTTATAAAATCATTTGAAAAGATGCAACTACTTGTTATTTATGTTAACAAATTGGCATTTATCTCATGAAGCACACTTACAAATAATTGAGGCCAGTGAATGGCAAGTAATTAGCTCTTATTTCCAATTTCTATCTTTTTGAATAATTTCAATTTTGAATGATTAATTCAAAGATAAGTTCATTTATATTATATATAATAAGAGATGATAGCAATCTGGCAACAGCATATATACACATTCAAATTCACAACACTATAAGAGAGAACTTTTGTTGCCCAAAAGAAATAAAGGCGTCAATGGGCACCCGACTATGTTTGACTATGACTATATTTCTGATTCCCAACTTTCTGATGACTACCCAACCGGTAAAATTTCAATGCTAGGATTTTAAATAGATATTTTTAAAACTTTTAAAACACCTTCAAGAGCCCTTTTCAAACTATTAACGACATCATCGAATAATTGAATTGAATTGGTTTCCGTGATTCTATTTTGCAATTTGATAATAGTTCCTTTATTGTCCAGATTTCGTACAATTGCTACATTAGCAAAAATATTCGTCCGAATCGCTATCTTCTATGCGTTTAGGGCGAAATAAAGTTGCTCTTTCTTTACCTGAAAAATTCATACAAACGGAATTACGAAACATTCACGTATACTGACAGTTAGATTATCAAAAGCGTTTAAAATTATTTGAAATTATATATTAAATGTCATATTTTCAGGAGCAGTTATAATTGCACATTCAATGTCATATCTTGAGAATTGTACCTGGTCTATTTCTTCTCCATGCATAACTTTGTTCAAATCTTCAATGAGGTGCATTTGATGACGTGGCAGAATTATGAAGGGACTGCAGGATAAAAATCAAAAATTAGCAAATTGATCGTCAGCTTTGCTCTGGCAACGCTTTCGTTTCTAAACTAATTCCAAACGAAAAATAATTGAATCAACTCACCATTTTTTAGCACAATTATCGTACCACCATGGAACAAGAAGGGGTTCAGGTTTTTTAAGGATGCAATTCTTTATATATTCGTTAAAGCCGAAAATTTCCCAAATATCTTCTTCCTTAATATGTCCATGTTCTTTCTAAGAATTATATTAATAATTACTATAACCATGAAAAACTGAATATTATCCACAAATATTGCCAGTAATACCGACCGGAAATATATCATTGAAGTGCGCGATTCCAATGAATATAATTGTGAGAACATATTGTCTTCGCACGTAATCATCGTGAAACAAAAATTTTTCTAATGTCAAATCTGGCTCTAATCTTTCGTCATTATCGATTGCAATATTTTCAATTTCCTCATAAAGGATTGAGCAATCATCACTTTCAGATATGTATGGCTCGTGGTGGCTACTGCATTTTTCAAGTTCCCTCAAGTATTCGACATTGTAATACTGTAATTTAAATTTTAAATATTTGCAATAATTTTGATTATCTATGTACGTGATTAATTTACTGCCCTCCAAAATTTATCGAGATGCAGTATTTGATAACTAACTGTGGATAAGAATTTTAAGTAGTCGTGATAATCTGATACTAGTTCCATCTGTTTTTCGAGTAACCAAGTCAATCTGCTATAATCCTCTTGCATATGTCTACCTTGCATGTAGAGTTCATCCTATAAATTAATATTAAGTTTCATAATTCAAATAATACACAAAATACAAAATAAATCTATGTAAGTTTCAGTAAATGCTACAAGTTTGTTTAAAAAGTGTAGTATATCATATGAAGCGTATTACCATTACTTTTTTCAGAAAATAACGCAACCGTTTATATTTCTGAAGCTCATCTTTTGCCGACATGAAATATGTGTAAAGATGGTCATACACCGCTATTCCACTAAATTTCTTACCAATCCTTGTGTATTTCTTCATGTAACCTCGGAACTTATCCTGTTTGTTAGCGGCAGTCATTAATGATAAAAGTTGTAACGTTTGTGAATTCAGTAAGCTAATGCTATAAAAATACGAATGCATCATCTAGACAAGATGATGTTATATTCAAAGAATTGGACATCGTAATTCGTGATTATTATTAATTTGCAAATAATATTTCTCTTTTGTAAAAGTATATTAATCGTTCACCTCGTTTAATGATTTATAAGCCTTCATGTAATGCTTTACATCTAATTGTAATGGTAACGAATCTATGTCGAGGCTGTTTGATATGATTGTAGCTGTTCGACATAATTGAAAATAATATAATAGTCATCTGCATAGTACAATACACAGCATACGTTGAATTCGTACCTTTTGAGACCAGCCATGATATTATTCTCTTTTTATCATGTTGCTTACCCTCTGGAATATATCTCAACTTCGACAACCAATTAAGTGAGCTAATGGCTGAAATAAAAATATTCAAAAATAATTTTTAATAAGTATAATTATAGATTATTGTTGGTTTAATATCTATCTTTTGGACAATTTCTGTTGATATAAACAATTTACAATATCGAGGGACTATTGCTCGGTTATTAATTTTATACCTAAGACAGAACTCCTCTTCGATGCTTGATATATTGTGCCTCTATGCTTTACCAGTGCAATGTTCAACAATTTCATTACAAATGCTATTGCATTCAGATGCTTCGTTGTAAGCAGTTCAGGGAGTAGACTCCTAAAAATTTAGATCAGCGAAATAATTGTCCATTCTACAAATATAATTTTGGGATATTTCTAAGAATATATTGTACACGTACTCGAACAATATATTTATAATATCCTTTGCTGCTTTCCCTGTCGAAAACTCCAGCATTTGAAGATAAATCATGTCCGATAGAGAATCCCGTGCGCTTAAAGTGTATGTCTGTAACGTGCATACATTTATTAATTGTTAATTCTTTTCCCCGTTTACTTAAAGAACTTACCTCGTCCTCTTTCTGCAATTTGTAGGCCGATTGTAACTGCCCAGTTACTATAAAGCAATCGATGAACAACCTCTCGATCACAACCCGTGTTGATTCATCATAAGCAACGTCTAACCAAATTGAATATTTTATAAAAATCACTTTAGTATTAGGCTCTTTTAATAATAAAATAAACCAACTGTTTCCTGGCTTAGGCAATTTTTCAGCATCGGGGTATAAAAGGTCATCGATTTCATAAAGACTTGAATCAGAAACTTTTGGAAGTATCGAACTGCGGCATTATAAAATTATAAACATTACATTCACCAAAGCAACCAGCTTGTATAACATTATTTAATTTTTAATTTAATCTAGATTCTAAATTAATTTACAGGAAACGCAATGAATGAAGATTGAAACCTTAAAAATTGACAAGCTCCTTGTATCGTTTTGATCTCCTGATAAAATTAGCAAGAAAATGTAAAAACTAATTAATTATCAAATTGGGTGAACATCAATCAATCGATAAAATTTCATTTCAAGACATTAAACAAATGTTTGATATTTTTAATTGCAACTCACACGAAAGTCATATTGGATTTTTTGCAAGACCATATAAGCTGTGGATAAAAAAAGATTTAACCAGTACAAATTTATTCAAATGATTAAATATTTAACTATTACAAGGAACTCCAGTGAGACTTAAAACCTTAATTCCATTACACCTTATTAATAACACAATCTTATTTTCAGCAGACGTATTTTAAACTTATGGCAACAAACAAAACATTGCTATACTTACTATGACTGTTAAGAGCAAAATAGAGTTCTTCTTTTCTTTCCTAAGCAAATTTAAAAAGTAATATATTAAAATAATTCTATATTTTGATTTTTAAAATAATTATAAAAAATATAATATCATTTTATCTAGAATACTACCTGATCTATTTCATATAGATCCATAAATTTCTTAAAATCTTCAACGAGGTGCCTTTGATGACTCGGAAGAAAAAAGAATGGACTGCAAGACAAAATAGCAAATTGGGCACCTTCATAATCTATCCAATCATTCGAATTAACTCACCATTTTTCGACACAATTATAACTCCACCAATGACTATAAGTTACACTCGGATATTCTTTGATCAATAAGCCATTTATATGATCTATATAACTGGAGAATCTGAAAATATCAGACTCATGTCCTTCTTCGACGTCTCGAATCTACAAAAAACCAGATGTTGTTAATAATTCAAAAAATAACATATTATCCGAAAGTATTGTCCATAATACTGACCTGAAGTATCTCACCAAATTTCTTGAATGCAGTATATAAAATTGTGACAACATATTGCCTTCGCAAATAATCGTCATAAAAGAGGAATTTTAAGAGTTTAACATCTTTTTCATTCATAATATTGCCTTCATCCTTGGTGATTCCAATAAATTTAGATTCATTATTCGTAAAAATATTTTCTGATTCATTTTTCAATACCTGAGTAAAAGTGCTGTTTGTAGTTTCTGATAAATATTCTTGTACTGTGCCACTGTGCAGTCCATCCAGACTCTTCAGTTTATAATCAATGTCTTTCTAAATTAATTATAAATTACTAATTAATTTATGATAACCTAAAGTAATGCACATAAAAAAAACTACCAAATCATAAATATATGAGTGAAACAATCGGATTAAGAATTTCATTCTCGATATAAACCACTCCTTCTCGGACACATCAGGATCTTGGATCAATCTCTTCTGAAATAAATACTTGAATCAACAATTCTATAGCTACAGATTTTATGCTCTACATTTAAATGTAGAAAACATAAGAAAATCATATCAATTGATATTAATTGCAATCATTTTAATTATACCTGGCACAAGGCTTTCACAAAACACTCCAAGCGTTTATGCTTTTCATCCAAGTCTGTTACCGACATGAAGTAGGTGTAAAGATGGTCAAATAATGTGATCCCGACACCTTTAATGTTTCTTGCGAAAATATTCATAAAATTTTCGATACTTTCCTACATTAGGTATATTAGTAAAACTTCGTATTATTGTATTTTCATAACATTTAATTATTAATATCGTGATGACATGCTAGTTAATATCTTAACCTCGTTTAGTGAGTTGTAGGCATCTAAATATTCTCCAACAAACGTATTCGTTGAGAAAACTTTCAGGTCGAGCTTCTCAAATATGATGCTAGCTATAGACAATTAATATTAATTTTGATTTGTATTACAATTGCTTATTATTTATATCGGTAATATAAAATAAACAATAAAATATTAATTTTGATTTATATTACAATTGCTTATTATTTATATCGGTAATATAAAATAAACAATAAAATATTAATTTTGATTTATATTACAATTGCTTATTATTTATATCGGTAATATAAAATAAACAAATTGGTTATTACTCTGCTGAGATATCCACGATGCCAGTCTCATAGTATCTGGATGCCCTTCTTGCGGTATGTTCCTAATATTGGACATCCAAATAAGATCGTATATAACTGTAACGAATTAGTGACATTAGATTACGTAAATGAATTAATTGTATTCATAAAATTATATCGCAGTCATCAATAACAGATAATTCATTAGAATAATTTTATACCCGATGAATAATCTGGGCTATTTAACAGTTTCTTAAATACAATTCTATGCTTTTCCATTGCAATTTTCAGCGCTTTAATAGCTAATGATAGTCTACATAGATATCCTGAATGGAGCAATATCGGGATGTCAGTCCTAATAAAGAATAAATTGATTAGATAGTTATTAGAAAGTTATTATTATGACTGGTTTAAAATGACAGGACGACACTAACAATAGCTGCTTTAGAACAATTTCTGATACAAATCCCTTTGAATGTTCAATTACTTGCAGATAGGTCATATCCCAAAAATAGCTTGTGTAACATCTCTCTGGTTTCTTCAGCTTAATCCGAAATATTTATGTAAGTTTTTTTTATAACATAAATTTAAAACTATTGAGAACAATACTCACGAATTTCGAATTGTAGAACAAAAAACGTGTAACAGATGAACTGACCACAATCTCATATTTTGCTCTGAACCTAGAAGCTGATAATCAATATTATTAATTTAGTAGTATTAATGAATTCAGTTGTTAATAAATCAATGAACTAACTGGAACTTCTCCATGATTGGAGGTTTTCATACACAAACTCGTCAACCTCAAAGAGACTCAAGTCGCTTACTTTTGGCAAGTTTGAACTGAATTAATGGAAATTTTTAGCGAAAAAATTATAACAGTATTTAAATATGATATTTTAATTATTAATTACATGAAAATTCTTATGGTAAAGTTCTTATAAATTAATCAAATGCAGACCTCAAAGTACGTATGGCGGATTCTAGTGTGTATCTGTCACAATCCTTCTGAAATGGATTGAGTAAAGTAATTAAAGAACGATTTAAGCTTTAATGAAACTATCCAATAGTAATTTGTAATAAATATTTTTCTAAAGTCTTACCTCATCGTCCTTGTGAGAGTCATGGAAGCATTCAACCATCACTCGGTAATCTTAAATATTATTGAGATTAAAATAAAGAAATGCGTTAATCCATCAAATCCAATGAGCCATTAGACACTGGATCAATTACTTATAGCAAACATCCTTTAACGACCAGGAATTTATAAAAGTTACAAGTTCTTGATATCATAATTACCTTCATCATTACTGTAAAGTTCGTGAGAATACATTTTAATTTGCTTTAGATTCTGTGATATAACACTCTTCTATCCGATACTACGATGAACCGAATCATATAAGCATATAGTCAGAAATAATGAAAGATAAAATAACGAATTTATTTTGATTTACAATTTTAAAAATCTGACTGTTTTAATTTCTAAACAAAGCTTTTATAATTTTGTGTTTGCGATTTTTAAAATTGATTATTTCTACAGGATAATAATCCTTACCTCAAAAGAGTCCTCAAAACTGATGCCTCATGATAGACTTTTGTTAACTTGCTAAATTATGAAAACCAAACAATTGAAAGAAATAAAAACGAAGGCGAACATCTATGGCTTGAGGCTCAATTGATATTGATGAAACCGTATAAAAACGACAACTGATGGCAGCGCCTTCAGTTACGAATATCTAAGGCAGTCAAAACGTACTTGATAAGCACTATGTAAATTCATTACATTCAAATGATTAAATTGATTTTTCTTACTTCCAACCCACCTGTCCCCACAAAATCCACCTGTGGTTATCAGATAACACAAACCAGACATTGTCTAACCTTTATTACTAACAGTTACAAGCTTTAGTATTAACTATTATAAACCGTTTACATATTCAACAGCAACATTGTAGCATCATCACAGCTTCATTTTCTTCAGTAATTCAGCCTCCTGATCATATAAATCCATGATCTTCATACCAACTTCTTCTATGGATTTCATAGTAGCACTTTCGACCAGAGCCTATCAAAAAATCGATCACGTATCACAAAAAAATTAAACAAATAAAAATATATTATAATATTTCAATATATTATTACATTACTATATTTATAAACTAATGTACATAAAATGATATATATCAACCATATATATATATATATATATATCTCTTTTTTTTCCTATCCTATCTTACCTCCCACCATTTTATTCTCGCTTCCCTATTGTAAGGTACTTGAATCTTGTAAATGCTCAGGACAATGTAAATGATGGATACAGCCAGTAACTGGGGCTTGTAATCTATGCAGAGGGTGGAGCTATGGTAGCTGTCATTCAAGAGAGCCCAGCTCCAATGGGCGATGGGGAATTTTGTTGTCACCGACTTGTCCAGCCAATCGTACAGGCTCTTGAGAAAGTGCATGAGATACTGAAGTATTAATATACCAATCAATTAGCTTTAACTTAGCTAATAACATTTAAGCAAAGCATGCACGTTAACATTAACCAAAAAGCAAGAGAACATTCCTCCCACTTTTTTTTCTGGTGAACCACAATGCTTCAATATCATGCAAAATGTTATGAGAAATTAAATTTGTCTCTTGATCCAATAAAAATATCATTCCAGAAGAAAAAGCAATGACATCAGAGATCATCCATCTATAGACATGCCCAAAACTTTGCTAATTTTTAAGTCCCCTGCTTCTCCGCAAGTGTCTGCTTTAGGCCCCATCCTTTCCCTCCAAAAAATCAACAACCAATGACCACTTACTTTGTGGGGATGCTCAACCTTGACTCTAAAGCTGAGCACTCTCATGATGAACAACTCTGTCTGTATGAGGCTCTCTTTCAGGGACCAGTATCTTGAATCCACATCCAGTGGTTCTTCGTGTGGATTGGCCACTCTGAGGCAATAAATATTAATGAGAAAAAGATAACTAGAGTTGTGAAGTGATGGATGATTATGTTAAATAGTGAATGAAGTTAGTTGGACAATTCATTGGAGATGAACTTCATTGTTTTTCATTTAAGATTTGAATTGAGGGATATTCATGATAATATCATATTAAATGAACCAATTTCTGTGAAATATTTTATTTTGCTTGTACCATCTTAATTAATTTATCATATAGGCGACCTAACAAATAACGAACTTACCTATGGCAAACATTGATAACATCCCTCAGTCTCAGACTCTCTTCCTCAATATTGCTGGACAAGTAGAGCATTGCTGTTGCAATTGTCTGCAAGCAAACATTTAGTAAAAGCAATACGATTTGCAAAAGTCTTTCTTGTTGTAAAAGTAATACTTATTAAAAGTCTTAGAGTATTAACATTCAAAATCTTGTTTCTATTATTTTAAGATGGCCAGCTCTACTCATTGTAAATCATATGATATTGTGAGTCCAAAATAGTTTGTAGCAGTTTTTACCTTCTGATCAAAAGAATCAGATTCTATTTCACGACAAAATCTGTGAAAGAGTGTGACGGCAGTGGCAAGAGCAATGGAGGACATGTGTAATTTTGTGGCTGAAATTGATTTATAACCGCATTAAGTTTGGTTAAACCGTTTCCTAACATTTCGTATGTGAAACAACCTGCTTCAAACATAAATCTAACGGTTTTAAAGCTTTCAGTTTCACAGATGCTCTCCGATATAGGCTGGTTCATTTTATGGTTGATTATTTTATAAGCTAATTTTCTCGACAACCAATTATCGCCAATTTAATGTTTACGATTAAAATTTCATCCAATCATATCAATAAGAAAGATAGATCATATATTTAACAAATTTTAAAATAATTATACAATCATCATCACAAATTCATAATTTATATTTCATCGGGCTAAATAATAATAAATTCCTGATCTAAAATCTGTAGTAGATTGGCTGGAAGCAGACCCACATTAAAACCCACCCTTCATCAACGCAAGATTAATTTAAAACACACTCGCAACCTTAATTTTATTCAAACTCTAAAAATTTGTTTCAGTTTTTGTGAGCAGTCAAAACTTTTCGTGAGTGAAACATCACAAAATCTATAAACCCAAGCAATCCTCTCTACTGAATCGTAAAAGGTTTCTAAAGATCCACATGATTCATTCGACGTTGGTCATCTTCAATACCCAAGCCCACACAGATGGGAGCTTATTTGGTGGAATGAATGGAAATAGCACTTCTAATCCCTGCTCACTGCCGTGAGCTGTCCATATAAAAGTGTCAGGGTATCCAAGCATTGTCACCTTAGTATCTTTGGTGGCCTTTGGTGCACCCAACGTAAGGACATTTTGGCTAGGCCAGTCATGAATAGCTGCATAAACCACTGTGCCTGATTCTGATTTCTTTGAAGTGTACCTGCACACAAATAATAAGAATAATTATAGATAGTTCATTGTATTTCATGTAATTCTTACCAAACCCTGGGTGTTTTAGTATCATTCTGATGCTTCCATGGTTTAGAAGCATAGATTGCCTCTCCATTGACTTTCAACCATAAACCCAGCTGATTAAATCTTTCCTCCATGATTGGATCAATCTTTCCATCAGACCTGATGCCAGCATTTATAAGAATATTGCCTCCACAGCTAAAAACATGCAAATATCGAATAAGAAAATTCATAGCACACTTATGTTAATGTGTAGCTAGCTAATAAAATTTCCTATTCCTGCTCTTATTAGAAGAATCTGTGTCTGCATGATCAAAACACTTTCAAAATTTTGATTGATTTTTTTTCAGAAGTCCTATAGACACAATTCCCCATAACAAAAAAAAAAGACCTAACTTAAAATTGTCTGAATGAAATTTCTAAACAAGTTGGAAGGGTACCTGACTGTACTGGTGACCTCATAAAGGAGATTTTCAATTGAGATGTAGTCCTTGTAACTGGCGGTGTTCCTGTGCCCCCATGACCCATAATCAAGAGTCATGCAATTCTCCCACTTGTGTGGCTGAAGGACTCCTGGTAACAACAATAAACCGTTATAAATAAGCTTTAAAATCTGGTCACATACATGTAACTATATGCAATGCTAGAAAATGGTATCTAGATTTTACAGAAATTGTTAGATTTGAGTGTTTGACTTCTGTCAAAATAACAAATTTTCCATCTTTAACTTGTAATAGTTTAATTAATTTTTATTTCAACAAAAACTATATGTCTATGTTGTCTGTGGTCACCTGGATTGTAGTGATCAGAACAGGTGAAGAATCCGCCGTGTTTGCACATGCATCCGGCACCCCATCTGTCATTCACCACCACTGTGTCTTTCACAGGACTGAAAGGCATTTGCTACATATTGGAATAAAACTTCAATTAAATTGTGAAAAGAAGAAATTCCAACCTATCGTTGTAGAGCCATGCCAGGAACTCCGTACTGTTCCAGTACCCTGAAGGAGCGTCCCAATCTCCATCAGACCAAACAACTTCGGGCTTGTAAGCATTGACAATCTCGTACAGCTCTGGCAGTGATTTTCCCTGGCATTCACAA
Organism: Hirudinaria manillensis; assembly: GCA_034509925.1. NCBI lineage: Eukaryota > Metazoa > Annelida > Clitellata > Hirudinida > Hirudinidae > Hirudinaria > Hirudinaria manillensis. Next base: position 10,811,983 of record CM067530.1, on the reverse strand, counting down.
GAAAAAACAAACATAGGTTATCTCAATTGTTATGTTTTTGTTCATTCTCAGATTTATTTTTCAATTACATGCAAAGGTTGTTTTGTTGGTCTCTGTTTAACAAAACTATCAAAGACTACACACACTCACACTTAATTTAGATTCAATAGTATCTAAAACATTTTACAAGGTCACAATAAGTTAACTTAATTTAAGCTGTCTAAATAAGCAGATATTTAGCACTTACATTCTCTTAAAGTTACAGTCTTAAAGCAACAGTCACTTACCAAAGAGAAAAGCTGAGTCTTATAGCCTGATTTCTGATCTTGCAAGAATAGTGGATTGTACCACTCGAAAAGTGAGTGATAGAGGCCAAAGTGAAGGTCAGTTTTATTTCTAATTGAGTTTGCCAGCTCCCCTTATTTTAATGTTTCAGTTATTGTCAGCACGAACCATTATTTCATGAATTACATTTTCAATTTATTTGCAGAGATTTAAGGATTTATAATTAAGTCAGTCTTACCAACTAGATCTCTCTTTGGCCCAACTGCCATAGAATTCCAATTGAATGAAAAGTTTGATGGCCACATTGTGTAACCCTCATGATGTTTGCTGGTGAGAACTACATATCTGTGAAAAGTTTCTCAACTATTACAGATACTTCAACAATTGAAGAAGATTATCTAGCTAGCATTTTCAAATAGTGACTTCACTAAATAAAATATAGATTTAGTTTAAATAACTTCAATATTTCAATTGGCTAGACTAAATTAGCAGAAAAATAAACGAAAGCATAAACAAATCCATAATGATAAAAAGATTTTTAGAAATGATGAAATGTAATATTAACTTTGCTCCAGCAGTATGAAAGATATTAGCAAGTTCATCAGAATTGTACAGTTGGGCACGAAATAACGGAGCGAAATCGGCATAAGTGAAGTCGGGAGGATAATACTTCTTCATATATTCCGTTACTTGAGGATTTTTGTTTACCCAGTTATACCAAAACCATTCGTGAAATGCAGGGACGGAAAACACTCCCCAGTGGAGAAAAATTCCAATTTTTGCCTCGTCATACCATTTCGGAAGAGGTCTTGCATCGAGAGAATCCCAGGAAGGGGTGTATTTCCGAACCGCTCCGATTGAGGCTAAAGATAACAAGGCAACAAGGCTGAATAAGATATTCATTTCGTCGGCTGTGAATATCTTGAAAATGATAAAATCGGTGTCTCTTTATTTAATCCCTTTTCAACTGTCACTTGACTCTCGAAGATGCACCTGTACCATCTATTCGATATTTATGCGCATGATTATGAAGTCACCATGGCACTCAAATTGGTTCAAATATTTGAGGCTATGTGAATAATTATGTTTGCCGAAGAAATTGACAAAATAATAATGAATAATGAGACTTTAATACAGCCTCTAGAATCCGCAAACGAAATATGTGCGTCGCTCCTTAATAGCTGTCGATTAAAATTATATTTACTAGGCAATGTATATAAAAACTAGTATTTAGGAACTAATTATTCGATAATTGATAGTTAACTAACCGCCACCAAAAAGTTGACAGTTATAAGCTCTAAACCTCATCAAGGAATGCTGCGATTCAAACGGAAAGCCGAAGGATATATGGAATCGTCGACAAGTCCTTTATCGCAAAAATTATTCTTGTCATCAAATTACTAAATTTATGACACTCCTATTCTTGAACTGAATTTCGAAAAAATTGTTGAGGTTAAGAACCAAATCAATAATAATAGTATATAATAATAATAATAATAGCTACAACCTTAGAAAGTCCAGTGGACATCTTAAGGTACTACGTATCTCCCACCTAATAAAGCTATGAAATTCAAATCTTGAATAAGCATGTTTTTATTAAGTGAAGTACAAGAACAGAACGCCATAATAAGTAACATAAAATTTCATACCGCAAAAGGTTCTCATTTTAGTACAAAAGTAGTAGTGACTTCTTTAAAGAAATGGGTTTGATAGAAAAGAAAGCCGTGCCAGGTCATTCGACATTTGTCAACTTCAGAACCCAGGCCCAATGTGACGGGAGTTTGTTTGGCGGAATGTATGGAAAGATCACGTCAATTCCTCTGACGTTGCCATGGGCTGACCAAAACAAGTCACCGGTGTGACCGAGCAGGGTCACCTTCGTGTCTTTGGTTGCCTTGATTGCCCCCAACGTGAGGAAATTTTGATCCGGCCAGTCGTGAACCGAAGCGTAGACCACAGTACCCTCATTCGATTTCTTAGAAGTATACCTTGTATAAACATAAAAAATTAAATTAAAATATTGATTAATTTGAATTATATGAAAATTTTAACAAAAGACTTACCAAACCCTTGGAGTCACAGTATCATTCTGGAACTTCCAAGGTTGAGAGGCATACATCGCTTCCCCATTGACCTTCAGCCATGATCCCAATTGCCTAAACCTCTCCTCCATAATCGGGTCAATCTTCCCGTCCGATCTGATGCCAGCGTTGATGAGGATGTTACCTCCACAGCTAGAGTGACATGAAGGTTAAATTAGATTAAACCAATTTGATTGAAATCATAGTTTTTTTTTTGTGAATCCTAATATCACAGTGCAGCCAAAGCAATAATTCGTAATTAAAACCAAGTCTTTTTGTAATAAAAAGTTATTTAATGAATATTTAATGAAATATTGCTATAATTAATTAGTACCTGATTGTGCTGGTTACTTCGTGAATGAGCTTTTCGATTGGCATGTAGTCAATCAACGATGCCGTGTTTCTGTGACCCCAAGACTTGTGGTCCAAAGTCATGCAGTTTTCCCACTTGTGATCCTGAAGAACACCTGTCAACACCATACTTCTATGTAAGATATACATTCACCAAGTCTATTTGAAGTCAAAAGTTTAAAGTTCACTCGAAATTGAAATCCATCGTTCGCATACCTGGATTGAAACGGTCGGTACAAGTGTAGAATCCACCGTGTTTGCATGTCACTCCATCTCCCCATCTGTCATTTACCACTACGGTGTCTTTCACTGGACTGGAGAAATTTACAAGCAAAATTATTGTAATATTCAATCACGAATATTTATAATATCTCACATATAATACAAATGCCTTTAAATAATCCACACCTTGGATGGAATAAAATTCATATTTTAAAACAACCTCTCTTAATTATTCTTTAAAGAACTACTTTAATAACTATTTATAATTTATATTTATAATAACAACTATTTATGAAAGAATGTTAAAAGAAATAACAAAAAACATTGGCTGCCCACCTGTCATTGTAGAGCCAGGCAAGGAACTCCGTGCTGTTCCAATACGATGCCGGGGCACTCCAGTCGCCATCGGACCAAATGACCTCGGGCTTGTAGGCATTGACAATTTCATGCAACTCTGGGATCGTTTTACCCTGTGAGCCAGATGTAAAAATTTAAATAAAATGAAGTATTACCCTCAAAAACAACTTAAAATCAAGACAAATTAAGAAGCAACAATGTTGAAAAGCTTGCCAGTGAAAAAAGTTTGGTCTTCCATCCGGCTTTCCTATCTGCCAGGAAAAGTGGATTGTACCATTCGTAAAGTGAGTGGTAGAGACCAAAGTGTAGTTTAGTCTTCTTTCTTATGGAGTGTGCCAGCTCGCCTATGAAAATAATGAGCTTGCATTTTGTCTGATCATCAGAAAAAAGCAAAATCCCAAGAATATATAATTACACATGTATTTATGGTTATATATATTAACATATTTATAATATGTTTATTATAGAATAATTACAATGAAAATAGTGTTAATGCTTAAAACAAATCAGAGAAATAAAAAGGAAAAGTAGAATGTAGAAAAGTAGATTGACTCATACCAACTAAATCCCTCTTTGGTCCAACTTCCATAGAATTCCAACTGAAGGAATATTTTGATGGCCATAGTGTGTAACCTTCATGATGCTTGCTGGTGAGAACGACATATCTGGACAAACATTCATAGAAGAAGGGTATAATTAAGACTGAAACCATAAAAAAACCAATAACATTTAACATAGAATATATAAAAATGAAGATATAAAATAAAATGGCATGTACTAACTGTGCTCCTGCAGCTTGAAAGATATCTGCCAGTTCATTAGGATTGTATCTCTCGGCGCGAAATTGAGGCCCAAAATTGGCATAAGTAAAATCCGGTGGATAGTACTTCCTCATGTGCTCCGCTACTGACGATTTATTGTTCGACCAGGTGTGCCAGAACCATTCACCAGAGGCGGGGACAGAAAACACACCCCAGTGGAGGAAGATTCCAATTTTGGCCTCGTCATACCATTTTGGAAGAGGTCTCGAGTCGAGAGAGTCCCAGGACGGCTCGTATTTCCGAGCGGTCAAGGCTGCTACACCAAAAAGAAGAATGAGATATAGGACGTTCGTCATAGTCCCAAACTCCAACACAGAAGTAGGTTCAGGGAGGCGGTTCCCTATTTATGGCTTGATAAATCACTTATCATTTGACCATTAATTCGCAGCATCGTTAAACCGCGAAGATTTCAAGTGGTACTTGGATTAGATAAACAGACTATATTTACATTTGTTAAAATGGTTGAAGCATTTGTTAACAATTATAAGAGACTTCCTATTTTTGTCGCACTCACTGATAACTTATCTAATGTCTAAATTTTTAGCGACATAACTTGTTTAGCTTTCTATGTTGAAAAGTGTCCAAGATGGAATTTAATTTAAAAATCGAGGTGTAGTGATTCCAAACAAATATTGCTCATCAAATATTTTAAGGTGCAAACGTGATATCAAGGAACTTAACCAAGTTATGGATGTCATGTAGAGGACCATATTTCATATGAAAGTCATGTGACAAAAATCTTATGATTCGCAAATGCATTATGGTTATTGCAATTAACAATTATCGTTAATTGCATGCAATTTAGTAAATCACAATTTCAAACGCTCGTTTGAGCTCAAGCAAAGCGAATACTCCAAATCGCCTTAAGAATTGTTAGTATTTGTAATGAGTTAATTAATTAACGTTTTCGAGTAGTTTTACAAATTTTCTTAAATCTTTCTGAAGTTGCTCATTATTAAAACATGCGATTATTACTCCACGCGGAACGTAGCGCAAAAGATAAACATTGACTTTTCACGTTAAGAGACCTTCAAATTTGTTTTCGTTTTTCTTAAAAGCGTTGGTCGCTCCGTTGAGAGCTGAAAATACGGAACTTATTATGGAACATTCACAAAGGCTATAATTTAGAAGATGCTTTTAAATGTCAAGTATTTTATGGTCAGATTGCCTGTTCCGTTAAAACGTATATGCGATCCAAAATACACAAAGTTTGGATTTTCCTGTGCCAAAAGTATCTCAACATCTCCTGGCTTGAAAAATGAATATTCTTCCGAAAAGATCCTTAGTAGATCATTAGTCAAACTTTCGGGTGCAGACACACCGAATTTTTTGCAAGGTCTTGTAACAAATGACATTCGAATCATTGAAAAGTCAGCACAAGATCTGCTAATGTACTGCATGTTGCTAAATACTCAGGTTTGATAAACTATTTTTAAGAGATATCATTCGTATTTGTTATTAATTCTTTTATTTACCTTCCACAACCTTACAATGTAGGTTGTTCTTATTTTGCACTTTTATACAGTTATTAATAACAGAGTTTGCTTTCTTATGAAACAGGGTAGAATCTTATATGACTTGCTAGTGTACAAAGTTACTAGTTTCTTCGAGAGAGATTCATCACTCATCTTGGAATGTGACTCAAAGGCATCTGATGATCTTTTAAAGACTCTGTCTCGATATAAACTCAGACGGAAGGTTTGCGATTTAACATTCAAACTGAAGTGAACTAAATTGTCTGAGTTAAAAGTAATAAAGAGAGCAAAGATTCCAAAATTATAAATTGAAGCTATAATCATTTCCTTTCTAAAAATTTTCAATTTTCAATGTTTTATTTTTAAAAAATGCCCTCATTAGATCACACATCTCCACAGGCCATTTCCTTCTCGAAGTTAGACGAATATTCAGTGTGGTCGCTCTTTCCTGACTCAAAAACATCTCATGCGTCGTCGACGTCTTTCGCGACGAGCGAAGCATCCGGATTGAAATCCAACCTGACGATCAAGAGCCCCGAGAAACTCCTTTTCCAGTCCCTCGACCCGAGGATTCCGAGCTTTGGGAGTCGTCTGCTCCTCCCGGCCGAGGTGAAAGGTCCAATCACGATTCTCGATTTAAGCTTTTTTCACCTGGACTACAAACTCTATTAATTTTTTTCTGTTACTAATTGTTATCAAGAGATAAGAATTATATCTGATGTTACTGATGTAACTGGGGCAATTGGTGCATTACCTATTGCACCTAGGCATATTTTTGTGAGCCCGGTCATGTCATTATCAGTTCTAGCATCATTGCTGTCTGCACTGATAACACTTTCAATATCATCATCACCATCATCATCATCATCCTTCCAGGATCCGAAGTCATAGAAGGCTGTAAAGATGTCACCGATGAATATCAGAGTCGAAGGTTTGACTTTGGATTGAGTGAAGGAATCGAGGAGTTGGTGCCTGGTCATTCCTTCCCACTGGAGTGCAATCTATTCTTCCTCAATGGAGGTATATCGTCGTCGTCATGATCATAATTATGACGATTATTATTATTATTATTTTTTTTATCATTATTTTTATTTTTTTTATGTACACGATATTTTGTTCAGCTCTCCTATTTGCTCTGACTTTTTGTAAAACACCAATCCATATTATTAGCATATATCTTGTTGCTGTGTCTTGTGATACTGTTGCAAACAAGAGCTGTGAAAACCATTGGGCTATGAACTTAGTACTGCAACCGTAATTAATTTTATGTTTTGCCTGAGTCTCTTTAACAGCCTTCAGAATTTTTTCAACTCACCAAATATAAAGTCCTTGAATTCTTATGAAAACAACAACAACAACAACAACCACATTAAATTCTATTAGCCTTGCCATTTCAACAGGCAGAGATAGGTTCTGTTTGTGTGTTAAAAGTCTTCAAAAACAAGTGAGCGCACGTGCACGCACACACACATACACACACACACTCTCACATCCCATACTGAACTTTCTCCATTTGACCTTTGCCTTTTGTTATTAATTAGTGGAACCACTTCTGATTGGGGAACGAGGGAAGAAATGCCTTTTTTAAAATTTTTAAATTAAAATCTAAACCATTGTTTACAAAATTTGTCTCAAAATTTCTTTATTAACCATCTTATCATCATCATCATCATCACCACCACCATCATCATCTTATCATCATCATCATCATCTCAATCGAAACCTATAGTCAGCTTCAGCAAGGGATGCTACGTCGGCCAGGAACTGACCACGCGGACTCATCACACCGGAGTCATCAGGAAGAGGGTCATGCCCATATTTTCCAGGTTTCACTTTCCTCCTCGTTGTTATCATTTGATAAGCACTTGTTTACTATTGTTGTCATTATTAATATTATCCTCATTGCTGTTCATATTAATATTATTATTATTATTGTTTTTGTTGTTATTATTATCTTTATACAAATGTACCTCCTACTACGACATCGCCTGAATGAAACTATTATTATAACTAATTAAAATATTATTATTATTATTATTATTATTATTATTATTATTATTACCACCATTATTACCATTCCAGTGACCAAATTCCGCTCGACAAAGTCCACGAAGCAGGCCTGGTGGTCGTCTGCGAGGCCACGGACAAGGTGTGCGGGAAGGTGCTGAACTGGAGGGACAGGAAGGGACTCGCACTCCTGAGGTTGCAGGAGGCCCTGCTCAGCCCCGGCCCCTTGCTGATGAAGAGCCCGAGCGGGGCGGTTCTGGGTCGAGTCGGGACGCTTGTCCCCTATTGGTGGCCCTCGGACGTCGACGAGGTGATAAAGAAGGTCAGGTCGAAGCAGGAGAAGGCTTGATCCGGTTCGATTTCACGGTCGAGTCGAGATAACAGGAGTGCAGCTGAATGAATGCGGAGGAATAAAAGGCTTAGGAAAAGATCTTTCTGCAGTCTTAATTTACATATGGATTATATTGTTATAATGGTGATAATAATAATAATAATAATAATAATAATAATAATAATAATAATAATAATAATAATAATAACAATAATAATAATAATAACAATAATAATAATAATATTAATAATAATAATAACTTCAACCTGATAACATTAACAGTTAATTGATTACCTAAATAATAGTATTAAATGACAGCCATAATATTGATTATAATAATTAATAATTGTAATGATCAAACAAATTGCCGTGCCATGCGTATCACAATCTCCGTCATAATACGATCGTTCTTTGTTACCTTTACTAAGATTGCACTCGTCATTGAATGCTTCTCATTGTTAGGATAAATATATAAGTGTTCAGTGACAAATTTTGCTTTTATATATTTTATGTGCAGTAATTTGGGATGGCTTTGGGAAATATCTGGAAGTTCGCCCGTACTGTTGACCTCGTTTAACATCAGTCGTGGTAAAGCTAGTCATTGTGACTGTAGTCATCATCATCGTCATCATCGATTGTTATATTGCCTGCCATATCTTGCACATAGTAGACACCATTGTTTATCTAAGCATAGTAGACTTCTGACTATCTAAGCCAGCACATTCTTCTTAGATGGAAATGTGTGTTCATTTAGCTGAGGAATATGGCCAAATGTTTCCTCTGAAATCGTGATGAGTGTCGTCTGTCATAATTCCCGCAACAGCTTTGCTCAATAAATCGTGTTAGATGGTAGTGACTCTTAGCGACGGATCTTGTGACACTGGATGTCATCATCATTACCATTGCCTCAAATGTCATCCATGATTGATTTCTTGTTCCAACTAAGATGTCACTCCAAGATATTATGTCTCTAACCAGAGAGGAATTCAAAACAAAAAGGTGAATTGTGAATAATTACAGGTAGGTAATAATTTATAATCACATTTCTTTAAACGTAACAGATTTAAAAGTTCAAATCACCGAAATTGTTCCGAATTAAGTATCACAACCTTTATTTTGTATATAATTAAATTACTTTATCATAGTTTCCAAGCGTCTTTAATTAACTTGTAGTATCACGAGGAGTACCATTCATTGGTAGAGGGGGTATCATCGTATGGCCAGACCCATACATGCCTGAGCCCGGATATAGGGCCTAACTACCGTCGTTGTTGACTTGGGCAATTTCTTTTTCACGGACGTTGAAGGTGAAATGGCCCCTAATGCAGCCCGTCTGCTCGCTATAAAAACTGGCCAGCAGGGTTAGGGTACCGGCGTTTTCAGGGCAAATAGAGATATCCGTCGTAGTGATCGAAAGCGGTTCCATGTCTCTTTTTGTGTTGTTGTTGTGGAGGGTTGGTAAGAAAAAATTATTACTTAACCAGTTTAATTAGTTCATCGACTCAAGGAAAACTTTATTATTAGGTCGGTGACTCAATAATTATTAACTGTTAAAATTAACTTTAATGTTATTAATTTAAAAAAAAAATAAAAAATAAATAAATAAATTCGCTCCTTTAGAGAGCATCTCACCGGCAAGTTATGTAGGTGAAGGCGATCAGGTCGTGACCTTCGACCGACCAGGTGCAATTTCTGAGGTCGATGGGCATCGGATTGAACCACTTCAGGTGGACGGTGTTCTTCACCTCAGCCGTGGCCGGAACCTCTTCCAGCTGCGAGAGCGAAGACGATGATGATGGTGATGATGACGACGACGACAGCTCTGCTATAGTGGCGATAATAATTATGGCTGGGTTTTAATTATGCAGCGGTTCTCATAAATTACGTACGGCAGAACTATACTACATAATGTAACTATACATTGTTACATGTTATTACATATTAATTAATCATTAATGTGTAACAGTATCATTTGTTGTATCATTATCATAATCGATTCGACCGACCTTGAACTCGATGTCCGGAAATACCAGGCAGAGGTCTTCGCAGGTGCAGAACAACTGGTTCGTGACTGAAACAACTGCCATGGCGTATATCTTGAAGGTATAGTAGTCAGTCATGTACCAGCAGTAATCGTCAGGTACCACCTTGATTGTCACCTTGTCCTCTGGAGACGACGACGATGATGATGGAGATAATGATAGTGGCGATGATGGCGACGATGATGATAACGATGACGACGATCATGTAAATTTAGTCGTAATCGATGTTTAAAGTTGTCGTTTTGTTTCCTTCTCTGGCTGCTCACTTTGAAGAGACGAGAGCTTGACCTGGCACGATTCAGTCTTGATCTTGTACTTAGAAAGACCGGTGTAGTAGCAGGAGTACAAAGTCAAGGTTAGGTTAATGCTCCTCTCCTCTGTACCCAGGTTCTGCATGGCTAGCATTACGGTGACCATCTTGCCTGCCAGGCATTCTCCTTGACAGATGACAAATTTGACATCCTGTTGAGTTGTCGTCATCGATGTTGTCGTAGTCGTCGTTGTTGTGTGAGGGAGTAATGATTGTAAAGAAGTAAAAATAAATATTATTAGTATGTATGATCAACGCCGTCGCCATATTGGCTCCATTCTCAAACTAATCACCCCTTCTCCTCTGTCGAATACGTCGCCTCCGACTGATTTCGTGTCTGCCCTTTCCATCGTCTGACGTTCCAGTACGGTTCCTACGATGTTAGAGTGTGTGAGTTAGTGAGTGAGTGAGTGAGTGAGTGAGTGAGTGAGTGAGTGAGTGAGTGAGTGAGTGAGTGAGTGAGTGAGTGAGTGAGTGAGTGAGTGAGTGAGTGAGTGAGTGAGTGAGTGAGTGAGTGAGTGAGTGAGTGAGTGAGTGAATGAGTGAGTGAGTGAGTGAGTGAATGAATGAGTGAGTAGCTGGGTGAATGAATGAATGAATGATTGAACGAACCCTACCTTCTTTGACCTTGTAATTGTCCAGAATATCCATGGCTTCAATTCTCTTGTCCAGATAATCAGGGGCACACATGTCTTTCTCAGTCGTTTCTTTCGGATTTGGATCGTGAGTGAGAATCTTCGTCCCAGCTCTTTGTGGAAAAAAATTGAAAGTAATACTTAAATAATATTAAATTTGTGGGAAAAACTGGAAATCTATTTTGGAAGGAGAAATAATAAAACTATTTGATTTATAATAGCAATTATATTTTCATCACCGGATTTAGGCTAAATATCGCTTTATTACTATGTACTATTTTTCTCAAAGTGCTATCAACGTCGTCGTAGTCGTCGTCTTTAACATCATCATCATGCCTACATTCTCTGTTGAACTATGACCCTCCACTGTCCGTTATTCTGAAGGATCCAATGGAAGTGATGGGCGTGGATCTCGGAGAACATGAGTCTCGTACCGTAGAGGACGTTCAAATCTCCTAGTCTGATAGCCTCGACCGGACACGGGCCGGCGCAGGTAATGCCTGCGATGGCCGGATGTGTTAAAAGTGAATATTTGAAAAAAAAAGAATTATTAAAGTAAAAATATTAATAAAATATCTTAGAAGACATCTCGTGAGATGTTTAAATTCAATTTAGAAAATATTGAAAATTCTGAGAGATATCAGATGTGCTTTGGAAATCAGAGAAAAAAACACAAACAAACAAAAAATTGGGACACTTTGGTTTAGATTGGATGAAAATTATTTAAGGTCAACCAACTTACTGTAATAAGTTTCCTGTGGTGTTGGATCGAAAGCCTGCCAACCTGAATAATCGTTTACGACCAAGTCGTGCCTCTTCATGTAAGCCTCGCACCAAACATGGAAGCACCTGTATTGATCATGTAAAGCGGTCTCAGGTGAGAATACATTTATGAAATTTATTAAATTTACGAAATTAAACAGATCAAAACCAATCAATCACTGCAATGACGCTGAAATAATAATATTAATAATAATAATATATCACATAATAATAATAATTATTATTATTATATATTACAGAAAGTAACTTAATCCTTATGAATATAATAATAACTTTGACAAATTATTTACGAATAACATTTAATAATAATAATAATAATAACAACAATAATAATAATAATAAAAATAATAAATTAAGTTGGTGATAATAACAAAAAATAAGTCCTTAATATTAACCAGAAGGTGACGCTGTTGAGTTCATCAATAGGTTCACCTTTGTAACCCCAGTGCAAGTTGACCTTGGAGGTTCCATCGCAATCATGGGCAGACGAGTAATTGGTCACACAGCGGCAGGGTATGCCCAGACTTCTGCAAACTGTCATGGCGGACGAGGTAGTCATTTATATTTATTATTATTATTATTATTATTATTATTATTATTATTATTATTATTATTATTATTATTATTATTATTGTTATTGTTATTATTATTATTATTGTTATTATTATTATTATTATTATTATTATTATTATTATTATTATTATTATTATTATTATTATTATTATTATTATTATTATTATTATTATTATTATTATTATTATTATTACTGTAATTATTCTGAATCATTTTCAGGGTTGCTAATTCATGTAGATTATTGTCTTGTTTTTTTTGTTATTATTGCTACTGTCGTCGTCGTCGTCATCATCATCATCGTTGTTGTGAGTGTTAGTGTTGTTAATGTTGTTCCATAGTTATATTGCAGTTGTAAAAATAAATAAATTAAAATGTCTAACGAGATGTAGCTACAGCTGCGAAAGTGTAGCAGTGTCCAAACTTGATTGGCTGCTTGTGCGATGCGTACTCCAGCAGTATTGGCAAGGTGCCCAGCCATTGGGCAGGGCAATGACCTTGAGAATAACTACCCGACCAATTGCCGGACATTATGCCGCTACCTTCCAGTGATGTGATCTGTACCGATATGAAATAGATAATGGTTTACTAATCCTTTAACTGAATCATTGGTTAACTTAAAAGAAATATTATTTAATTTTTTTATTACTTAATTATTTTGGCAATGTAATTGTTTATCGTTATTATAACTAGGTGAAAAGTTATTATATTATTCAGTGTACAAGGAATTTGATACTGAAGGAATTTTATTTTCCTAGAGTTTTTTGTTCTGTTGCGACTTTATTTATCATTGAATTATAAGAAAAGAATTTTCAATAATAATAATAATCAATAGTAATAATAATAATAATAATAATAATAATAATAATAATAATAATAATAATAATTAATAATAATAATAATTATTATTATTATTATAATAATTATAATAATAATAATAATTATTATTATTATTATGATAATTAATTATGGCACGTCCATATTTCTTTACATACATTTTCGCAGATGGCTCTAACGATGTTGACAGCGTCGTATCTGGTGTGGTATGACAGGAAGGAGATGTCTAATATTAGCAGGGCTGTGTTGAGGACCACGTTGTGGTACTGTGGATCAATTTAATAATAATTACTATTATTAATAATTGTTATTATTTAATATCATATATTATTATTTAATAATTATTTATTATTATACAAAATTATTTTTAACGGACCTGTGAAAAATTCCACCTCAGTACTTTAGGCTGAGTCTTCGTTCCAATATAAATGTGTCCATTTTCTGAGAGTAGGTACTCCCCTAAGTCCTCTTTGCTCTCCATGTATGTTTGATCCTCTGGAATTTATTTCTATTTCATTACAAATATTATTTTATTGTTTATTATCGAAACAATTGCCGACAAATCCACCTTTTTTCCACGGATTGCAGAGCATGTAAATTGGCTCCGTATGGAAATACCGCATCACGATGAGGTGGTCTTTGGCGATTTCTAGATTTGATTCTGTCACCCGGCCGTGCGATTAGTTAATTACAATTACTATTAACAAATTAGTTAATAGACATTCTTGGTCCAGAAAATTCTGTCTTAAATTAATTAACCCAATTAATTATGTTTTTCGAAGATTAATTCTATTAAAGTCGCTACAGTAACCAATCTGAACTTCCAAAGCGACCAAATCTTAACATCCAAAATCCAGAGTCTCCGAATCCCAACCTTCAAGAGTCGGCAGCGGTTCAAACATGACGTTAATGTCCTTTCTCTTTTCGGCGAGCTGTATCTGTTGGACCTTCTTCTTCAGTAGCTCTTCGCGCTGCTCTCGCGTCAGGAAAGCCGTGTCGAAGGTCATCATGCACTTGCCGACGATGGCGTTGGTCGGCGAGTTGATCTGAATCTGTATCTTGTTCTGGTTGAGAATGTTGCTGGACGCCAGAGTCGACTTCTTCACTTTTCGTATGATCTTGTGGAGATTGGCCGGAGTCGAAGGTATGCCGGCGCTCCAGGTGTTCGGCTTGAGACCGTCGTTGACGCGAAGACAGATCATGCTGGGAGAGCTGCAGACATTGCTCTGACCTCGAGGTCAGAGCTGAAGGTTATAAGCCGATAGTCCGCTCATGCTTGCCCATCTCGTTTTCATCATCATTTTGTCACCAACCCCTCACCCAATTCGCCCGATCAGCTACCCACATCAAAACCCAGGTGCCCTTCCAATTACCGAATTGAAGGATTATGGTCAAAGTGTGCTTGGCTACGTTGAACGGTCTGTCGAAGGATATCTCGAGGTAGAAAGGTATCCCCCTTCTCAGTACCAGCTGATGAGCCGTTACTCCGTTGTGTATTCCCCTGCTTTCGTATTTCAGGGTGTTGTGGGTGTACATGTTATAGTCCTGGTTCAGCCATACGGCCCTTATTCTCGGAGGTCCACTTAAATCTGGCTCTGTGTGAGTAAAGAAGTGGCTGGCAAAAGATAGAGATTGGTGACACATCGAGGCTCACGACGTTAGAACATATTAACAATGCTATTAATGAATTCAATTAGCATTTTGACCGCTTTTTTTAAAATCTGGCTTTAAGTATTGTTTAATTATCATATTTTAAATGCGCCCAATCATAATCGAGCTAATAATCCCAATTATTGAATAGCAATTATTTACCCTTCAATTGGAACTCATACTCCATGACAACCATTTTCTTGGAAATATGATCCCTGACGTGGTTGATATGTATGTAGTCAGTCTCGTAGGTTGCCAAACTGGTTCTGCCCTTCATCCTTATGAGACCGTCTTTGACCTCTCTCTTGCACGACTTTACCTGATCTGTGACTTTCGTCGGATAGGATCGTCAAGAATTTTTGTGTTTAATAAATTGCTATTAAAATATTCAAATGCTTCTTTTAGTTCTACTTTGTTGCCAAATTATTCCGTAAAATTTACTTCAGACTCGCGCGCTTGGCTAACCTTGTAGAAAGATTGATAGAACGTTTTCCCCTTGTAGTCTGCTCTATCAAACGGGCCCTAAAAAGCCAAAATGAGGCAGAAATAGAGACTTACGCTCGATTTGTACGACATTGATGTTGTCGTATGAGACGACATAATCTTCTGAGCTGTCAATGCTCTTATCGTCCTGGACTTCCTTGTCCTCGAGGCTTTCTTCCCTTTCCAAGTTCTCCAGCGACTCTGCCTTAGCTTCACTGTCTTCGCTGGACTGAGAGTGAAGACTGCCATAAGATGACTCTATGAGCCCCTCGTTGACTTTGACATCGGATGCGGACATAATGGCTCCTGTTTTGGTTAAAAAGCAAGTTTTGAGCTAATCTTGAGAGCTTGTTTAAACGTCTGAAAAGTTCGATCTAGCTGAAGAAGTTTTTAAAGAAAATATAAATACGTTATTGTTCAGACAACGTTTTACATTAGTAGCCAAGTCATATATATATCCAACTAACTCTTAAAAATTCAGGATCAAAAAGCGATTATGTAGATCGTTAAGCAATTGTTTCTGATTGTCGAGAATAAAATGGAAAATTTCCAATCAGCCGTTATGTTCGCGTCCTTGTGGTAGCCAAGTAACAAGTCAGAAACAAGGCTGCTGACAAACACAATTCATAAAATATTTAAAAGCTCTGACAGATGAACAAGAAATAAATCAACTTATATTTAACAAATTAAAAAATTGTTTTCTAAACGCATTGGTTTGTCTAAAAAATATACAAACCGATAATAAACTTTAAAGTTTTTTCAACGAAATATTTCAACATCACTTTGTTTCGCTCGAATCCTTTTTTCGCACGATGTTTGTTTTCAAAGCATTGAGGTTCTTGGGTGACGGATCGTTGGGTGGCTGTATAAATTAGTAGGTTAAAACTATCAAATCTGTCGTCAGAAATATGTCAACGGCCTCCAAAGTTACTCTTGCGTTATGTTGTACTTTTACGTGCGGAACGGTGTATTACGTGCATTGGAAACAAAAATCGGATCAAAGGGTAAGATACAGAACACTCCTAAAAAAATACATTATTACAAAATTACTAATTTAATTGGTCGCATAATTCCATACCGGCGATTACTAGTAATCCATTTAAACAATCGCCCTAAAGGCTCGATTTCCAAATAGAGACAAATTAGCTAAAATTACTAAATCACAATTGCGAGGAACATACCTTGCGACCTTCCAATATCCTTCAACTAGCTTAACAAATATTTTAACATTAATATCTAAAATAAAACATATTTAACATAATATTTAAAATATTTTTACAGAACATGAGAGAAGGCGTGATCAATGACATGCAGAGACAGGAAATGAGGAGGATACAGAATCTGAGGGTCCTCGAAGAGCAGGCGGAACTGACGAGGGCGCTCAGGAAATCCGAAGAACGCGAATTGGCACAGAAGAACTCATGATTGTTGTATTGAACAAACCATATCGAATCAAATTTATACATGAAAAAATATAAACGTTCACATTTATTTCTGTAAGTCTTTAGAGATGTTTCAAATTTTATGATAAAAAGAAAGAAAAAAATGATATTAGTTCAAATAATTTCTTTGAAAAAGTATTTAACACGGAACTCGGTAAAAGATAGATTCAAGTGAAACCTTACAAGCCAAACACCTCTGAGAAAGCAATCTCAACCAAAAACGGGATTCCAAGCTTGTGCGGCAAAACGTGACGGAAGTGATTCTGCAAACAAACTTTTCTGCTTTTGACAAAGATTTGGTAAAATCTTAACTATTATTATTATTAATATTATTATCTCAACATTTAACTGGTTGAATAGACATGTGGCGAATTTCGGTTTCTAGAAAAGATTAAGGTTGATAGAAAGTGTTAAAGGCACACAACCAAATGGTTCAAAGGCAAACATGGCAGCTAGTAATTAATATGCAAATGTAAGTAATTAATAATTCATTAGAATGTAGTGCATATGAGGAATAAAAAAAGCAGACGACTTGAACCATTGTTTATCAGTTCATCCAGTCTTCTGAAAAGCTGTGATTGCTAAGGCTTTCAAGGATGATGATGATGATGACGATGATGATGATACTCATATCAGTACATCATGGTGACACAACACAACGTGATTCTATGCAGACGTTTTCAATGTAATAACTTCAGGCTCAAATGACCAGTTTTAAACAAAAGATGAAACCGATTTGACTGCATTTTTTATTATCAACAACGGAGAAGCTGTCGGAAAACACAAATACATACTGAACGATACGTATGTATACATACATACGAGATGTATATACAATTAAAACAAGTTGCAGAAACCAAATGCAAGCTCGTAGAGACGAGTGGAAAACCAAATTGTATAAAAGAGATTAACTAATAATACCATTAAACAATATTAACATTTTTATTGAATAACAAAATTAGAAACAAACAACAATAAAAATTTCAGCGCCCCTGTAGCTCACACGCACGGCGCTATATAAATGACACATAATAATAATAATAATAATAATAACAAGGGTAACAATATTGCAATGGTCAATGACATATGGTCATGGCTTCTTGGCAGCAGATAGAGACACCATCTCCATGTTGAAGATGTGTCTCAGGTATTGGAAAACTTCTTTGCTCTTCTCCTGGGAAATGAATCCCGCTTTTGATATGTCGTCTTGTGAACTGGAGAGACACGTGTAGGAAATGATTTATAAATGTTATTCTGTTATTATTATTATATTATTATTATTGTCTTATAATAATAATTATTAATAATATAATATTACAATGATATAATAATAGTTATAATATAATAATATAAAGTAATAATAAATGTAATAATAATTACAATAATTGTTATAATAACCTGTGGACAAAATTATTGATGGTCTTGAATCTCAAGGCCAAATTACAGGCAGAGACGTAAGAAATGCTGGGCATTGTGAGATAAAATGGCAGGATCTGTTATGAAATGAATTGGGAAATCAATATCACCAAAGAAACAAAATCATTTCAAGAAATATAATAATAATAATAATGATAATAATTGCTATGATAAAATATTGAATATATTAACAGCATATTATAATATGAATTTAAATACATCTTAATTACCACTCATTTTATTGAAATTGTTAACTAAATACAATTAAATAATAATAAATAATTTAAATAAATTAGGCAACAATTTGGTTTAAATGCCAATGACTGACCTCTTCAACTGCTTGAAGACTGGAACCACAGAAGCCGATCTGGTGACCTTTGACCTTCTCGGCAGCGTGAAGGTCGTTTATTATTCTGGCCGTCTCCTCTGAAACAAAGAGGGGTCATCAAGGTAACGTTACGGATCGACTCAATTATAATTATGCATGATTAATCAGCTAATCAATTATTCAACAGTTCTGCCGAATAACGATGAAGCCTCCTAATAGTCTTTGTTTTGCTTGTATTTATGAATGAATAAAGCTATGAACGATATGCAAATTAATGCTTAAGGGGCAGCCTGCAATAGCCTGATATAAAAAGAACTCATTATCACTATTATTGTTATTATTATTATTACTATTATAGTTATTATAATTAACTGCATATTCAACTAACCTTGGGAGTCTGAATGTAGGACTTGTACCTGTGAGAGGGTTAAAGTGGCCAACAAGTTCATGGAATGTTTGGTCTTCATTCTAAAACATATGTCAATTTATGTCAACTCATTTGGGTCAATAATAATAATAATAATAATAACAATACTAATAATAATAACAATAATTATAATAATAACAGTAATAATATCTAAGTTGACCAATACTATAGCATTCTTTGATTTAATGCCAAATTACATTGCATAATTTGTATGAGTTTTATTTTCAGTTCTATTTTGAATTTGCGATTTGAAAAACAATTTTTAAAAAATTAATCTCCAATTTAAAAAAAAAACAAAATTTAAATGAAAAAGTAAAAAACAAAAGAAACTGTTTTTCCAATCCACCCACAATGAATTTCCAGGGTTGATGTTTTTTCTGGAGTCCTTTTCAATGATGAGAAAAACCCTTTCGTACTTTTCGAGCAGTTGGTCCAACTTTTCTATGGTCCTTTGCTTGTTCGAGCAGCTGGTGAAGTCTTCAATATATAATAAAAATATAATAATATTAATAATATTAATAATAATAATAATTCAGATGTATATATATTGTAAATTATGATACAAACACAATTTAATGCAATATTAGATATTAATATAACAGTGTTATCATGATGTGATATAGCATCAAAATCACACTGGCATGAGAATTCGAATAAATATTGATGCAAATATTACTAATATACTATTATTATAATAATTATTACATAGTACCATTAATATAATAATAGTATTATTACTATATCAATATATATATTATATACTATTATTATAATGATTATTATATGGCACTGATAATATAACAACTACCAATACTAAAACTGGATGAGAATTCAAATAAATATTGATGTAAATATTTACAATTACCAATAGTACTACTGGTACTAATAATAATAATAATAATAATAATAACAACGATAAACAGCCCCAGCCCCCTCCTTCCCTGGGAACCAACCTGACACATGCATCCTATCCACAGCCGACCTGTTGCTGACGATGCAGGTGCAATCATTGAACGACCTTATGACGACCTCAAAGCCGTGGTTGAAACGCAGGCTCGACAGCACTTCCTGCAATTTTGAGAAGTCGTCAATCGCATAACGATGACTCAATCGCATAACGACGTGATGAGTAACGTTGAAGTTAACAATAACTAGTTAATTAGACTGATTAAATAATAATAGGCATCATTTACTACTTGTTATTATTATTATTATTATTATTTGTAATTAATTATGTAATAAGTAATTAATGGCTAACATGCTGCCATTATGAGCTGCTATAAGGTCTGAACCGTCTCACCTGTGCCGAAGCGACCTGCTGGGATGCAAAGATCACCACGGGCTTCGAAGGGGTGCGAACGACCCTCAGGTTCGATCCACCCCCGACAGTGGTAGTGGTAGGCGCCCCTTCTTTCTTATTGGCGTGGATGATGACATTATTTTCGGTACCATTTCTGACATTTTTGTTTTGGCCATCTTGGTGATGATTATTAATATTGTTATTGACTTTGATGTCTTTACTGTTGTTGTTGTTTGCATTTGTCTTCAGAACATGATTGCTGTTGTTGTTGTCAGTAGAAACTTGATTCTGCTGATGAGCCATGGTATGACCTTTAACCCCGTGCGTCTTGAACTCTCCAGAACCCATTTTGTTGCCTAGTCCGATGGACTGAGGATCGCCTACGCATGACACTTTCTTTCTCGACACCAGGCTCGGACTTTTGGTCGCCAGAGGAGAGGACGATGAAGAAGATGAAGATGACAACGACATGGATTTTCGAATTTTGCCTTTCGAGGCAGCATCAAATGATGGGGACCTGGTCAGAGTGATGATGGTGGGCAAACCATTTCGGAGTATTATGCCAGAATCGACATTTCCCAGGCCACGTGTTTTGTCTGGTGTGGAAGGCATTGTCTGCTTGTGACTGTCTGGTTGTTTTACCGCTTCTTTTGGAGCAAAATCGTTATCGTCATCTTCATTTTCAAGTCCAAAACAAACTCCAGATTCATGACCCTGCTTCCCATTGTTGCTGAAAGCATTCTGTTGAGAACATTGTGGGGAGTCTACTTTGCCTCTCGAGGTTTCTAAAACTTTTGGGTCATCGCAGGTACTGTCGTGGAGGATGACCCTTCGTTTCTTCTTCTTCCGCTCGTTCGATCCATGCCGGTCTTCTTTCTTCCTCTTCTGTCCTCCTCTGCACGATCTCGCCTTCTGGGTGAAGTCGGTGCACTCCAGAGGCTCCTCCCACTGACCCGAGTTGTCCGAGGGCTCGTATTCGATGACTGAGCACGGTCAATGTTTTTACATTTTTAAAATTTTTTTGTAAATTAGGAACAATTAAAAAAATCACTGAACCAAATAGTTATAAACTTCATTACAATATATTATCATATTATGACATTAACATCATTACAATTACAATTATCTTTACATCCACCAATCATTACTTCAATCACCACCACAATAAATAATAAACAACCCACACGACTCCGGAACGCAGAAGCTGTCCTCAACATAGTCGTCCTCCTCCCCGCCGTCGAATGACGGATCCGACTGCGAGAAGACGTCGAGGGGTTTGTCGGCAGCCGAGGGGTACCTGAGTTTGAACCTCGCGCAGGGATTCACGGCCTGGGTCAGTCTCCCCTTGTCCACCTTCCGATAGAAGGCCTGCTGGTCGACGGAATCTGACGACGAAGAGACGATACGGCGATTATGATTGTGATTGCAATGATGACAGACAAAAAGTCTTAATGAGTCAGCAGTCATAATTACCACTATAGTGTTGAGAATGTAATATAATAGACAGGAAGTATACAAAATAACAAAAGCCAAGTGCACCAACAAAGTCAAGATTATTAAATTATTTTAATAATAATAATATTAATCAAGTATTTCTTAACTATCACAAAAGAGTGGCAAGGATCGTGACAGCATGAACTAACCCTGGCGTTCCGTGCAGTTGTCTATGAAGCTCCCCTCGTAGCAATCATCATCATCACCGACCTCCTCGTCGCTCGACACCTCCGCATCCGTCGAAACCTCCGCCTCCTCGTCCAGAAATTCCGCCCCTTCGCCTCTCGGTTTCTTTTTCCGGTTTCCAGCGGGTTTTCCCTGGAAGAGCCGCTTGCTGCTTGCTCTCTGCTCGCAAAGATGGCACGACTTGGAATTAGGCTTATTGAATGTGATTACTTTGATAGTGATGATGGGGATGATGATGGAGATGATAATGATATCGGTGTTGATGATTATGATGATAACAATTTTGCATACCTTCAGTGGAACGGGATTCTTTGACTTTGTGGAGCCAACTTTGAAGTCATTGAGATCATCATCATCACCGTCTGTGAAGGATGATGTCAATTAGGTAGTTTAGTAATGAATGAATGAATGAACAAAAAAGTAAAGAAAAAGTTAATTAACTAATAATTCATGCAAAATAATAATTTCTCAATGAGCCTGTGTGCCCAAAGAATGTTCAGATAACATCCAATTTTAAATGCAAGCCATCAGAACCACTAGACATTTCTTTTCAGTTGCACTCAGACTCATCACTGATAAATGTTCCTACCCAATATGCCGGGCAGGTCCAAGCCTCGACCTTTGCGTCGGAAGGTCGGAGTTCGTGCCAAAGAGGGCGACCCATCGCTGTCTGATACTATGGCATTCCTCTGTCAAGAAAATTATCAATATTCGTTAATTGTTAAATCGATCGATTATGCACAACGTTTGATGATCATAAACAGTTGCTAATAACTTTAATGATTTTAGCATTGATGATGACATAACTATTATCATGCACATCACAATGACTATGATGTTGATAATGATCACTATGTCTCTGACTGAGGTGCATAGCATCCAAAACGTACCAGGCCTTTCTTGTGGCAAGCCACAATGGGAGAGTCAAAAGGTTCAGGAATGATTGGCGTCCTTCCTGTTTTGGAATAAATAGTTTGCAATTAAATTTACCTTTTTAAAATTATCTCAGATTTAATATCTGGGTTTGAATTAATGCAACATTTGTTCTTAATGAAAGTTAACTAAATCAGCAAATTAACACAATCCATTTGACATTTCTAGTTTTCTAACAACAAAGTCAACACTTCCACGATATAATTATTATAATATAATTTGCAAATGGCTTACTCTTCTTGAAATTCATGTTGGGAGTGCTAGTCTGGCATCGTTCCAATACCCGCTTCTGACAATCCTTCTCTTCCTTGTTGTCATTCATCGTGAAGAGCTCCTCCATCGGAAATTCCCCGAGAACCAGGTCGTCGACAAAATCATCGTCGAAATCCAGGTCGGCGGAGTCTGCAACACGATGGTTTTCGACATGGCCGGACGAGGGACCCTCTGCCAAAGTCGGCTGCCTGTCCACAGAGGGCGCTTTAAGAACGGTGAAAGGTTGCGGGGGCATGTCCTGGGATATCAAGTTCCTCAAGAGTTTCTCCCTCAAAGGAAGACATTTCTCCGGGCCTGGACTTCTAAAGCGATCAGGCGATTGTCCGACACGGAAGAATTTTGACTTGCCAGGAGTGGTCGAAGTGGCTTTGGAAAGTTCCAGGTATGAGGGAACTTTGAACGCAGATGAGGACTGAACTGGTTGCATGTTATTTTTTGCTACTGGCGCTGGGAAATCAGCTGCTGGATTGGGGTCAGAAATTTTTTTCACCAGAGATGCTTGACTTAATGCAGACGTGGGATTCCTTTGGATTTTTGGGGGACTCGACGGCACTATGTCGTCGTCTGACCAATTGTCCAAGTCAAAGTCAATGTCAAAACTAGGCAGGATTTCTTCCGCAGCCGGCTTGAAATCGGTAAATTTCTCGGCACACCGGTGGCCGATTTCTCGCTGGGATTCGAGAGCAGATCTGCTCGTCATTCCTTGAGTGACCTGAGGAAGTTTGGCAGGGGTGTCTGCTTTGCCGAGATCCTTTTCAGCAAAGATGTTTGAGTAATCCAGGCATTCGAGGGCCTGGGAATGTGTCAGTTGGGAGGCATCCGCCAGCTGTTTCTTGAGTCGGTTCAAGCCTTCGCTGGATTTCTGAGGCAATTCCACGGGCAGATTGACGACTGAGAGAACCACCGGATCGTCATCTTTGTCGCTAAAAAAGAAATCCTTCTCGAATTCATCCAGGAAGGTGTGGAAATCGGGCTCGTAAGAAACTCCAGCTGAAGCATCAAGAAGTTTTTGCCTCGGAGTTTTGACATCATCTAAACCAGAGAGAAGATTTTCCCCATGTTTTCCACCATTTGTCTTCAGAACACGATTGTCATTGTTAGCATAAACTTGCTTCTGCACATTACGATGACCCTTAACTTCGTCGTCATCATCATCATCACTGATCTCAATTTTTTCCGTATTTTTAGGCACGATGCTATCATCCCGGTTAGAAATTATCTGTTGTTGAATGGAGGCTGGCTCAAGAAGAGGATTAAATGCTGGAGTGGATGATGAGAAATGCCTCGAGAAGTTGACCCTCGAGAAGTTGACCCTCGAGCTACGGATCCTTCTGATGGATCTGGAACTTTTGACATTCGGAGATGGAAAGACTATATCTGGATCTTTGATACTGTTATCTCCATCGGAGGCGCCATCTTTCTTGCCACTCGGATTAACGTTGTCATCGAGGTTTTTTGGGTTTGGAGATGACGGTATGACGTCTGGGTCGTCGTCGTCTTTGAACTCGTCACAATGGCCAAAGTCAATTGAATCTTGAACGGTGTCGACAACTCCATTAGGCCTCGATTCAATTTCAAATACTTTTGAAGCTCTGAAGGCACTTCGGTCCAAAAATATTTTGCCTGTTTTCCCATCCTTGATATCATCCGCAGACTCAGTCTCAACATTGTTTCTGTTGTAGCTTTGGCTCCATGCCTTGAAATCAGACTCTTTGACCTCCATGATGGAGGAGTCCAATAAACCTGATATGTTTTTCAGGCTCAGCTGCTTTGTCTTGGCTTGAGTGTCTTTGGTCCCTTTTGTCCCTGTTTGGAGTTCTGTCAGATGAAGCTGAGATTTCAGCTCGATGCTGGCACTTTTGAGGGGACTGACCTTTCCACTCTTGGGTTCATCATCAACCAAGATCTCATCTTCATCTTCGTCGTTTAGTTTAATAATGTCAGCAGCATTCGCCACCCCAACCTCAGATGGTGATTGGTCTCCATTTTGGTCTACCAACATTCCATCTGGTAATTCTTCATCGACATCACAACGATCATTGTCGTCATCATCATCTTCACCATCTCCATCTAAATCCGATTTTGCAACCTCCAATTTCCAGCTTCTGAACAGCTTGAAAATGTCCACCTCAACCAGTCCATTACTCGACAGATCCCTCTCAAAGGCTGACAACAGGTCTGGGATTTCACCAGGATCTGGTGGAGGGGGAATGGTATAAGCCCCACCACCATCACTGTCACCATCATCATCATCGTCGTCGTCGTCATCACCACCGTCAATTCCTTTTTTGTCGTTCTCATTATTTCCTACATCAATTTTATCTTTATCTCTGACTTCACCTTCTAGTTGGTCTCCTTCGAGGCTTACGTTAGCTGATCCGTAGCTGGCAATGAGATTTTCATCATCATCATCGCTATTATCTCCAGCCTTAACCTTGTCATCATCGTCATCACCATTAATTCTATCAACAGCATCAGCCATATTTGTATTCCCTCTAGATTCCTCCTTATTGTTTTCACGGACAAGATCGGGGCCTTTAATCAACAGTTCATCAGCTTCTGCCGTTTCCGTGCTCTCGGGACGAACGACATTCTTCTGCTCGACCTCTTCCTGCTCCTCCTTCTTCTTTTTCTTCTTGGCAGAAGTTTTTCTATTCAAGTTATTGCTAAAGGCCTGAGAGAGTACCAAGTACAACTCCTCTACTTCGTTCTTCTTGTCACCGCCTTCCTCTTCGTCGACGGATACTTTGGATTTCTTCCTCGGAGGCCCGGACTCCTTCTTCGACTTCCTGCGCCTGCCTTTGGACTCGCTCTTGGAAGACTTCCTTTCATTCGAAAGCTCCTCCTGCAGATCGGGCTGTTGGAGGGTAGAGACAGAGTTGATGTCATTCATGTTAAGGAAGAGTCTCATTTCCTCTTGGTAGAGACCACTTGATGATGATCCTAGAGGTGAAAACTCTTAGTCATTACTGTCATCAATAGCTTCATTACTGTTAATGTCTGTTAACCACTAATTAATTGGCCCCATTATCATAGCCATCATCAGTATCATACGGGCATCATTTTTACTATTATCAGCCACTACTGCTTCCATTCCAAACCTACCTAAAACAGAGATAAACTCTTTCAGCTCGACCAGATTTCTACTCTCCAGAGAGTTGATGTCATTGGATCGGGTTATAGCCAATGGGTGACTATTTAGTGAGAGAATGTGGCTCTTGGGTCCAAATGGGGAACTTTTGCTCACATCAGGGTTGGATTTCAAGCACAGGATTTCGGTGGAAGGAAGGACGAACTTTGAACTTCCGTCATCATTTAGTCCTTCCTCTTTCCATCTGTCGATCATCTTTTTCGTTACGACTTCCTCTTTGCTCTTGGAACTCTTTGAAGATTTCCCTTTTGGCAAAGAATCCAGACTCGAGACGGAAAGCGACCGGACTTTCGAGATGGCTCGGAATTCCGGAACGACGACCTGAATCTTTTGGCAGGTTGGGTTCGTGCCAGCAGGCAACATACTGGGATTGGTCTGGCAGAACTTGAACCTCGATCGAGAGCCAGACTGGATGAGCCTGACGACGGTGTTCTTGTTGTGTTGGCTTTCATTGTAGATCTGCTCCTCTCTGCCCTCCGTGACGAGAACCACGACCCTGCCCTGCCTCTTCCTGCCCGTCCTGCCCATTCTCTGGACCAGTCGGATGGGACTCTTGTGGGCGTCAAAGCAGACGATGAGGTCAACTTCGCCGATGTCCAGTCCTTCCTCTCCTATGCAAGTCGAGACGAGAACGTTATAACTCCCATCCCTGAATTTCTGCATGACTTTCAACTGGTCCTTCTGATTGAAGCCCTTGGCTCCTCCTCCTGTGGAAGAGTGGCCAACGAAGCTCATGGCCTTGATTTTCGGTCGATGCACGTTCAGCAGTTGAGTGATTTCATTCACGCTGTCCCTGAACGAGGAGAAGATCATGACTCTCGTCTCGAGACCATCTGCGAATAAAAGTCAATAAACAATCAGGAATCACAATATCGCAAAAATCGATTTTTTTTTATTTATCGATTGGTTGGACAAGACAATTAACATTACAAATCAGGCCCATCATCGTATAAATTAATATAAATTAATATGATTTCAGCTATAGATGACTCTAGCTTATGACAGGAAAGGAAGTAAACAATCCGAACGATTGCAATTCATTGCCTAATCAATTGATAAGATATTAAACACCTTGTTCAAATCTCTCGAAGTGATCAACAACGATTTCCACGAGCCTCTTCATCTTCGGATGTCCGTAGTTCAAGGTCGTCGGGACCGTCTGGGTGGAGGATTGCTGAGTGAGGGCATTGGGGTCGGCATGTTTTATGGGCCTGTACTTGCCCTCCAGATACCGGAAGAGTTCGGAAAAGTCCGGATTCTTCAACAGTTCCGTTTTCGTTCGAGAAGTGGAAAAACCACTGCCATTGTTGTTGTTGCCATTGGCTGTCGAGGGAGCATTGTTGCCGTTGCTCCCGACAACGCCCTGGAGGAAAGAGAACAACGAGTTTAAGCCGTGCCGAAGCAGCAGCTCGTAGCCGTGGTAAAGACTCATGCAGGTGGCATAGTCTCCCTCTATCAAACTCCTCTGGACGTTCTGGAATTAATTTCAATTATTCTATTAAATCGAGTTAAATGGAGTTTTTTTCTTCTTCTTCGTTTTTGCTTAAAAAGTTTGTTCGCTGCAAATGAATTTGAAATGCTTCGTCTATTTTTTAATAATTCTAATATTAAATTCATTAATGATATCGAGAATATATTCCAAAACCCTATTAATTTATCTATACATTTTCAATGTTATTTTTTGGGTCATTGGTATCATTATTGTTGAAATTAACATATGTACTGAATGTATTAGTGATATCATGATACTAACAGTCAGTCCAGGTGGCGGACTATTCCGGAATGCCTCTCGCGATTTAAGGATCAGAAACTTGGTAAGATTCTTCGAGTTCTTCTGATAGATGACCCCAAACTGCTTGAGCCTCTGCATGGCCCTTTCGATGACCTTCATGTACTGCTCGCCGACCTTCGTTATCTCTTCCCCGAGTGGCACGACCACTTTGTCGATGCTCCTTTTGTGCGTGAATTTCTGGACGTCCAGGCTCTCCTCCGTCCGCAGTTCCACGTGAGAAATCATGAGATTGGTCAGCACCTGCTGGACGGCTTTCAGATCGCTTCCTGGAGTGGCGCTCAGGGCCACGATCCGAAATTCCGTCCCGTTCCTGGAAAGTTCCCTGACGACCTGGCAGTAGGCATGATTGCCGAGAGCCTTGTGAGCTTCGTCGACGACGAGGCACTTTACTCGCAGGGCCGGACAGGCTCCCCTCTGCAGGTCGTTCATCATGACCTGAGGAGTGAGGTAGAAGACTCTCCTATCATTCCAGAATTTCTTGCGCTGCTCGGGCTGCATGGCCCCGGTCATCTCCGACGTGTCTTCGGAAGGTATGCCGGTCACTTCGTAACAGGCATGAATCTGCTGAGCGACCAAGGGCTTGGTTGGAGCCATGAAGATCACCTTCCCATCTGGATACCATCTGTAGTAGTTGTACATCACCACTGCAGCTACGAACGTCTTTCCGAGACCGGTCGGGAGGCAGACGAGGGTGTTGTTGAAGAGCGCCTTACGGACTATGTTGAATTGGTAATCCCTGAGCGGTCGGTTTGTTGGATATATCCACGTCTTGCCTGTCTCCTTGTCGAAGCCTTCGCATTTGGTGGATGTTTTTTGTGGCTCGAAATTCGGATCTTTGCTCGGAGAAACTTGGATGCTACCATTTGCTGATGTCTGACATGGTGGCATGATGGAGAAATTTAGGTCGTTTTTGGATTGTTTGTTGTAGTCAGTGCTTTGTTTGTTGATGCCATTGAACTTGTTGGCATTTGCAGCTGTAACCTGACTGGCATAGGAATCCTCAACAGTTTCACAAAATTTTGACATTAGTCTTTCACTTTCATCATCACTCATGCCATCACTGTATGTGAGGTTAAAATTAGGCTCATTTTGACGTGCTCCATTCATTTGATCAGAGCTGATTTTAGAGATAGAATTTATCAGGTCTAAAATTGCAGGATTGTTATTTTGAGGAAGCTCTAGCGATTCTCTAGCGCTGTTCTCAAGAGCTTGCAATAAAAGCTCGTCATCACTATCGCACAAATCAATTACATTTTCCCCTGACTTGGAGTTATTTTTTGAAATGGTGTGTTTCTCAGAATTCTTCTTTCCTAATGAAGCCCAACTTTCTAACAAAGTCATTTGCTTCTTTTTCTGGGTATTCATTACTTAATGTTAATTCTTCATTGTCTCGCAAAATGAAAATGCCACCACCTCGTAAACCAAACAAAACACAACTTAGGAATACGTAAACACATCGATTTCATTTTTAAAAGACAAACCGGATATATTTGTAAATAGATATTTTTGATTTTATAAATTAATAATAAATCAAAGAATTGCTTTTAAAAATATAAATGACATTATTCTATATTACACAGTTCATCCGTGCCTCTGAAAATCTGCTCAGCAGAAGTTACGATCATTTCAAAATGCATTTATTTGGTAGACTTTTTAGGGGAAAATTTCTAACAAACAATTAATTGGTCTAGTTGCTTAATTAAATTTATGAAATTGGTTTGGCGGCCTTTGGAATGGAGTTCTTGTTGATATGGCTCGAGTATTCCCTCTCCTCCTTTAAGTGCACACGGTGCAAAGTTCCGATGGCATTGTTTTCCTCTGAGGTAGGTGGAACTCTCAAGCGGAATATTCTGGCAAAAAATTCATCGTTCCTTCTTCCGACTGGCATGATGCGATTTCTTTGGAAGGTTTCCTCGTCTTCGAAAGACTTTCTATATCTTCTGACGTAAACCCAGCCTCCATCGACTCTGAACAACCAGTAAATTTTATGTCAGCAATTTTATTTTAAATCAACAATTTTACCATTAATTTTCACCTTTTTTAAATCTAAGATGAATGCATTCTTCCAACGAAATATTATTTTAATTTCACCAACTCCTAGAAAGCTTAGATGCCCTTAACTAGCCCATTAATTAGTTATGTGTTAATTATGGGCCTTTAAAGCAAAACCCTGACAAATCACCAATAATCGAAGACTAGCGATAACAAACATGCGAAATCCGGAATCAATAGCAACACTGGAAGATGTCGACGAAATGGAAGAGAGGCCTGAATCCAAGGTGACACTGGAACTTGATGAAGATAACTGAACGCGGTTATCCTCCGCGGGTGACCTCGAAATCTGATTTCCAGACGAAGATCGAGCAGAAGACGTCCCCGGAAACTCGAGCAGAAAACTGGCCTCTCCGTCGATAGAATGTCCTGGAGTGGATTGTAAAGTCCTCGAGTTTTGGGTCTGTTCTTCGCCTATGTCATTCAACCTTATAGTCGATTGCGGCTTTTGAGAATCTCTTCCATCACTTATCGATTCAATGTTTTCGGCCATTATCTGAAAAAAACGTAATAATTAATGTCAATAACCACAGTTTTTTTTACATTGTCCATAAGTCTGTAAAACAATAAATTAAAGCATCAGTGTTAGCAAAATGTACTGTGATATCAACAAAATGATTGACCTTATCCTGTTAATGATTTTAAGCGATATTTTAGACCTTTTTTGCAATGTTTACCAGATGTATGGAAAACGATGACTCTAAAAAAACAACATGATTGCAACGTAAGATCCGTAATTGGCATCGAATTTAATTAAAATTCATTATTTTCCTTTGCTTTGCCTTTCAAAATAATACGTTCGAAACATCTCCATGATAAAAGGCGTTTCATCAAGTGATTATAAATTGATTACATTTTCTTTAAAATGTAATTTAACCAGCCTGAACTAAGTAAAAAATATATACTAACGACGTAATTATTGCGAAACTAAAATTTAAATGTACTTTTAGATCTTTCATCCTTGGATTTGATTTGTTTGTAAATAAACCTTTAGTTTTGTTCTTACGGTATTTCAAATCACACCTTTTTCGACTCTCTTGCAGACTCTACTCTTATCTAAAATGGAAGAAATGTCTGTTGTGATCAAATAAATTAATTACAACCTTACTTTATATCGTGTTTCAGTCTTTAAACATTTTCAATTTATAAGGTATACAGAACTTTCATCACTCATCGACAATCAAAGATATGTGATTTCTTCGCTATCAGAAAACTTCAGAGAGCTGCTCAAGTCCTCAAGGTTAGAATCTTACCTCGTAACGACAGCTTTGATAAAAATAATAAACATCTATCTGGTTACCACAGGTGGGAAAATGACTTTGAAGTTGAAGCCCCTAGAAGTTCTCTTCTAAAAATTAATGGTACAACCTTTATGTGTGGATAAGACTACTCAATTTCACTAGCCTACTCCTCACTATGTGGACATATTATTTTGCTTATTTCTATAAATGTTTGATACATTTTTAGAGATTGACTCTGAGGAAAAGGAGCAACTGAAAATAATTGAAAAACTTCTACAAAAAGCTGCACAGATTAGATCTAGCCATGAAAAAGTCCTAATCACTTTCTGTCATAAGTTTCAATTTTTAACTTAATTTAAATGCAACTGATTATAAGGTGACTGATTGTAGCTGATCTGTGAGAACTCAACAAAAATAATTTAAAATGGCCATAGAAAAATAAGCTGAAATCTCATTTTTGTTTATTTTTTCAGAAGGAACAGAAAGAAAAGGCAAATGATGAAAACCATGTCAGACTTCTCCCTCAAGAGCACAGCAAGCAAGTCAAGAAACCTGCAGCAAAAGAAAACAAGACTCCAATCAGACCCAATTCTTCAAATCTTCAGTCCATCATACCTCTCTCTCAGCTTCAAACACTCCAATCATCATCGACAATGAAACCTACAAACAGCTCAAAAGAAGCTTTCCGGAAGAAACCAACTTTCCTTCCTGCCCATATGACTGCCCCTTATAAGACTTTTGCTCAATTCAAATTTCCAGCACAAGCCAAGAGAAAGGTCACAATTCCAAAGTCATCACCCATTTCCCGTTGTTCCACTGCCCAACTGCCATGTTGCAAAGAGAATCCTGCTGAGCAAAAACCAATTCTTGAAGAACTTCCTGCCACTGAACAAACCACAAATTTGGATGGACAAATGATGGCTAATGAGGAAGAAGTTAATGTAAATGTTGAAGGGCTTTGCCATCATGAATCAAAACGTGATATCATCGAAAAGCCTCTTGAACACTCGATGTCAGTTTCAACAAAAACTATTATTAAAATTTCTCTCAAAAATTTTCTTAAAAAGCATTTTAATTTCTTAATTCTATCCAATGCTTTGTGAAATTGTAGAAAATCATTGAAAATGCCAGCTGAATACTCATCTCTCTTGGCTCAAAACCAGAAATTGAGGAGACAACTGGCCAAAGCCTTTTCAAGTAGTAGACAAAGCTGTCAAAGTGAACAAATGAAATTCTTCACTTCCCTTCAAGTTCATGTTGGTATCAAACTTTTCAGAGAATGTCACAATAAGCTTCTGATTGCAATCACAAGACAACATTTTGCTTGACCAGCATCATACACTTTGCCTCTTAACTGTTTAAATTCCTTCAAAGATGGAGACTAATGTGGACCCGAGTCTTAAGGATCTGCTGGCAACCCACAAGATGCTCAATCATTACAGAGCTTTAAATCGTTTGTGCCACGATGTCGGACTTCCTGCTTTTTCAGGTTACTTGGAGACATTCCAGTGTGATTCATCATTTCTGTAATGTTTCTATGAGCTTTAATAAATATATCATTATAGATGTTCCTTTTATTTAATCTATATATTTATTATATAATTGCTCATTTTCATTTAAAAAGATGAAAGTTCCTATACACAGCTCTACCTGATTAGGCATTACCTTGTCACTATCAAAAGTGAGTTTGAAAAGCATGCATCTTCTGCCAAAGAACTCATAAAGAAAGGTAGGCCCTTATGTAAAAGTGAAGTACATCAATTTAATTGTTTGCAATTTTTCATGAGACAAAATTGATATAATAACAAATTGCATTTTCATCCAGCCATCAAAATCTACATTTCTTGTCAATCAAAATAATGCTTTTTAAGCATAGCTAGTCATAATAGTTTATGAGTTTATTTCTGTGGTGTAACATAATTAGTCTTCAGACTTAAGGACAGCATTATGTTTCTGAATTATTCTATTCAATGTGCAGGCAGATCTGATCTCAATTTTAAGGATATGGACAAATGTGTGAGATCTAGGGCAGAAGATATTCTTTCAAGAAGTAACTAGTATATTTTTCTTATTTTATATATTATAGGAAAATTGAAGATGACCAGTCAGCAATATTATTGTATCTTGATATGAGTCTAAAACTAAAATGTTAAATTAACAGGATCATTTAGTTCAGACATCGTGTATCAAGATCTGCAACAAATCCGCGAATACCAGAAGTATTACGAATACCTAGTTTCTCTAAGAATCAACAAATTTTTTTATGGGCTTCTCCCGTCTTACATAGAACATTTAAAATCGAGTCCCGGAGATTCGAGGTTGGCAACTTTTATTTTTTAAACTAAATTTATTTTTAAATTTGTTAATCGTATTTTCCTTCTTTGAATTAGAATGTATCGACAGACTTACCGCTCCATCCACTCACTCGTCTGCTCCAATGGACGCACTCTTCCTGCTATTGTTGGGAACTTAAATGACGATTTGTTTGAAGTAAATGACTGCTAATTTTAATAAAAAATGAATTAAGTTTTGATGAAATGTTATAATATTGTCCTAAAAGTGACTTCGCGTTGAGTGATCGGGAAGTCGCAGCGAATTAGTTTAAGGTTTATGAGTACTCGGTTTTCAGAAATAAATTGGATAGGTTTATGGACTTATGGAGTATAATTAAAAAACGTTGGTACCAGTTATTACTTGTCGTTATATTTAATTTTTTAAACTATCTAAAATATAAAAAGAACTCACAACTAATTTATTGTTGTGATATAGAGTTTTCTGAGTGTTTTGTTTATCAATCTTTCCATCGTAAGATCATTAAAAGGGCAATTCGGGTGTAATCGGGCGGTCGCAGTGAAAACATCTAAGAGAAAAGCGACAAAGATGGACGTAACAGAAAGTAATTTATTATTTATATTTATCAATTACGTTATTCTTAAGATTTTAGGTTCTTCGTTACAATAATTTTATGACCTTAAAGTTAGGACAAAACTCAATATGTTTACATGTAATCATGAATGTTTCCAGAATTAGAGTTTACATCAATCAAAAAGAAAGAAAACGATGTTATAATAAAATCAGGAAGCGTGAAAAAGTCAATCCTGATATTGATCATAATATTTCTTATTGCACTTTCTTCATTAATGTTGGTATACAGATCTCTACCTCAGTTTGACAGGTAAGATTAGTTGACATATTCTTGCACATTGTTCATTAAACTATTTTTTCTTGATGTTAATTCTGGTTAATTAAAAACAAAAAAATATAGTTATTCATTATAGTAATTACTTTTTGTATTTATCTTTGACATACTAGAATAATGAGTTAAAATATACTGATAAATTTTTTGAAACCTTATTGTCAACTTTATTTTTAAATCTTTCTGACATTATTGCTTGTTTTTTTCCATTTAAAAGCGAAGAGCTGAAAGCCTTCAAGCTGCCTCGGAGCATTGACGATGCCAAAGTCTTGGGGCGGGTCCTGTCCAAGTACAAGGAAAGTCATTTCCTTCCTGTCTTGGCAGGATTCTTTGTAACATATGTGTTGTTAGTATGACTTGTGTTTCATTGCATTATCTGTCACCAACAATTGCTATTCTGAATTGATGTGTAATTTGATGATACCTTATTTGCATAGTTTTAGACATTTTGTTTTGCTTTTTTGAAAGTTTTTTTCAATTAAGAAATAAAAATGCTTGATTTTTCTCAATGTAATATCTCGGACATTTTTAAATAAATGGAAATATTTATAGAATTGTTGATTTACTGTGTGCTTACTTGTAATATCAAATTTAGCTATTTCAAATAAGCTGATAAACATTACTTATTAAATAATGAAATAATAATAATAATAAATTCTTTTATCCCAGCCTTCAGTCGTTTGCCATACCAGGCTCCATCTTTCTCAGCATTCTGTCTGGCTTCCTCTTTCAGTTCTACTTGGCCATCTTTCTCGTCTGCTTGGTTTGTGGAATAAATTAATTAGCATAATATATTCAGTCCAATTACATTACTAGAATTAGATGAGCTAAAATCAGATCAGGATATTTAGAGTTCTCATCATTCTTGGTAGATTAGGACTGTTTTTTGTTATTAAATTAATATTTCTAGGCAGTTCATCTTTTTTTTTTAAATTCAGAATTTGTTGTAATAATGTAATTAATCATAAATTTACAAAAAAGGCCTCAGCAGTGGGTGCTTCCTTCTGTTACCTGCTTTCCAACTTCTTTGGCAAAGCACTCATCTGGAGGTTGTGTCCGCAGAGAGCAGCAGAGTGGTCGGACAAGGTTGGTTTCAATCGGTGGTTGGTTTCAGTCAGTGGTTGGTTTCAATCGGTGGTTGGTTTCAATCAGTGCTTGGTTTCAGTCGGTGGTTGATTTCAATTGGTCCGAGCGTCGAGCAATATTTTTTGTTTGTCGTTTGGTTGTTGAAAGAAAAGGAATTATATATCAGGAATTACATACTGTTATATCAGCGATATTATTGTATGCTTTGTATCATATTGTAGGTCCAGAAGCATAACTCCAATCTGCTCAACTACATCATCTTTCTCAGGATCACACCTCTGCTACCAAATTGGTTCATCAACCTCGTCTCACCCATCATAAACGTACCCGTTTTACCTTTCTTCGTCGGGACGTTTCTAGGTCGGTTGTTTTTTTTTTTATGGTATCATTGAATTGATGAATTAATGGTTAAATGCAGTGAATTGTGAATTATAACAATATCATCGAAATATCATATTATTGAAACAAAACGATGAAAATAAACATTTGAGAGCACTTGACTCAGAAATTTCACTCTCCCGTCACAGGTGTTGCTCCTCCATCGTTTGTGTTCATCAAGGCAGGTACGACGCTACTGGAGATGACCTCTAAAGACAGCACCATCTCCATGGGTTCGGTGGCGGCCCTGGGGGCACTGGCCCTGGTCTCCATCCTCCCCGTCCTTTTCAAGTCCAGGCTGAGGCAGAAGTTTGACTAAGGACAGTCCATGGCAGCCGACTTCGGTCTCTCTTTCAAAGTGCTCGATCGTCTGGTGCCAATTCCCCCGTAATATCTGCTACCCGTGCAGATTTAAATTCTCTTGTTATTAAAGTTGTCTGAATGTTCTTCTGTTGTTTATATGAAATGATTGATTTCAATGTTATCATCAACATTGTAAAGGTAAATTATTATTATTATTAAATTATTATTGTTATTATGCCATAAATTATTTATTTTTTTGTAAAATATTTTGAATCATTGCATTTTATAAAAAAAAAACAATTATAATTGTAACAGCATTAATAACACCGACAGGTATTTATTGGCATTATCATTATCATCATCGATCGGAAATCTGTTGCTGACTCGTGAAATGGTCGTTCATTGTATTGTTGAGACCTTGCAGTGTGTTGTTGAAGTTGTTGTTGTTTTTGTTTACCTGAGTTGCTGAGGTTGGTAGCTTTTGAGGTGCAGCAAATTATCATATTGTAGGTGTTTTTGGAAGAATTTTCCAGAATTTTACAACTTCTGCCGTTTTGGTTGTTTTTTATTTTGAGAAATATCTACGGATTATTATTTTTTTTTTGTTATCAAAGTTTTATCTATGGATTATTATTATTATTATTATTTCTTTTTTTGTTATCCCTGCTCAAATTTTTAAAATTGCACTTTGTAAATTTTTTTCGTTTTGTTTTTGGTTTCAATGCAAACGAGTTCCCAGAAATTGTGTGCGTGCAATGAATATTCATTGATGCATTTTAATTAGAGGATATGACGTCATCGAGCCACGGGGGCATTCGGTACTTTTGCAGCCGAACCTCAGAGTCGCCAACGCGTCGGACCTGTTGATGTTTCCAGTAATTCTTCAATTTTGAAAGCATAATTATTAGGAAATGAATAATGTTTTGGACGCGTCGACCAGTCTTAACTGAGTCTAAAACTAAGGCTTAGAAAATGTATTTCCATGGAAGCACTTGCATTCATCAATAAGCGGTTATGTAGTTATGGAGAGATTCTAGAGCAATCCAAGCAGACGATATCATATAAATTGATATTAATGAATTAAATCATATGTTTGTATATAACGTATTCTATATCTATAAGAGATGTAATGTATTTAATCTCTTGGTGATGGTGATGATTGGTCAGTTGATGGTATGTCAAGCTTTGATGAGGACGATGATGGTTGTGGTGATGGTGATGATGGTGGTGGTGGTGATGATGATGATGGTGATAATGATGATGACTCCGAAAGCAAAGACGACGATGAGAATGAAGGTGACGAAGAGATGTAATCGTCGAGAGGCGACGAATATCCCATGTCGGATGACTTTCTGAAAATTAAAAAAAAAATTTAAATATTCATCAGGAAATTGAACAACATTACTTCAATGTTATTATTGCTGTTGTTATCATTATTATAATTTTAGTATTATTATTATTATTTCAGTAACAAATCATTAGTACTGTTGGCATTTACCGAGTAATCGTGTCAATGTCAGTGAAGAACGCTCCAATCAACGTAGCCGCCGTAAAAGGGGAGCCAAAGGGTCGATCAAGTAGCTGATCAATTACGTCCTCCTCCTCTTCAACCCAATTCTTTTCCGTCTCGCCTACCACGTCCCAGACCCAAGCCCATGGGTCACCTGGGATGAGGGAAAATGGACAGGGTAAATTGTTATTATTATTGTTATTATTATTATTATTATTATTATTATTATTATTATTATTATTTCAATATAAATCTAAAAATTCCTTATCCGAAACTCTCTAACCTGGGCAATCCGTTTCGTCCGATTGGTCACCACAGTCGTTATAACCGTCACAGACCTTTAACTTACTGACGCAGTTCCCGTTAGAACAGGTTTTAAACGCGCCGCATCCTGCCAATTGTTATTTATTTATTTATTTATTTATATATTATTTATTTAGATTTTATAATTTACATCTAAAATCATCGTTTAAATTTATCAAATAATTCAGCATTCGATATAGAAGATTCTTCCTGTAAATATTTTCCATTACAAAAGACAGACACCAGCTAGCAGAATATTTAGCATTAAGTGTAAAGGGTAAAGGTATTATTTTTTGTTTTGTCATACATTGTCATGAAATTGGTATTAATTCAACTAGAAAACACTTCTTAATACTCCTTTATATATAATAATATACCATTATATATATTATATTATATATAATATATAATATTTCACCTCCACAAAATCTCTCATCAGATGAGTCGCTACAGTCGTCGTTACCATCGCAAAGCTCTCCATAAGACACGCAGCAATAGTTGTCCATGCACTTTTGGAACATGGGATCAGAGCAATCTAAAATTAATTAAATGTTGTTTAATTAATGTTATTATATTAAAAGTAGTTTTGTTATTGCTGAAGAAGTACATGCGATGCCGAGCAGGCAAATTAATTCTATTAAATATAAATTTGAAGCAACAACAACGTCAATATGAAATAACTTCTTTTGCATTCTCTGTGGATTTTTATACGAGAGCATCGTGGAGTAAAATCGCAATATTCGATTTCTTCCTGACAGGGGACCTCGTAGCAATTGTCTCTGGCAGTAGTACCTAAGAAGAAAGATAGTCAGAGAGATCTGATTTAATCCGAGATTACGAAATGAATAAGGCTGATGGCTCGCAATCTTTTCAAATTTCGTTGATTAATATTAAATGTGAATAAATTCTATCTTTGATGAGAGATGTCATGCATGCAATTACCCTTATGTTTATTGGGCAACTCGGCAGCTAGCGAATTCCGGAAAAACATAACGAAAACCAAGGCAGCAATATCGTATCTCATCTCATGTCTTACGTTTTAAAAGAACAAAATAATCTGACGCGAAAACAAACGTAATAAAACAAGCGAAGGAAATAGTTTTACTAACCACTGATAATCAGAAGTTTAAGTTGTTTTTTATTTTATTTAAAACACAATGACTTACCATCCTCGTGTCCTTATGAAGTCATTATCTCTAAGTTGTTGGCACGAATATGCTCAAAACTCATTTTCAACATAGAAATTCCATAATTGCTGTTTGAGTATTTTTGTTGCTAAAGTTTACATTTTAATGCTGATTTTTATTTCCTTTTCCTGTTATTAATCAGCTAACTCGATGTTAGTCAATAGTGGTTACCTTTGTGGTGCCAAAAAACGAATAGGTTGACACGAGTGTTCGAAGTCGTATGAATAATGTATTAGCTTTTACGTTTTTAGTGGATATCAAATAATTTATGCCAATGATCATATTCTCGAGGCAAATTTGTTAATCTCTCCCGCGGGAAATGATGATTAGTATTAGTATTAGGATTTCCTAAACTAGTTATCACTGATGATTGACCTTACTCTTGTGCTAGGATTGGAGACACATGCCAGGGATTTGTCGTTCAAATCTAGTGACAGTTTAGAAAAAATAAATTTTTTAAATGTCCAAATGAATCAAGAGCAGAAAGCTAGGTATTTGGTGAAATACGGCCCACTGAACAATTAAGCTTTGCACGATTGCAAAACCAGTCTAGTCATCTGAAATCACCAAAAATTCCCACAGGGAAGTTGTGGTTCTAAAAACGTTTTGGGCTGCGAGGTAGGAGCGTGACACAAGGCGATCGCGGTGATGAGAAGCTCTCGTTAAACTAAATAAATCGTAATAAGTTTTCGATTAGCCGAAGAATTAATATGTTTGATAATTGACTTTCGTTTCGATGAAATCGAACTCTACAAAAATATTGCCCTAAGTTATTCTTCGGGTTTTAGGTTCGAAAAGTAAAAAAAAAACAAGATCGTCGAATTTTAAATTCGGCTGAGATGGCCGGGATGAACATTGGTAAAGCTGCCAAAAGTCAAAAGACTATGAAACTCCTAGACAAATTGATTGAAAGGAAGTTGGAATTTGATAAAAAGTATCAGATGGTCGATATGACAGATCTCGTAAAAGAAAATTGTCAGGTTAGGCAGGTAGTTGTTCCCTCCTAAGGCATTTTAAACAAGCAACACAAATGAATACATAACATGTCACTAAGTAACTGGACACATTGCTTGTATTCTTTACCCTCTGATGAATTAATTTGATTAACTAGGTCCTTTTTATTTTTTGTGAGTTACTTTTTCCCTTTCAAGTCACTCTCAATCATTGAAAATTGCTTGCTTTTGTTTGGTGTTACCTTTTTAATATTTTCGGCATGTTTTTGTTTGCTGGAAATCGATCCACGACAACTACTCGATCTCTCCTCGGAAATCCTCATTCTAATTCGCCCGAATCACTTTTCTCTTTTGCCGCCTCGCTCGATGATTTCACCACTTCACCTGCCATTCAATTGACTCGACTCTAAGGTGAGTCCAACTTCCAGAATGAAGACCAGATCAAACGAGTCATCGGCTGCCTGGAAGTGCTGGCAAAGTATTGCGATAACCTCCTCAACCCGGAGGCTCTGAGGCCTCAGAAGTGGATGGCCATCTCGCTCCACAACCAGATCTTCTTGGAAAAAGTACAGCCTGTCAAGGCAAGACATTCGGAATTATCTCGTTTTTCTTTTTAAATGGATGTTTATTTAAAATGGAAGTTCACATTTATTTACACTCTGATTGGTTTTGTCTTGTTTCAACTGCTTATGGGATTTCTATTGATTCCTTTGGTGAGATATGCGAGCATATTAGGATGATGCGTGACCCGTCTTCTTAAGATGCACTGAAAATGTGATAGATGATGTTGATGACGACGTCCTTGATGTTTTAACAACCATCCTATTGCATTTTGCATTAATAGGTCCGCCATCACTAATGTCTTGAAAGTGCAGTGACATAATGTCAATATTAATCAAACAAGCCAAAAACAATTGAGATTTTGAGCCAAACTCAGGCATTTGAATCACGTGATCTCTAATAAAGAGGAATTTCATTCTCCTGAAATTTTTTTTTTTTTAATTTCTATATGACCTATAAGGCAAGGATAAACAAAAAAACACAGGCAAGCTATTAAG
Source organism: Hirudinaria manillensis (assembly GCA_034509925.1). Lineage (NCBI taxonomy): Eukaryota > Metazoa > Annelida > Clitellata > Hirudinida > Hirudinidae > Hirudinaria > Hirudinaria manillensis. The sequence goes on along the minus strand of CM067530.1, from coordinate 10,770,755 downwards.
ATACATAGTTTCAAAGCACTCTGGACCAATTTGGTCTTAATTACAATAACAGGGGTTGAGACAAGTAGAAAATTGCAAATTAATTTTGGTCCTACATTGTTTGTGAGAATTTGTTCGATTGATAGGGATGAAAACAACGTAGTTTATTGGTCAGAATACATTTAACATGAAAATTAATATTTATTCTATTAAATATTGTTATTGTCATTATTAACAGTCAGGATAATAAATACATATAATAAATACATTTTAACATATTTTAATTGGCTTTCAGTGAAAACTCAATGAGCCATCTCTCTTCTTTTTTTTTTACGACAATGAGGCACGAAAAAATTACGTAGGAGTCAGTTCACGAACGTATTTTAGGAAGCGTTTTGTACTTTGAGGTGGGCTTTCTGACAGATTCGAACTGTTTCAGTTCCTAAATGTGGTCATGGTGACGACACTTGTTGTCAAGCAGTGGTGTTTTATGACTAAGAAGTGTCGTGCTCAATTTCAAAGCTTGATTTTTATTGGCCACTTCATGCTCAGACATTTTTAGTTATTTTCACTTTTTCTGATAAAAGTTTATATTTTTAAATGTTTTTCAGTTGAGTTCATCAATTGTAGAGTTTTATTTCATTGATTTTATATGTTTGATCATAATTGGAGTTTTAGTCCTAAAATATGTCTGAAAATACGTTGTGGTTAACGTAATATCCTTTTGTGGATCGCGTTCACTCATTCGGAACAACATTTTGGCCATGCGTAATTCAAAGCGGATGTTCTAAAATAAACTCTGCTCTTATTGGTCAGAGACGGAAGTCCTAACCTCATGTGGTCTTTGAAATCTAGGGTCACAGGAAGATCCTTGAACAAATCGGTTACAAGAAAGAAGAAAGGGGTGCACTGATTCACGAAGGAGAAAATTCCTTGAATGTCTACGTCGTTGCCCAGGTGTGTCTGCCTTGCATTAATTAATTAATTAATTAATAACTACTACAACATCAGTGACAATGGCAGTTTGTTTACGCTGAATTGCGGAGGCACCTTGGATCGCTACTTGAACTCCAACCAATTCTTAACAAATAAGTCTCGAGTCAGACCTCGTGGAATCGCAATGACGACAGAGAACGATGATGACGATGATTATAGCAGTGGCAATGACAGAATCATCATCGTTTTAATTTTCATGCCAGGTTTATCTGGAACTCAAGGCCATCCAGCAGGAGTTGAAGCTGTGGGTGGAGGGGAAACATCCTTTTCATGATCTATTTGAAGACCTGTTGGAAAAGTAATTAAATTCATCTTTTGAATAATCTTTAGCAAATAAGGTTTGATGTGACCAACATTAACAACAGCAATGATACATCTAGTTATTGGTACTTATCAGTATATGACACCATATCAGTAAGTATCAATAACTGGTATAGGCTAACATGTAGTACATTACAATAAGCTAATAATATGTAATCTTTCCTCAAGTTCTAGTATCACCCTAACAAAAGAGAATGCCAAGTTGTTCTCAAGGCAACTGAAAGAAGAGCTAAAAACACCACACCAGGAAGAACAACTTCAGCGTCAACAACCACCACAGCAGCAGCAACAACAACAACAACCTCAAAAACCCGTCAATGCTGAAAGAGATGGCAGTAACTTCACCGAAATCAAGCAAACGAATGACAAGCAACCGAATGATGGAGAGAAATATCCAGAATTCAAAAATTTAAATTCTGGCAGAAACGAAAGGGGCAAAACCGATCCGAGCCAGAAGACGAAACGGACGGGGGTGATCTTCTACAGCACCGTGGTGGTCGAGGACTGGACTTGCGACCACTGCACGTCGTCTAACGTCCACGGGGACAAACCGTGCAGGATGAGGGACAGGCCGAACATTTTGGATCTGCAGATGCAGCGAAGAAAGTTGCCCCACACTTGCCAAGTCTGTTATAAGACGACCGAAGTCTTTTGCCCCTTGGAAATCAAACTTCTGGTTAAGGTATGTGAAATGGAAAGCTAGTAGTACTGATGATGTATGTTTGTTCTTAACGAATTCTTTTTGATTGTCCGACATCAAAACCATTCTTCAGTCTAGGAAGTCCATAATGCCAGAAGGTATGAGTTTGTTACCTCATCTTTCACAACAAGAACTCCTTGCCAATGAAGCGTGTTCAGAAGGCAGTGTTTGTGATTTTGAATTGGAGATGAAGAGGCTGGAGTCAAGGAAAGTCCACGAAACGAAACTTCTTTGGAACAACAGATTCCAATATTTCATAAAGGTTTGTATGAAGGCAATTTAGATCAATCATTCTTCCACTTGATACCAAGTGGCATTGCATCTCGCGAGTCGCGAAGACCGTTCAACATTGCTTGGCAGACTCTCCACAAAGAGGTCGGGCAGATGTCAGAAGAAGAGATACAATACCTCTTTTCTACTCTGCACTCGAAGTTACCTTCTGACTCTGCCAACCTGATCCTGCAGAATTACCACCTTGCCGTCTACGAAGTCCTCCAAGAGTGGAAAGCTGCTGAACTGAAGACCCTAGAACTGCTCAAAAGCTACAAGGTGTACATGGATAAGGCAGACGGAGAGGGATCCCTGAGGCTGGTCCGAACCTGCCTTGCCGAAGCGTCCGGCAATCCCGTCCTGGCTCGCGAGAAATTCATGGCCAAATGGAAGAATCTGGTTAGACACACGACTTCATTTACTAGGGCTTCCGATTTTCGAGACTCGCAGTTGAAAACCATTAACACCATTCATTATTGTCGTCATTGTAATCATTGCCGTTGCTATTAGTAACTATTACTAGAGTTCACCTATGCATAGATTTGGATAGCAACGATGAAGTCTTTTTGATGATATCAATGTCAACAACAACAACAATAATAATGGTAATACCGACAACGACGATAACAAACAATGCTCATAACAACAACGATGCCAGCTGCAGACGCTGAAGGAAGAGTGTTTCATTCCGGAACTGCCAGACGACAACTACAGCGACGCCCTCTTCAAGTGCGCCGGAAATGTCGAAGAGGCCAAAATGTGCCTGATAAAGAACAGGTACACCTACGTCATATACGGACAGGAAGACACCGAGACAGAAATGGCCAATGACCTCTACAGGGATATGAGGCTCTTTGACCCCAAGGTGAACAAGGCCGTCAGGGATAAGGGAGTACCTGTGGATGTGAGACCCATTTTTGTTTTTCTTATTTAAAAATATTTAATTTGTCAATGGCAAGGGCATCAAAAGCTATAATTATCATGATTATAATTGCTAGCTATACATAATTAGTCTGGATAGTAATAATTCTTTCTCTCCCTCGGAAACTCTGCCTTCAGAAACGCGTCCGAATGCTGATGTGCGAGTGCGACATAGACGACTGCAAATTGGCCAAGCAGGTCATAAGCCTCATGGACTCTTCGACCAATGGTGAGAACCTGTGCATCGTGGATTTCCTGGAAGCTCTGGAGGAAAAGAACTCCATCAGGGAAGCTGGAAAGCAGCTGGTGATGAAGATGTGCACCATCTGCATTGCAAACAAGCCGCTGAGATCGGTCAGGAGTTTCTAATTTTTTCTTTTGGATTTTATGCTTTTGAACCCCAGCCACTTAATTGCAATAATAATTACATCAGGTGATATGCATATCTTCGTGGAAAATTGACTTTTGGAAGTATATAAACGATTGATTGACTTTCTGAGCTTTTTACATGAGAGGCAAAATTTTTAATCTATTTTTTGCACCAAAAACTCAATTTCTTCAGTTGCCAATTTCAAATTGAAGATCAACCTTATTAGATTAATTCAACTTAAAAATAAAAAACCCAACTCGTCTTCATAAAAATCCAGTTTCTGAAAATGCCAAAGTGCGGCTGCGAGTTGTGCAGGCAGTGCATCAAGACCCACTTTGAGATCAGGATCAGAGGAGAGAGCATATCATCAATTGTCTGTCCAATATGCTCAAAGCCAAAAATAGATGACAGCTACAGCGACCTTGACTTCTTCCCCCCACTCATGAAACTGGTGAGGAGACTTTGATGTGCTTAATAATATATATATAATAATTAATACATATATTAACATTATGCATATAAGATGGATATAAAATATGGAACTATGAGGAACACTTGCTGCTCTTCTAGCATCCTAACATACCATCATCATCTTGAAAGGGCATGTCAGATTACAGAGCACCATAGCTTAAGAAGTTCTCATTTTCACAGTTTATTAGTTAATCTTTTCCCAAACTTCATTCCAGCTCTCAAACATCCTGGATGAGGGCACCATGAACTCGCTGATGGAGAAGTTGACCATGTGGACCCTGAAGGATGAGAGGGTCATCCGCTGTCCCTGGGTGAGTGACCCCATGGCAGATCTTACGATAGCGAGCCAAGCATGGCCATTGATTAACCAGAAATTGTTGTGATAATAAAACAATGATTATATTAATATAGAGTATTATTGAAGGTGTGTAATAATAAAATATTGACTATAATTATTGTAGTAATTAATATAATTATTAAAATTCTGCAGCTGTAGGAGGCCATGCTAGGCAAGACACTAGTCAGAGTAAAAAAATTGTCCCACAAAAAGATATTTTCATTTTAAAATTATTTAAATCCGATAATGTCATCATCCGAATTTTTTCGAAAACGGTTTAAATTCTCGTGAAGGGTTGCGGAGAGCAGTTCATCGTAGACAACATCAATCTCAGGGTCGTCAAGTGCCCCAAGTGCCTGAAGTCCTTGTGCATAAATTGCTGCAACAAGGTGAGCTGACGATGATTATTGATATTGTTATAATTATTATTATTATTATTACTGACTTGATTTATAGATGATTGCTTTTATCATCATAAATATAGTTTAATGTGTCTTGTAAATATTTAATTTTTTATTACTCCAGTGAACAGTGTCACATTAAATAATAATGCCATAACTGATATTAGCATATTATATTTAGATATTAACATATTAATTATTTAAATTAATTAAAAACTCAACTAAGTGAATAATTTTTATAGTTTATTAAACTATCACGGCACTACTGAAATGTTGACAACATGGCCGCCAATTACCAAGTTTATTGGTTAATCAGAGTAATCATCTGATTTCAGTGGGAAAACAGCCAGCACGACTGTAACAACACCACCAACAGCAATGACATTCCAAGCATGAACCTCAAATGCAAGTGTTTTGAAGCATCCTTTAACTCCTTTTTTGTTTAATCAATCACTCAAATATGTAGGCAAGTTCCAGTTCATTAATTCCAGTGCTTGTTGGATAAATGTACCATTATTAAGTCATTAATATCAGTATATCTGCTATAGCTAATATTGATATCACTTTATCTGCTATTATTACTATTATTATCAATAATAATAAATATATTATTGATCCATCTCCCTTGGCAGCTTGCCCGAGATGCAGACAACCGTTCTACCTGGTCAAAGGTGGCTGCCTTCACATGACGTGCACAAAGTGCAGCCACCAGTTTTGCGTTGGGTGTGAAGAGCCCTTTTTGAGAAAGGTCAGTCGGTTGGTGTATTTTGGCATAGTTATTATCTTCTCATCTTCTGAATGTGATTGTTATGCTTCTCTTCTGTTCATCTGCATTGCACCAGACAATCCAGCTCTTCCTCCTGCTTTTTGTCCCAAAGTCTTGTGAGATAAAATCTATCGTCACGACCTAACTTGAGGACACTTCTGGAGTCTCAGGTCTCACAATGAACCAGCCATCCAAAAATGGTAGTCCCCTCCTATCTAGCTTCTTTATCGTTGTTGTTGTCACCACTCAATCATCATGTCACCAATCTTCTCTGTTGTGAATGCCTCATTTCTTTCAGGGGTGCAATTTCTCGGAGGAATGCCAGTCGTTGGGCTTTCACTGCCACCATCCCCGGAACTGTCACTACTACATGAGGGATAAGCCTGCCAAGGAGTTACTATCACTGCTACAGGTATGTGAGAACAGTGACGATGATGATGGCACCAGCAATTCTACAAACCAGGTCTTTACTTTAGGTCTATAATGTCAAGATTATCGAAAGACCGCATGACCACTATCCTCCCCAGCCCACATCGTTGCCGGCACTCTCTCTGGCCACTTCCACCAACCTGGATAGGCCGACACTGGTGAGGAGCAAATCCGTTTGCATGAGTCCGATCCAAAAGACCGACGACGGATCCGAGGAAATCTGCGGCCAAGACCTCTTCCACGAGGAGCTGCAACTTTGCTGGTTGGGAATCTTGATTGCAACAACGATGTTGATAGATGGCAGTGGCAATAACTTTCCCCACGGCTTTAGTCAACGACACTTGTATTGTAGCCAGAATTGTTAAATTGGTAATTTTTTGGGAAAGTTTCAAATGTTAACACCGCTGCCCAGCTAGGGGATTAGGGTAACCATAACAGGGTTAATACCCATCCAAGGACATACACCAGCATACCATCAATTTCGCACTATCCTCCAGCTCGACTTAACCTCTGTTTACAAATCGTCTTCTCTCCCCACTCCCTTAGCAACCACTTCGTCGAGTACCTGTGTGACATCATCAAGGGTAAGGAACTCGATCCATTGTACATAATGTCCAATGGGGAGCTGGAGTGTTACCTGACGAGACATCGCATCAAGGTGCCAAAAGTGGCAGACGTTAGTGGAGACTACAGGACCCACCTGATCAAAGCAAGTGTTCCGTACTCGTTTTTATTGCACGCTTACCGCTAAATGTAATTTTTGAATTTAATTAACAGATATCATAATAATAGATTGTCAATTTAGCATGTGAATAATAGTCAAGCAGCCTAGGCTAATAGACATTATTATAAATCCAAAACCCACCCGATGTCATCGACACTTTCTTCGACATCTTCAGATCGCACAGGACCGATTACCACTGAAGCGTCATCAGCCACCGGTCATAAGACGAAATACCAAATCTCGGGGAAGCTAGGAGTACCCGTGTGGCAGACCACCTTTTGAACGGTCCCTGTCCTCATCACAATGTAATGCAATGCCAGCACCAGCAGTGCCTTCTCCACGTCTGTGATAAATGTTCATCTGATGCGTGGCATTAATGTGCAGGGCCACATATCCGCTCTACGTGGGCAATTCTAAGTCAACTCCCACCCGAAGGCTGGAATGACAGAGAAAGCCGCTGATTCTGATCTCTCTCCTGAATCCTAGCCTAAAACGTAACAGTAAGAAATTCTCGCAAGAACTGGACCGATAACTTGTTGTTATTAATATTATTAATAATAACAAAATTTAGAGATTTAGCAATATGTTTGTACAAATTTACGTCAAATGATCTGCTGTTTGTTTGCAATGCTCAGGCATTTACTCGGATCCTACAAAATGAGTTTTAAAGTCGTCGCATGTTCACCGAACTGCATAATTTATCATATAGATAAAGTGAGACTTTTATTAAGTTTTTTATTTTTATATTTTATAGAACAAATAAAAACTAAAAAAAGATTGCCTGAAATGTGACAGTTTATTGACTGACGACGAATTTGAGAACGTGGTTACAATACTCAATTGGTTGTACTCGATCTAATTGGGAAAATTTTACAGGGACCAAGAATGGGTATAGTTGTTACTCCTTTGTTATGGAACAAACTATTTCAGATTCTCAAAACATTAGATTTGCTCCAAGCTATCCAGTAATTCCTTGAATTCTAGAAGTGGAATTATTATTTTAAAAAAGACCTTTACACTTTTATTCTAGTTAAAAACATAAAGTTTGGCAATGCAAAAATCAATGATTTTTGGTTGATGACATCGAAAGTACTGTCAAGAACAAGCCAAATCCAAACTCACTTTCTTGCAATTCATAAATTGGTGAATCATCAAGCCATTTGGTTTCTGAGTCAGCTATGTCATGCTCCATGATGAGAACTTTCCTGAAACACATCCTGAAAATTGGATAAGTTGACGTAAAAAGTGGATCTCCGGGATGTTCTCCCTATTTTAGAATCTCACTCTTCCTCCAGTGTTGCCTGGCATTCTGCCATCAAGTCCAAAACTTCAGCAAGTGTGGGACCATTGTAGGACGCTGACGTAACGTCCAGACCTTGCTGAGATTTTACGACGCTCATAAAGTCGCCTCTCCTTTTTGCGACATTCTTTGCAATCAGATCCAATTCGTTACTAAGTGTACAATTTTAATTGATAAAATCGACCATTTAAAGAATATAAGCTAGCTAAGAAAGAACTCTAATAATTACAGCTTTTTGCGAAGTTTCCTAAGTTCGTTACTGAGAGAAAGTTCCTGGGTGTACGTGTGTCTTTCCCTCAGTCCTTCAATGTCCGAAGCAGGTAAATCGTTGAAATGTTCGTTAAAGTTTTGAATATCTTCAGAAACCACTCTGAGCCTTCTGAAAGATTCTTTGCTATTTTCGAGTGCTCGCGACCAATCTTCGCAAAGAGCATAGATATCGGAAAGCGTTTTTGATACTTTAAGCGCTGACACAACGTTCGCATCCATTTATAGCGAGAGACTGGAATGAGAAGTGGCAGAGACTGCACAAATAAACTCTTTTATCACGAAGATAACTACTCAAACCCTTTGAAAATAACAACATTGACAACCAAAGAAATTAAATTTGTTAAAACTCAATAAATATTTTAGGTTAAAGTGAATGCTGAAAAAAATCAATTTAAAAAAAAGTCGCAAACGGCTTAACATTTCCAGTTTGTTCATCAAATTTGTAAATTACGTGGTTTAGTGAGCCTCTTCTCGACAGTTGGCAAGTCAAACACCCCAAGCTCCGAAAGTACTCAAAAATCACCATAAATGCAAATATTTTCAACGCTTCCCTCACAACGATTTAAAAAATAATAATTCACACACCTCCGTGCGACAATGGTCAAGTAGTTATTCAATTGTTAAATACAAATATTTGATAATCATACAATGTAACAGACTTTAATGACAAGGATAGAACAACATGGAAGCATAAATGAGCACTTCAATCTTCAATATTTCCTTCCAATGCAGGCGTTTGAGGAATGACAGCAATCTTGTTGGGTCTGTGTCGAAAGTGGGTCAGGCAAGACACCAGTATAACCAATGAGAGGAAGCCAAACAATGTCAATATCCCAAACGTGGCACTGGTAAGAGGCCAGAAATACATGAGATATCTGGGATAACAGAAATAATTTTTTAAGGGTCAAAGGTTAACTTAATTTATTTATAAGATTCCATGACCACAAATAACTTCGAGGAAATAAAAATAAATTAATTAAATCACAGAATTTTAAATAATACCACTAAAATATTTTAGTTAAAGTACCCTAAATTGAATGTGATTATGTTGTTATATTTGATTACATGATCAGTGATGAACAAAAAGTTACCTGATGCCTGAGAGCCTGGCAAACACCTGGATTGAGGCAGAATAGATCTCCACCTCTTTGCTGTAAACGTGCACGATCACATCGTGACTTCTCTTGTACTGAAAGGAGAAATTAAGTCTTAAAACCATTTATTGCATAATAACTTATTTATTTACAGATTAGATTTTTTTTTGCAAATAAATTTAAAAAAAGAAAAAAAATCATCATCATCATCATCATCATACTGTGTCTTCCTTGAAGTCGTCTGCCATTTGGACGTTAATCGTCTGCATTTCCCTCCTGCTCGAGAAGAGATACAAAGGCAGGAAAATGACAGTCTCGAGGTTTTTATGAAGCCATGACTTGTATTCCAACATGGTCTGAAATTATTATCAATATTTAAAAAAATATTCATAATAAATTGCAAAATATAGATTAAAATAAATAAATAAATAAAATATTATATTATTATTATTAAATAAATAAAATATTTTATTATTATTATTTTTTATGGATTTAAAGAGTGACCCTGATAATCAAGTTGTGACCCTGCAATTTACAGATTATAAATGGAGCCAATAAACTCTAATTTACAAACAAATCACCAGTTTCCTTGACATCAGATTCGTTTCTCCGCTTTTGGATTTCAATTCCAACTCCACTTCAAACATGCCTTGAAAGTCAAAATAAGTTCCAAGATTTGATTTCATCAAAAACTTTAAATTGCATTTGATTAAAAATATTTTCTTATCTCAAGAAGAAAATTATCTTAAAATCATTAAAAACAAATACATGACTCACGATTTCTAGAACAAACAATCAAAGCCAGTTGTAGCACAAAATGAACGATCATTTTTAGGTGCAAATAAAAGTTCAAGTGAAGATACAAACTGCTGATACTCATTCACTATCAGCAGCAATTAATTTTTAATGATACTTATTCTTACTTAATCCAAGCATAAAGAAATTACCGAGCTGACAGTTAGTCTGTGACTCTGGAAGTTCTAATTCCAGGTGTATGCTGTAGTCAACACCTGGCTGTGATGAAGTGGTTATGATTAGCTGAGCATTTCTTACATTACATTATCTCACTAGCTGGGTTGATGATGATGTTGATGATGAGTTATGGGACTAATGTTTTCTTATAAATTATAGACGGACCATCTATTAATTAACAAGATTTTAATGCATTTACATGAAAACTTCCTTCCATCAATGAAATTTTTGATGAGAGCAAGTCACAAGTTTTGGTATCTTCAATGTTTTCTCCACAATAATGAGATTGCCTAAGAATGAAATATAACATTTACTTCAAGTATACCTTTTTTGCAAACTTTAAAGTGATAAAATCTCCTAATAGGCATTACATTAAACGCAGCACTGTTAGAATAAACTCTTAAAAGACCAGAGTTTACAAGACATCAAAATTTGAAATTCCCTCACTTAAGCAGATTCAGGGGTTGTTTGAAATGCAAAACGGGAATATAGGAATAATAAATGGAAATATAAGAAAATATTGCCAGCCATACCACCACCGGCAGGATAAAAGCAAAAAACGCGAAACTAGACACAAGATCTTTTAAGGCTCGCAGCATGTTTTGATAATCACTTGAACAAATTCACTGAAAAAGTAATGAGGATTTAAATTGAGTATTTAGAAAAAAAGATTAGTTTAACAAACAGGGATAGTCTTAAATCGCATAATTATTTTTAATTATAGCATTTTCTGATGAATTTACAATTCTATCTTGCGCCAATGTCGTGGTAAAATCTGCCGACTTTGGTTATTAGAAAACTTAAATTAAAGTTTTCATTAAATAACCTCGAACTATCTGATTTTTTATTTAAAGAATATATTATTAAATATATTTAATTTCAACTTGACAGAACTGATTAATAAAACCTTATCTCACCCCCTATATTACCTAACACATGCGCATTAGCCTGTTTCCTCCGATTTAATATTCATGATTGAGAGAGAGCTCACCTTGTTTCATTGTATTCAAGACTATCGCTCGGATAATGTGATCGGGTCTCTTTCAATTTTCTAATTCGGCAGGAATATTTGAATTGTTTTATTCAAAAAAAGGAAAATTCAATTTCAAGTAAACAAAGTTATTTTAATCGGAATAATTGCTGGGTTTCCAAATTAGTTTGTTTCGCCAAACTCGGCTCTAGCTCTCTCACCGAATCTGGTTGTGTACAAACACACCTGGATTGATTGTTCGAAACGGCATTTCGCGTCTCACCTACCAAGTTGTCGGATCTTCTCGGTTTTAGTCGGTTCCGGCCATGGTTTCCAAGTTTAGGGAAGAAGAAAGAAGGAGACTAATCAACGTCATCCAAGAATGGAACTTAAACAGACTCGATTTATTTGCACTCAGCGAACCGAACGAGGTAATTGAATTGTTGCAGTTTTCGTTAATCTCTTGTCTCTAAACTGTTTCCAATTTGAGCTTTTTTAATGACTTAAACTGATTTTAATCTTTTCCTAGTTCACTAATTCGATTCGACTTTTCGTCGCTTGTCATAAATTTGTGTGTTCATTGATTTTGTGGTTTTTAAATACTTTCATTGAGTCCCAACCCAAGCGACTTCTAGTACTCTCTCATTTTTCATTAAATAATCTTATAAGTTTATTTTCATTTCTGTTTACTTTGTTCTGCCCTAAAAGTAATTTTCTTCTTCGCTTGGAAATATCGCCTGGCACGAAAAATAGACACACGATTATGATGACGAATTTGATGATGATGACGACGATGCTGATGTGACTTCCGTGTTTCGTTTCTATGACAACGAGACGTTTAACTTTAATTAAGTTTTGCAATTAAATTCATCTTTGAAGCAAATACGAGAACAATTAGGACTCGAAAGTAACGCAAGAGTTGCGCAACAAAGACAAAACAACAACAACAACATTCGCATCACGACAACATAAAATTACAAACAATGCATTATAATAATAATAATTATAATACCATAAAGAGAATTAATTAGCATTCATAATTCTGACTCAGCGATGATGATGATGATGATGAATAATGAATACATTATTTGCAATAATATATCACCATGTGATGATGATTACGCAACTAAAGACTTCATCGACTCCAGATGGGAATTCCATCAACGCCAACAAGATGATGATGGGTATGATGATGATGATGATGATGCCTCTCTTTTTGGTATCATCATCAGCATACTATTGATCACACATTAGACATCATTGTATGCTTTGTATAGCTTGTTAGTTGCTTGCATCATCGCTATCATCACTTAACACGCTATCAGCAACCTAATCAGAGATTGTATACAACGAATAGAGTCTGATCTATAAAGACCAATAAGTCTGCGTGCTCTTGTGTCCGTGTGATTGTGTGATCTGGTCTTCAATGCAAACAATCATCCCAGGCCGACCAACCTGGAAATTTAGCAATTTTGACGGATCATCATCGTCATCATCACCACCACTATTATCATCATCATTACCATCAACATCGGTTCTTGTCTTAAGCAGGAATATTTAATTCCACGTTTATAATATTGTTCATTTCATTCCCTCATCATTACTAGAATCATCTTTATCACTATTATCATTGCCATCATTACCATTACCACCGTCATCATCATCATCATCATCATCCTATCGGCCATCCTAGATCGTCGATTGCATCCGTTGGCCACCTTTGACCCTTGCCCTTCCGATCCTAGAACCAGGTTATCGAGTGGTTGTTGACTGAAACTACGACTTTATTGATTGCTGATTGAATATTAATGATGTCAGCAGCCAATCACGACGTTGGACTATTAATAGTATTAAAGTCTCATTGGTTAACTGATACTGGACAAAAACGATCGCTTGGTTAAAAAACAAGTTTAGCACATTGAACCCTTTGACGTCCCAAGATGAAGCAGCCATGTTTGAATTCGGGAACATTCCGAAAATAGTTCTCAGACGATATTGGACTCCGCTTTTCTGAATGGGGCATAAATCACCATAAATTATGCTAAGAGGAATTCCTGACGCGTTCCTCGCGTCGTTAATGAATGACACTATTATGTAACTGGTCCGACTTCGTGACGTCACGCCTCGTCCCGCTGGACGACGGAGGTCATGGTCGCTTGCGTAGGCACTGTCGGGAGAATGTGCTGTGGCTATTCACTACCTTAATCGTTGTCGTCATCATCACCATCATAAGAGTAGTCATTATATTTTTATTGTATTCTTTTTTGTTTAAATTATTATACTCCTTCTCTGTCCATTTGTAACGTTCCACTTCCAAATTTTCCCCCCAAAAACTCCGGAATTCCCGAAATTCTCAGCATTCGTTCGATTTGTAAGACAGGATTTTATGACTGGAGGTTGGTTTGCATAAAAATAAAATTTCCACAAGAACCGGTTGGAGCTCTCCACGAAAATAGGGATGTCCCGGTAGATGATAAATAATAGAAGACTTGCTAACTCAACTCACCCATACAACCACCAAGACGGTGGTAATTCGCAAGACTTTGTCAACAAATGAGTGAGTGAGTGAGTGAGTGAGTGAGTGAGTGAGTGAGTGAGTGAGTGAGTGAGTGAGTGAGTGAGTGAGTGAGTGAGTGAGTGAGTGAGTGAGTGAGTGAGTGAGTGAGTGAGTGAGTGAGTGAGTGAGTGAGAGAAGTCTACTTTTCTCTAAAAAACAAACTTCTACGTTTTCTTTTACTGATGAGGTTTGAAATATCACGCCAGCATTGGAGATTTATCGTGGATTCGATTCACTCGCAGAAAAAAAAATTGCAAAAACAAATTTCTTTTTCTCGAATTAATTCGATAATTAATCGATTTTTTTTTTAACAAAGGGAAAGGAAAAGCACTTTCCCACATTCATCCAACCACCTACTCATTCCGTCGTCGTCCAATCACCCAGCCACTCATTCTTTCCATCATTCATTCATTCCATTCATTCATTCATTCATTCATTCATTCATTCATTCATTCATTCATTCATTCATTCATTCATTCATTCATTCATTCATTCATTCACCCAGCCATCCACTCTTTCAGGCTTCATTTACTTTCTAATCAGTACTTGGATGGAAAAGCTATTGAAAATAATTTAATCATGAAATTCGAATCCAGAGATTTTTCCATCCCGCAGTTGACGGATTGAAGGGTTTAATTGCCCTGTAAATGATGGAACTGTTGGCATGGATCGCCCTGCCATCCTGGATTGATCAAATCTTGTCATCATCATCATCATCATCGCGATGCTACGATGTCTGGAGGATCGCTTGTTTTCAATTTAATTTTAAATCAGTCTCGCCTTTCGTAAGACCCGACTGATGATTGGTCCGAAATTAATGAGGTCGCACGCATTACCTACGTTCATCAATTCCTTAACTTAGCAGATCCGGTTGAATAAACAACGTAGTGCCGCCGGTGGCAACGGTTCCCGTGGTCGTTGCAGCGACGACTTCGAACTACGCTAGCCGCTCGAAGCGCTTCTGCGGCTTCATAGAATTTGCCCCATCATTCTGAACCTATTTCTCTCGGACAACTTAGCTTATCTTTGCACTAGAAGATATGTCTCCCCAATGCGATTTCCGTGCACTTGTGTTTGTTTGCGCTTGGACAGTGTCCTGTGTACCGACGATCCATCGAGTGACTTCTCTGCTTTGACGGCAAAGCCGGACCCGTCAAATTTCACACCGTCAACATACAACAATCAGATTCCTAGAAATGAACAAACGACAACTACAGCGATGCTGTCACCGCATTCTGTTTTACGTCTCATTGTTTCAGCAACAATACGACCTTTGATCCATAGGTACGGCGGGGTAGCTCATCTCAGGACCTAAGCAATCTTTTCTTGATTTCTCAAACTGTCAGCCCTATCAGGGCTACAAACTTTTAAATCAATTGACATCATGATAACACCTTTTCAACTGCATTCATAGCAATAACTGAAAAAGACATCTTAACTCTGTGAGAATAATAAGACTTTCAAAGACTTGATCCATTCATCTGAAGAGACTTTGGCTCATGGCCAGCTTGAATGATATCAATACTTCCATTCATATACGATTGCAATCTGCTTTTATCTTATCTTACGTTACTGTTATCAATGCTAAATTAAGGAAAGAAAATTAAATATTTTCAAATGGTGTTTACAGAAGATTGTCTTTTGGACATTTTTTTCCATCTATAATTTGAATATCGCATTTCACAGGCACACTTTGCTTCTCAAGTCACAAAACTTGCATTTTCTGTATGGTTGCGTCATGTATCATGTTTTAATGCCGTATCATGTTTGAACCTTGAGATTGAAGATTTATAAACCCTAGGGTATATCATTTCAAGATAGCAGCAGGGTATCTTGTAGGAGACTACCAAACGCTTTGGTCTAGTGTTGTTGATCGAGTTGCGTCACCCAAGGGTGGCGATTGGTAGTCTATTTAAAGCACGTCCCTGGATTGATCGCAGGCATTCCCCGTTGAGCCATCGTTCCGGTTCAGTGGATCACTTTTCAGAGCGAGAAAATCGTCTCCATGCTTCATAAATTATTCGCCCGATGCTGTGATACAATCGTCCCTAACGTATGACATCTCAAATTAAGGATTTTTTCACCATCCATCCATTGATCCGTCCGTTCGTATTCAACCTGCTCATCCACTTAACATCCAATCGATCAGCCTTAGACTCCAATGACTGCTGAAGTTGAGATGGAATGATTTCTTTCCCAATAATGCTGCAATTCGATATCACATCCACCATCCTCCGGTGATGATCGTTCTCAGAAGTTTTATCGGTTTAGCAGACATCGGACTTCATTGTTGGGTAGGTCACGACGTTTAAAGGGGTAGGGGGTAGGGGGGTGTTGACGATTTCTGGAGAAAATGTTTGGGGAGTTACTAATAGGACTACTAGGAGAGATGTTGAGCTGTGTAGGTGAGAGAAAGTCAAGAGTGGGTGGAGTTATTTTTATTCTCATTTTGATTTTCGAGATTGCAACGGAATCTGTGGGAGAATGAAGCAGAGTTATTAATGGAATCCAGATGATCTAAATGATAATCTCTGGGATTGGGTTTAATGTTTATTGTTGTTATTATTAATAAATCGTTATTATTTATTATTATTTATTATTATTGTTATTTAAGAACGCTGGAATTGTTAAAATTAACAATTTCGGTTAATGTGACAGCAATTTCTTTCATTTATCCATCCATCCACAAATTAATGTGCCACATTCAACGTATGAAAATGGTCTCTCGAATACTTTCCAACAATAACAATATTAATGGCATCATTAGCGACAATCACATCGGTACTTTGTTACTAGTAATGTTAAACAACGCTCATCATCATCATTAATGTTATTATTATTATTATTATTATTATTTTTTATTAACTTAAAAGAATCTTTATGTAATCATTACCACTCAGAATCTGGAATTTTTCGGGGTCATGCGGTTCTTCTATCAAGACGAGGGGGAGAAGGTTTCGACGAAATGCATCCGCGTCTCCAGTACCGCCACCACCGGTGACGTCATCGAGATCCTGGTGGAAAAGTTCAGACCCGACATGAGGATGCTGACCAGGGCTTCCTACTCCCTGTACGAAGTTCACGTCAACGGGGGTAAGAGGGTCGTCCCTTTTGTGAGCCCTGAGGGTGAAAGGAGAATTTCGTTGGTTGGATGGTGGTGGTGGTGGTGGTTGTTGTTGTTATGCCAAAGCATGTTTCGCGTAGGTGTGGAATGCAAATGTTAGTTGTTGTGCAATCAAGAGTGGACTCAAGTGATTCGATGCGACACGAAAACGTAACGTCACAAGTTCGAGAGGAGCTAAATGAATCTTGCTTAAAAGATCAAAATGTGACCAAAATCTGAAATATTAGTAAATATTATGACGGTTACAGAATAATGGATAATAATAATAACAACTGAAGGCCTATAAACAAGAGCAACAACAAAAACAATAATAAAAAGCAATAATCATCATTATCACCATGATCATTTTTGTGGCAATGACAGACCACTGGGCGCTATTGATGCAGCTTTGAGAGATTGATACTCAATCTATAGGAGGCCACAAATTATAAAGCGGTATCCAGTGGCAACCATTGATGGATAAATGACCTTTGAAGATGACGTCGCAGCTCTCATTAATCATCACCATCACGTCGTCGTCGTCATCGTCATCATTCTTTTGCCAGACGAGAGGAAGTTGTTGGAAAACGAGAGGCCACTCCTCGTGCAGCTGAACTGGGGCAAGGACGACAGGGAAGGAAGATTCCTCCTCAGGAAAGAAGTAGAAAGATCTTCATCGCTCGTAAGTTCCTCCAGAAATGTAAGGCCATTCCGATGGCATCCATTTGGATGCATGGATGGTGGAAGTTTGAATAGATGGGTAGAAAGGTAGATCTAAAATATTATTCCCCTGATGCATGTAAGTTTATTTAATTAAAAGTAATAATAATAATATTTTTTACCAAAAAGGGACAAGGAATAAATAAGAGCAATTAAATTTAAACTCTGTCATGACTTCAAATTAAGAAATTATAAAACAATTTTGTTTACCCACCTTTTGAAGCTTCAAGTTGTGATCTCATCACACAGAATGAATGAATGGACAAAAGTGCTGACTCATCTATTGTGTGACTGTTACCTCCATTGCGTAACCTTAACACATAGACACGTTCAAATACTTAGCATAATAAATTAATAAATTTAAATTCAAAACTTAATTGTCCGAAGCCTCATTAACATACTCATATGTTTGACCAACAACTGTTTGATCCGTGACCAGCACAGATGTTTGAATAAGTTTGAATAACCGCTTACTTGATTCGAATGACGAAAATCCGGGAGAATGGTGAACGATTTTTACACCGATTTTCATAAACTACCGTCAAACATCGATCTAATATCGCGCTTACAAGGAATAATTCCATCTTAATTTGTTTCGACCTTACAATGGCTGGCAGCGCGACTTTTCAAATATCCGCGGGCGTCAGCCATGTTGTGGAACTGTCTATCGTACGGATCGGAATTTAAACAAATAACTAGTTAACTAATAAGCCGGTTAATTGTTTAACGAGTGTTAACACAATTAATACAAATTTTTTTGACATATGAATATTTACTCTGATGACAATAAACAACCTATCATGACAGGGAAGACTTTCGTCATCAACCAGTGAACTCTCAACTGCGGGCAAAGATGGAGGCTCGTTCAAGAGGAAAATATCGAAAAGAGAAAAAAAGGAAATGAAAAAGAAAGAAAAAGAAGATAGGATGAAGCAGCTGGCCAACAGGGGCTCGGAAACCGAGACGAGCGGCCAGGGAGCAAAGTCTAGCGTAGCAGAGAAACTGTACAGCGAGCTGCCTGAATCCAGTTTTACAAGGAGCATTTCCAATCCAGAATTGGTCATGAGGAAAAGGAGGCAACTCAAGTTGGAGAGGAGGCTGCAAGAGATGAGTGCACCAGATGGCGAGAAAGGTAGGTAGATTGGATCTTTGTTGGTATAAGCTGTGATACGAGAACTGACTAATATTAATTAACGAGAATTAATTAATGGTTCTAGTAGTTGGATTATGAGAATGAGAGTTTGGAAATTCAAGACTAATTTCAGACATGTTATGTCAAGATTTTCCTATTCCCATGGAAAACAACACAATTATTTCCACCCATTATTTTGTTAATGTTTTTGACTTGAGAGCTAGTAACAGGAAATGCTCCTTTTAAGTTTTCAGGAACCATTCTGAAATATGGAATGGTTCCACCTTTGCTAGCATTGTCATGTAACATAACTTCAATTAAATGGCTGGCAAAAATTATTCTTTCACTTACAATTTTTGGAGTACCTAGAGCCTTAAAAAATGACTTCTCTCATCTTTTTGTCTCGACCTCATCGCCATACTATGTCGTCATTCTATTCATCCACTAAATCAAATTGTTGTTATTGCAAATAATGTTAATTAGCTTGTTTGTTGTTTAATTAATATCAAGTAACTAGATTCTTGTCAAACATTGTGGCATTTTTTTGTCACTTAATTGGCCAATCTGACCGCAGCTCCCTCTCCATTCAAAATAATGAAAATAACTTCAACTTCAGTTTAGATTTCATAACTAATCATTCTGAGTGCTTTTTCTTAGTCCTCAGTATCCTTTGTCTGGCTGTGGAACTTGAGAAATCTTTGTCCTCTTCCTCTTTCTCTCAGTCATTCCTCACTCAGATTCTAGCATTGACCTGCCAGACATAACAACAACAACACTACAATGTGATCATTTGATAGACTGTACAAAAAAAAACATTTTTTTAAATTAAAATTTGATATTGAAATCCTTAGGTGGAACGTTGAAAATCTACGGGCACTCCATCAAACCCGACGTGCCCTACAAGACGCTCCTGCTGTCAGTCAACGACACCGTGGCTCAGGTGGTGGCGGAGGCCCTGGAAAAGTACGGCTATGAACAGGAAGACCCTGACCATTTCTGCCTGGTTATGGTTGGTAATTAAAACGAATTGTTTGGAAAATTGGAGGAAATGATGATGATGTTTATTTGAAATATGAAAAGAATGGAGTTTTACATAATAATATATTTATATATTTAATATAAATATTTAAGTCACGTATTTACTAAATCGTGTCAGGTTGAAATATTTACCCTATTTTGGGTCATGTCAATGGTGCTGATAGAATGAATAAAAGTTAAACTGCTGATGATAATGATGACAATGAGCCTGTAATGTTAAGAAATTTCTAATCTCATTTGCAAGCAATTAACTTTCTCAAACTACAAGAATTTATTCCTTGTGCAATTTGAATGCACAAAAAACACAAGCACACCAAAGATTGACTCACAATGAAAATTATAATCATTTTCTCTTAAATCAACACCACCATCGTCATTATCATCATCATCATCATCATCCTCATCATCATCCTCATCATCATCCTCACCCTTTCTTAATACAGGTGATGATTCCACCTGATGGCTCAGAGAACAACAGGGACGTGAGGGAACGTATCATGGATGACGAGGAGTGTCCACTCAACATCCTCATGCAACATCCGCCCAGTAAAGGTCAGCAGTGATGACGACGACGATGACGATGGTGGTGGTGATGGTAATGATGGCGGTGATGATATTGATGAAAGATGGTTAATCAACATTGTTAATGTATGGAAAACGGGTCGCGGAAGATAATAGCCCACCGAATTATGGATGGATAGAAGGAGTAATGGATGAGCGGATGAATGGATGGATGAATGAATGGAAAAGAAGGAAGGAAAGTTGAAAGAAGGCTGAGCTAATGTGCGTTGCAATTTAATACTTTTGTTTACTCGATAAAGTTTGGATTAAAAAAAAATCGAATGCGGAGGAATGTTATTCGCTTCCTTTCTAACCATCCATCCGTCCGGCCGTCCATCCATCCATCCATCCATCCATCCATCTGTCTGTCCACATCTATTTCCGTCTCATGGAAACATAAAAACAATGATAATTAAATTTGAATTTTAATTAATTTAAACCTAATCAATTAATCATCGATTATCTGCCTTGCCAGATGGAATCCATTCGTCGGATTGTTACACCGTGCCTGGTGGCGATAGTTAGTACGGTGATGATAATGATGAGCGTTCATCCTAGCAAATGTGACGACGACGACGATGATGATGATGCTGATGATTACCTGGAGCTTTGGCATGTTATCAAATCATCTGTATAGGCTTGTCGATTGTCGTTATTGTTATTACTCACTCACTCACTCACTCGCTCACTGGCTCACTCACTCGCTCACTGGCTCACTCACTCACTCGCTCACTCGCTTACTCACTCGCTCACTCACTCACTCACTCACTCACTCACTCACTCACTCACTCACTCACTCACTCACTCACTCACTCACTCACTCACTCACTCACTCACTCACCCAGCAGTTGATATTTTGCATGCAATATTAAGATTTATCTACATAGATAAAGTTAAAGACAGACAGACAGATAGACAGACACATTCAATGACATGAAAAACATGAAAGGGGTCTTCTGTTTTTAATTGGGTCACATTTTGATGACCAAAATCGACTGCACGTTTGAGATTCTTGCTTGTTTGAGATTCTTGCTTGTTTTTGTTTTCTCAAATTTATTTTTTTAAATAATCTTCTTTGTCATCGTTACGTCGTACTCGTTGTGTTTCTCACTCTTCAGCTGTAGTCATCATCATCGTCATCGTCGTCATCCTCGCCATCAGCATCAGCACCAGCAGAATCGTTTCTTTATAACAACAACTGACAAACAGATTGTTTACTCACTTTGTGCCTGTCTATTTATAGGTCTGATAAAATTCCATCTCAGACTGAGATCTCCAGATTTCCAGAAAAGGCCTCAGAGGAGACCACCAACGTCAACAATGACAACATTGGAACAGCAAAGAACCTTTGACTCTGTTTATTCTTTGGAATCATGGAGCAGCAACAATAACAACAATGGCTACGAGGTTCAGCCAGTGTCCTTCTTGTTACCTGTCGGACCAGGTGGGTTGATGGTCTGCAAGTAATAATATTGATTGGTTGGTTGATTGATTGAATAACTGGTTGATTGAATGAGTGAGTGAACAAATGAATGATTGATTGATTGATTTCAACTTTTTGACCAATGAATATCATCTTAAACATTGTATTTTTATAAATTATCAAAAAATAAATTTATTAAATGTAAATATTTATCATTTTTTTCCCTGGCGCCAGATGGCAGAGAGTTGCCAAACGCGGAAAAGATCCCTGTGCCTTTTGGGATGCTGGAAGTTGGCAGGGAGAGGAGTAGGACATCCGATGTTAATTTCTTTTGTGTGAGTTTTTAATAAAATAAATAAAAAATAAATAATAATATTTCTTATAAAATTGAAATTAATGTATGTAGTGTAATACACATATTTTGGATTTATATTCTTATAAATTATATTAAATATTGTTTTCGTAAAAATTGTTAAAATGTACGTTTATTAAAATTTGAAAATTTCCAAAATGTCATCTTGGTAAAAATTTAAGTTATCAGCAGTTAAAAGTAGAGTAGTTATCAAAAAAATGATCTATTTATAGTGGTCAAAAGCTAATTATAACTTGTTATCTATTAAAAGGTTTTAAAATTTATTTATAACCTGTTCCAGTTGCCTGGCTCGGACATACTCTCCCAGCACTGCTCCATAACTAGGTCGGCAGGAGGCGTGACCTGGATTGCTCCGGCCAATCACGAGGCGGCCTTGGTCTTCATTCAAAACCAGAGGGTGCGCGAACCGACCCAGATTCAGAGCGGTCAGGTGGTCCAGATAGGGCGGAACTACTTTTTCAGATATCTGGAAAACTCCAGAGTTCCCTCTGCCATACAAAACTCCAACTATGTAAACAACAACAACTACAACAACAACACTGCCAAGTATCCAAACGGCAACAGCAACCTCAGGTCGCCCTCTTCGAGTTCGAGTTCAAGGGCGTCGACCTCTCGACCCAGCAAGGACTTCGAAACGACCTTTGACCTCGACGGGCAAGTGTTGACCGTACCGAGCCACTCGCTCGGACCGATGGGAAGCAGGGGCAGCAACCAGGAGGACGTTTACGTCAACAAAAGCTTGGGGTGCGTTTTTGTTTCGCATCGACTTTATAAGTATTAACCTGTAAAAGGTTTTTTTTTTAATTTTTGACGAGCCTGACCTTTAAGTGAGATCATACAAAAGTTATTATAGTTATTATAATCATGTAATTATAATCGTATAATTGTTTTGCATCGTCGTCGTCATCCTCATCATCTTCAATTTGTTGCAGTGACCAACAGCAGTTCAAGCCCAATCGTTTGCCTGCCTCTTTCACTGTCTCGGAAGGAAGTGAGACTTTAAATTTATTTCAAATCATCGTCGTAGTCGTCATCATCATTATTTAAGGATCTCTAATTATGACTAATTTCTTAAAACAATATTTAAATTGAATAATTGAAAAACAAACAAAAAATCGGTCCCCAACATTTAAAAAATTAATTTATAAAACCTCAGTCAATCAAGTTAACCTGTTAACTTCCTATACTACTATTAATTAACTTTCTATACCAATATTAATTAACATCCTATACCAATATTAATTAACATTCTATACCAATATTAATTAACATCTTATAACAATATTAATTAACATCCTATACTACTATTAATTAACTTTCTATACCAATATTAATTAACATCCTATACCAATATTAATTAACATCCTATACTACTATTAATTAACTTTCTATACCAATATTAATTAACATCCTATACCAATATTAATTAACATCTTATACTACTATTAATTAACATTTTCCTTCAACCACCTCCTCGAAGACGAGGACAGATTCCTGAGGGAGTGCATCACGGACGTGAACTTTGCTGTCATGCAGTTCAAGATGGTTCCGGCATTCCTCGTCTACCTGATCTCCAGGTCGATGCTAAAGTCGTCATCACCTCCGTCGTCGTCATCGGCAACAACGACAACGAAGATGATGATGTTGAACGGCGAAATGAGGATCCAGAACTTTACCGTCAGAGCGTCCCAGCTGATTGCCAAGTCCGTGAAGGTCGGTCCACTCGTTCTGAAGGACGATCATCATCTTCGTCTTCATCGTCATCATCATCACAACAATAATTGCTGTTGAGCGTTGAGATTATTTTTACTAATCAATTAGTTTATTTTGTTTAATTTATATTTGTTTAATTTTGTAAAATAATAAACAACAAACAAATGAACTTTCATTATTCGCCCAGGAAAACACGGGCAATCCGCCTCTGCTCTCCTTCTGGTTGGCCAATGCCTCGGAACTCGTGAACTTCTTCGCCTTCGACTCGCAGCTGTCACGCTCCACCGAACGGGCCCGACACACCTTGACAGAAGTAATACAGGTGGCCTTCTCGTCGTTCGTGGACTGCCTCAAGGGGGAACTGGAGCAGACGCTGCCGGCCATCCTTTGCCCCGGACCAGAAGCAGGGGACATGGAAGGTGACGACTAATTATTTTTAATCGATAATGAATCAATAATTGATTAACGTTTAATAATTAAGTAATTGATATAAACTGAACTTGTTAATTACTGCATTATTTATTTATTTATTCTAGCAAAATTTTTTGTTTTTTTTCGTAAATTCTGAAAAATTGAAATTGAATTGAAAAAATAAAAAAAACTAAATTAAATTCCCTGCAGTCGTGGAAGATTTTGTCATAAAGAGACTCCAGCCAAAACTTGGTGAGAACTTTCAAGTCTTGGCAGCCTCCTCCATCATCATCACTACATCACCAATAGTTTCAGAACCATTCAGCTGTTACCATCGTCGTAGTCATCATCATCATCACACCATCATCATCATTATCACCATCACCTCAACCTCTTCCCCCTCTTCTTCTCCCCAGGTAACGTGACCCACGTACTGACCCTGGCCATGTCCGTCCTGAGGAGGTGTCGTGTGAACACCACGATCACCATCTTCGTCTTCTCGCAGCTCTTTGCCTTCATCGGCTCCTGGGTCTTCAACTGCGTCGTGCTCGACCCGAGACTCAGGTACGCGATTGGTTCGACTGCGTGCGATAATCCAATTAGCATAATTTACGATTGTTTCTGTCCTTCTGTCTCTCCAGGCTGTGCTCGTCAGAGTGGGGCAGACGACTCAGGCTGAGGATCCAGCAGATCCTCATCTGGTCGGAAAAGCAGGGCCTGGAAAAGGCGGCGGAATGCCACCTGTCTAAAGCGATGCAGGTAGGAGGGTCTTGGTAGAGGCGATGCATCTGTCATCATCATCATCATTGTCATCTTCAGAATCGTTTCTTAACTTCACCGTCATAATCATCACGAATATCATCATCACCAACATTGCCATCCATACATTGTACCTGTCACAACCTTAGTCATCATCATCATCATGACCAACCTTTCCAGCTCTGCCTGATCCTGGAGTGCCGAAAGCCGGACATCTTCCAGGTCCTCCCGAAGTGCGACCTCGTGAACTCCGTCCAGCTGCGGACGATCCTTGCAAACTTCTCGTATGCCCCGGATGAGCAGACGCTGACTAGGGACCAGGTGGAGCGTGCCGTGAGGGTGGCGGCCTCTACCGTCGACTACGACATCGCAGGGGACGGCGGAGAGCCCCGGCTGCCCGAACCGCTGGACCAGCGCTTCCAGGTGGACCAGGTCTTTCCCAGGGAGGGATTCAGCTGCGACTCGGTCGTGGGCGTTCCGTCGGGCATGATTGACTTCATGGAGGGTTTTGCCAGAGCAGGTTCGCAGGACTCTGAAATTTTGAGTGGTCGAAATTATTACTCAAAATTGTTGATGATTTAATTGTTATATTATTAATTAATCACTAATATGTTATTAATTACCTGGGTTAGGGTTAAATGATTAGTTAATCACTAATATGTTATTAATTAATCATAATTAATTGTTTTCAAATTATTATTATTATTAAAATTTCCTCCAGGCATTGGAACTTTTAGTCTCAACCCGAACTCCCCAGGCACGTGGTCGATTTACCTGGAGAGAAGTCAGGTGGGTCAGATTGGTCACATTTGTAGACATTAATGAATTTTAATGTCGTGAATTTAATTTAATCAAATTAATTACTTCTTTTTTAAGATTTTTAAATTCAAACTTTTTCGTTTGAATCTCGTAGCTCGTTCACGTCGATGTAAATGATGATGATGATAGTGTTAGTGATGATTATGATGATGGTGTCAACTTCATTTTATGAGCAGATGACTGAAGTCGAAGGAAACCAGGAGGCAGTTCCAGAAATAATCCAGGTGACACTCACAAAAGTCAGGAACAGTCTCGGACTCAGCATTGTCGCAGCCCAGGTATTGCATGTAATGAATAGCGTTTACCATTGATTGCCAATGATTTTCTAAAATAGTTAAAATTGATTATTAATACAAAAACAAATAAAGTTTATTAATTAATTAATTATTTATTTATTTATATAATTGCGGTTTATTCTTGGTACGATTGCAAAGAAATTTTCAATCTTTTGGTCACAAGTAAATAGTTAGGCCTGTAAAAGGTCCAGTGAGTTTCTGTCTTGAACTTGACTGAACATGTAAAACAAACATATTGGTTAGTGTTTATGAATAGATTAATAAATTACATGATTACAATTAATAATTCATTAACATATGGTTGGACACGATAACAACATATTAAATGTTAATGTCATAAAATAGGGTGAAGGTCAACGAGAGAAAGGCATTTATGTGAAGTCCGTTGTTCCGAGTGGTGCAGCAGATTTGGTTAGTTATTATTATTATTATTACAACTATTATAATTTAGCTATTGTAACTATTATTATTATTATTATTATTATTATTCAGGCACCATTGAAATCGTTAAAATTAAATTTGTCATTGCCAGGATGGGAGGATTCAGGCAGGCGATCAACTAGTTGAGGTCGGAGGGAGGAGCCTCGTCGGAGTCACTCAAGAGAAGTGAGCCAATCACAATCCAAATCCCATCTCATTAATATTAACAGCTAAACTAAACTTTAATAACTAAATCGATTGATTGATTGATTAATTAATTAGTTAAGTGAAGTCATTAATATTCATTCGTTTTAATTAGGGCTGCTGAGATGATGAGCCAGTCTGGCCAGGTGGTTAACCTCAAAGTGCTGAAAAGGGCAGCACTTTATCATGGACTGTCTGCTCTTTTGGAGTCTGGTGAGTGTCTCGTGATGATCCAAATTAATTATTTTATTTTATTTTTTATTCAATTTAATTTTATTAATAATATTATCAACAAGCGTGCAGTATTGATCGAGGCCTATCCAATTTTCCAGCTCATCTTTTCCAATTTATGGATTTGGAATCCCGCACCTGATTATCATAATTATGATATAATATCATGGTTATAATATGGATATAATATTGTGGTTGTAATATGGATATAATATTGTGGTTATAAT
The DNA here is from genome assembly GCA_034509925.1 of Hirudinaria manillensis. Lineage (NCBI taxonomy): Eukaryota > Metazoa > Annelida > Clitellata > Hirudinida > Hirudinidae > Hirudinaria > Hirudinaria manillensis. The sequence goes on along the minus strand of CM067530.1, from coordinate 10,743,477 downwards.
ATTATACATTATACTGACAATAATAATAATCATAAAATGAAATGTAAAGAATTGCAGTTTGATTAAAAAGACATAGAATAAAATAAAACAAATGAAATTAAAGAGTTTTTACAATTATTATTATTATTAAAGTTTATTTTTTTGGCTCACAAACTGTCACTTTGTCAGCCCTGCCGGAGTCATCCCAGCAGAAGCAGCAGGCTGCGGACGATGGCAGGTCGAGGGTTCAAAACCTGGCTCGGCATGTTGACGACGTTCCCCAGCACTCCGTCGTTCCTGACGAAGTTCACAGGAGTCAGAGTTCGTTGCCTTGGAGACGGGAGACAGGTTCAAGCTCCGGCTTCAGAGACGGTCGGGGATTTAATAGTTTGTTGATACCAATAATTGCAACACTCATTTCAACAAATAATTTGATGACGATCAATATTAAAGTATTAATAATGCCAACGAGTCCAATAAGAACCTATAAAAAGTTTAATAACTATTCCCTGTTTACCAGATCCTTATGGAAGGCTGCCCTACAACGCCGCTCAGGCTCCGCCTTCCAAGGTCAATGCTTCCTTTCCGGCCGGCACGACCCGCATGACGGCCAGTCAAAGCGATCCAAACCTCGTCGACCCCGACAATTCTTACCGCGAACCGTCGCCCTTCGAACGACCGCCCGAATCCAAGTACGCACGAGTCCCGAACGTTGCCGACCAGTTGCGGAGTTCCTCGCTGGCCCAGACGACGGTTCATTCGGTGCCCTCTCCTTCCTTATTTTCCCACTCTGCTGCTGCTGGAGCCTATCAGAGCAAGAGAGATCCTGGTTACGCATCGCTCGACCCAAACGCTCGACTGTTGGCGCCCGACGGGGACCAAGAATCCATGTATGTGAGAGCGATGCAGGGAAGGAGCACCTCTCCCTTGTCTTTGGCCAGCTCCGTGCAGTTTCCGGACGCTCCTCCGATCAAACTCAATCCTGCCTTAATAGCCAACAGGCCACCCAGGCCCTCGTCAGCCATTATACCTTTGAGCAAGGGTCCTGGATACGCTACCCAGATGCTCTTCCCCAAAGCCGCTGTGCCTGTCCCCAATTCTCAGCTGGCTTCTAACGCCAGAGTCGGCTCTGCTGGCTTTCCTCAAAGTAGCAGTTCTATGATTCCATTCTCATCAAATTCCTTGAACTCCCAGACCAAAGGTTTCTCTTCCATGGTGTCCCCAAGTTCAGATTTCCTGATCAGCAATGCCAATCAGAGTTCAGAAATCTACCAGAGCAGATCTCAGGTCCAGTCCAAATACCAGCCGAACAGTTCTGGAGGGGAATACGACTTCCCTCCTCCTCCTCCCGACATCCAATTGGCCCAGATGATTTCGGGCAAAGCTGCAGGTCAACCCAGACCTTTTGAGACTCTTCAACCCAATGCATACGAGGGTAGCCAACTCAAGTCAACCCAGAACGAGGTCCAAATTTCTCCGACCGAGGCGGCCAATCAGAAGAAGCCTCCACCGGTCGCTGCGAAACCTAAAATAACTCCGACCGATTTGAAGTCCGTGACTTTGTCCAAGTCGCCGTGGGAAAAGGAGGCGAGAGAGAAGGAAGAAGAGGAAATGATGAAGAGAAAGAGGAAGGACGAGATGAGACGTCTCGAATCCAAACCTTACCTCAGTCAGGAGGAGCAGTCAAAATTAAAAAGGCTTCAGACGGAGGAAGAATTCGACCAGAGGGCAGCACTGCAGGCCAGCCAGGAAAGCCAGGAGGCGGACACTCTGACTAGGGTTGGCAACAATCGGTTTTTAATTTATGACGAATTTACTTTATTTTTTATTTGTGTCTTTTAGAAATTTGATTTATAATTTCATTGCATACGTTCCTAACGTGAAGATTTAATCTTCCTTTCAGTCCTTTGAGCAAAATTTCAACAGGATCGGATTTCAAGAACAACAATCATCCGATGGCTTTTATCCAAGGTAACATATATATATATGATTTATGATGTTATTTATATATATATATATATATATATATATATTTATGATGTTATTTATATATATATATATATATATATATATTTATGATTTATATATATATATATATATATATTTATGATTTATATATATATATATATATATTTATGATTTATATATATATATATATATATTTATGATTTATATATATATATATATTTGTGCCAGACTTTTGTATGTTTAAAATATTTTTATGAAAACAATTACGATGTAATTCCAATTATGAATAAAATGATAAATATGATAAAAACTGAGATTTCAGATATATTTTCATGTTATAGTAATGAAAGACAGCCACAGCTTTATGGACAATTTAGGCCAAATCAGTCCCAAGTGAGTCTACTTTTAAAGTCAGCCTTTGAATGGCACGACTTCCTGACAATTTTTTTTTCCATTTTTCTAATCCACCACACCATCCTGCACTCGATAAGATTAGAAAGAGCTCGGGTGTCATAAACAACATCAAAAAGTTATAAGAAATAAATAAATAAAAATAATTACATTATAATAAAAATATAATAATAATTATAATAATAATAATAATAGTATAAGTAATAACAAATCATCAAAACATACTCGAATTGGATAATAAATTGCAGCAAGAACCATTGAGACAAGCCACCTTCCAGCAAGATTCGGTCGGTTACAACCAGCAGAATGAGCAGCAGACGAGTATGCAGTCTTTGTACTTGGATGACCCCCGTCGCCAGATCCAGAGATCTAGAGAAGGTGAAACACTTGCTCCTTGCCCCAGATATCTGCTTACTTGAAATTGTTATTTTAAATTAATATTATTATTATTATTAATTAATTAATTAATTTTCCATAGACATGCAACCTCAGGCACAGCTAATGCCAAAGGCACTCGGAGCGCAAGTACTCAAGCAACTCCAGCAGTCGTATAACGTTTCCCAATCCAGTCTCAATACCACCAGCTCATCGGGTATGACCAAAAAGACCGTCACCTTCAACGAGAACGTGGGCGTCAACGAATACCCCGTCCTCAGGTCTTACGGCTCCACCTCCTCTGATGGCTCATTGGTCCAACCTTTCGACCAGTCGTTTGGAGGCAACTATTCCGACGACCAATCTCCGAAGTACGTTGGAAACGACGATGGAATGTGTGAATGTTGCCTAGAAATATAAATTAAGATTTTAAAAGAATTTCTGGAATAGCTATAGGCTCATAGAAATAATCATGTTTATAACATAATGAGTAAAGACTATGCTTTATTTTTAAGTGTTTGGTATCCAACATTAATTTTCTAGAAGTGATTGTAGTGCCTGTTTGATGTTTACACGTGTGATGGATAAAAACGAATGCTATTGGAATGCTTTTGAGGAAGTTAGCCGCACGGATATAAGTATAGAATATAAAGATATAAAACAAAACAAGTAATAAACACACAACAAAATATAATTAAAATAATTTTGCAAATTTCAGTTCCAGTTTCCAAAGAAACGTAGTCCAGCCGACATTCCTCCCGAAGTTCTTAGACCAAAATAGGCCTGCGTTCAACGTACCAGCCTCTCAGGTCTCTTTCGAGTACAAGCCAAAGTTCAACCCAGAACCATTGTACGCCCCGAGACCTCCAAACCCCACTCCAAGCTACCCTTACAGACCGCCACAAGCTAGCCTGGCTCCTCAGAATCAACAGCAACAACAACAGCAGCAACAACAACCCACTTATCCCTACAGACCTTCCCCAGACGCCCCATCCAATTCTAGACCTGTCGCACCTGTAAATGTCGTTTACGGGAGGAGACAGATGGATCCTACCTACGCCCAGAGAGCCTACAGAACCGGAAGTCCGTCCATCCAGGAAAATCTCAGAAACAAGACTCCATACTGAACAAAAGATGCCAATTATTCTTAAAAAACGATAGACGCCATTACTCAGCGAATATTCCCAAATATTCAGATATTTGTATAAATGAAATAAATTGGCAGACTTTTAAGTATTTTTTGTAAATAATCTTTTTTTTTTAATCTTTGTTCATCAAACGAGTCCACGTTGGCAGACGCCGAGCGAGCAACACTTGATCGCCTTTTGTACCTTTCTTCCTTCGTCGATCCATCCATCCATCCGTCCGTTTTTTAGACGACTATTTCACTGTTTTTATTTTTAAAAATTAAAATTTTTATAATAATTGAAACTTGCACGCTGTTCTACCTGACTGGTTGGCATCAAAGCACGAGAACATTTCTCCAACGATGTTTGGGAATACAATTTGTATAAAATTGTTTCGTATCATGAGCAGATGTTTCTGTACGTTTTGATGATCCGATCGTTTTCATTGGTTTAATCTTTGCAGGTTTTTTTATTTTTGAGACAATTTTTATGCTGAAAATTCTCCAAAAATGCAAAAATTGCTATCTGATGGGGGGGAGACGTTGGTTCAAGTTTTTAATTTGTAGTTTTGTTGCTATATTTTTCATTTTTAGGAACTTCTGTTTGTTTGATTGTGACCGATTTTAAAAGATTTTGCATCCTTTGGAAGTGATTTGATACAAATTATTAATATTAATTATTACTTAACGAGCAAATTGCAACTGATTTGGAAGAAAAATGTTACCCTTTAATACTTATTTCCAGACGTACTTTAATAAATTAGCTATCTAGATATGGTCGGTTTATAAAATGGATAGACAGGTGGCAGATGGATGGGTCTATGTGAATTTGGAGCGACTTTTCTTTTCTTTTGTTCGGAATATTTAGAAATTGCTTCAAAAATATATTTAATTGTTCTCCCTTTTGCCCTTCCCAATACCAAAAGAAATATTTTGAGAATGATAAAGAGCTGCTTTTATTTCATCAAAGCTGCAAACATTTACAATAACATAGTCAGTGATATAAATTTGTCAAATATTGATTTATTAATTAATATTAATTTGAGATGCCTGAATCCAAACAAGTGATTATGGATGATAAAAAATGCAAGCGTCTTGTGACACCTCATTTTGCAGCTCCATAATTTTCTAACCACAACTCCGGAGTCGGATTTGTGCCGATTTTGATCATCATTATCTTGCTAAGGCTCTTTAATATTGGTTGAAGTTAGCAATATCATTTTCCATGGCTGACTTTTATTCCCAAGTGAAAATAAAAATGTTAGAATGAAATTGGATCGTGATGCTTAATGTGTGCCAGCCTATATTTTTGCCAGCATTTTCTATACGTTGTACAAAATGTTGCCAATGTCGAGCATTGCAAGTAACGATTCCAACGTCAATATTTTGCATTTAAAATTAACTACATTTAATATTTAACATCTTAGTTGCATCATCATTGATACTGTTCTGATAATCATTGAAAACGTTTATATACTCACCATGAAGATAATAAGGATGGCCAAGAGGATCGTAAGTATCGCAATGCCTAAGAATAACGTAGCTACGTACCACGGAGGAATTACAGGAACCGTCTCATATATTATCTTTTCTTCAACACGGGGTTTGCTGGTCGTCGGCTCTTTGTGTCTTTTAGTGTCTTGGGGAGGTGCATTTTCGGCCTTAGTTTTAATAGTTTTAGTTGAAATAGGTGGATCGCCCCTTTCGGTTGGCGCTTCAAAACCGGGCAAGGTTGACGTCAAAGGAAATTCTTTTTTTGCCAGCCCTACGTGTCGTGGAGATGGTATAATCTCCAGAAAAGCAAGAATGATCCTTTTACTAGATTTTTGTATGTCTAATGTTACGATATGCACCAAAATTTACTACGACTGATTCGAAGGCAAATCTTGTTCTATTGTGGTCGAATGTGAAAACCTGCAGAGGAATTGAAATATTCGCCCGATTAATCATACGAAATAATACAGATAAAAATATTTTTCTTGTGACAACCCACAAAACAAAACATTCCTCCAAAGTTCCATTGTTTACGAGATTACGTACGCCACAACATGTAAAGGAAATAACATGTAAAAAGTGATCAAGGATTAAGTAACGTGTTTTTTAAATATCTTAAATCCCATTATTAATTTCACAAACAGGAGGGCCTATGGTGTACAAATTTTGTTCACCGACATTGCTGAAATTTCCCTCGCTGGAAAAGTTTGTTTTAATAACCAGTCGAAAGAGCGATGGCATGGAGTCCATAAGACGCGTGTTTCCCAAAAGTTGTTTTGAAGTCTGCATCTGAGTACATAGAGGCGGGAGATAAAGAAACTCCTTCTAAATATTAATGTCGATCCTTTGGAGGCCTAGTTTTAAATTGTATGCTTTTTCAGTGCATTAGGTTCAACTTTTAATGCAATTTCCTCTACTTTATAAGTAGACGCTTTCGAGTCAAAAAAAATTTTTGTTCTGGGTTTTCTGCATCGTCACAACAGACAAATAAACCAAAGACGACTGTAAATGCGAGAAGCTTATAAGGGACAGTAAACATCCATTAAAATGATTATCGTTGAAAGTGTAGAAACGAAACCCGATAGCTACAAGGATGACATCAGGTTGTACAAATGTCTTTCGCAAGAGCTTGCGCACTCATCCATAAAATCTAACCGGTTTACTTTCTTGTGTTGTATCAAAGGGAACATGAGAATCTAGGACAGAATCCATCGCAGGAAGATTTGACCAAAGTGGCATGCTCGCCAGAAGCGTCGGTCTCTAAGTCTGGCGATCAGTTTCCTAAAGATCGCACCACCAGAGAAACTCGTGCAGAGAAGCGCAGACCGATCAAGCTATGGTTGGCTTTGGGCTCACTTAACTTGACGGCCATCGTCGTTGCTATTGTTGCCATACTTTACTATGCGAACGGACGCAAAACGCCGAGCCTGGAATGCTTGAGCAGCCTGGCCAGTCGCTGCAATCCTCTTTTCAATAGCTCGACACTGGCAGGAGTCCTGTGGCACGACTGCTCCAGCTACTGCAACAACTGCAAGGGAGCTTCGTTCGGCGTCTGCACGGTGTCGCCCCATCGAGACTGTTTCCGAGACGGACGTCTGAGCAGGACGTGCTTTTGCTACGGAGGGAACGGAATACGAAACGGGGACTGCTGGCTCTGAAAAAATGCGATCAAAACAACACCCGAGGGAAAGCGAGGAATAAAATGCAAATCAAAAAGAGTTTATTGAACCCGGTCGACGACTATCATTCTAGAGTCATTATTCTACTCCTCCCATACAGAGTCATAACGACAACAAGATTAAAGTTATTCATCATCTTCGCTCTGCTCCTTGGCTGCCGCTTTCTTGCCCCTGCCAGACCCCCTCTTGGATTTGGAGGTCTCTTTCACGGGCTCGGCGGTTTCTTTCGAGGGCTCTGCAGCCTCTTTGCTCGGCTCGACCGGCGGCTCGGCATTCGTCTCTTCGGGTTGCGGAGTCTTTGCCATTTTGCTTAGTCGTTCTTCCTTCTTTTTCTTCTTCATGAGTTTCTTCTCCTCCTCCTCTCTGGTCTCTTTCAGCTGTTCGAACCTCGGATCCGCCTGGTCGATGTGGTAGCCGAAGAAGTCTCTGGCCTCCTCGATCATGGCCTTCTTCTTATCGTGCGCTTTCGTTTCTTGCTCCTCTTTCTTCTTCATCCTGACCTTGTACTCCTCAATGAACTGGGGCATTTTTTTCATTCTCTCGTCTATGAGTTCCTGCCTGTAATCGAATGTATTTTTTGTTTAGGCCATTCATTCGATTTGGTGACTACCTTTTTTTCATCTATACATAAAATGCAATAAGTACATCATTTGCTTTGCAAAATTCTAATAAGCAGCTAGAATTATTTGGATCATTAAGGCCTTGCCATTCAATTGATGATTGATAAAATATTGATAAAATTGTTATGATGGCTCCAAAATACTCAGATATAACACATGTAATAATTATGTACCAGGAATATCTTATTTTTAGCAATCACATTTGCTAACATTTAGGACAATAATGAGTTTAAACAAGTTGCAGAAAAATTATTTGACACTCCAGTTCACAAACGTGTGCTTGCAGATGTTTACAGAGACGGATTTTGCATGTCTTCCCTATATAAAACTATATTCAAGGTAACAGAATTACCTTGCGACCATGCGGTTGTGCAGGTCATCATTCTCTTCCTTTAATTCTTTCCACATTTTTTGGAGGGTAGGCTCCCACTCTTCCTCGAATTCTTTAATGTCTTTGAGTTCTTCTTTGCTGGGCCACAAGATTCCAGGGTCGATTCCGCTTTTGTTTCCATAAGCAGCAAACAGTACCTTTCTTAATGCTGGTTTCTCAAAGAGAGATAGGTAATAATCTGGATTCGCTTGATTTGGATCAGGCTTCAAAATGTGAAGCATTCTGTTCCTATATGTATCACTCATTCGGGATACGTTCGTGAGCTTGTCCAGAGATCCATCTTCAAATCTCCTGTTGACGTACCTCCTACCTTCGATAATAACTTCGTCTGGGTTCGGCTCGGCTTCTTTAGCTTCGGTGCAGAATTTTTGATTTAAAACTGATAAATAATTATTTCTAACCGCTGCCCTTTGCAACGAGCGAGGGATATTCAGTAGCCCAGAAGTCATTTTACGAATGTACAGCCGCTGCACACGACTTGTTGTGTTTGTCTTATATCGTTAACCGTGGCAATATTTGTCGGTAAAATTTTTTATTTTTGGTAAAATTACACTTTCTACTTCAACTTCTTACTTTCTTATTATTTTATAACGAGAAGAGTTAGATTTGGTTTAATTTACAAATTAATTGTATAAACGAGGTGCAATAAAGATCTTAATTCTTTGTCACTGCGCTCAGTTTAAATCTCGATGGAGAGGTTTTAGAGGCCGAGCGGCTATGTCCATCCTTCTTTAGCTGAAATGTTTTTTCTTTTAAACACCGATGACTTTCCGTCAGTATCCTTGCTAAATCACGTCAAGGGTCAAGTACAAGATTTACTCAATACAAATAGTGATGGTACATTTTCTCGCTCTCTTATTATTTGACTTAAGTCGTTCAAGAGACTTATATACTTGCAGACAATTCTTTAAAGAAGATTATTATTCTCCACTGTTTCAAAGATGTTGATGGCGCATTAGGGACCCCTGAAATTTCCAGCTTATTCAACTACACCACAGGGCTATACAGATATTATTTACTTCACAAAAATGAGCAAGAAACTCTTTTAAGTTTTAATCAACAATTAGTTGTCATTCAAATTGTTTTGGTGAGTTTTCTTAAAAGTATGATGGTGTGGTTTTGTTTTGTTGGAAATTTCATGCAGCCACAGGACATTTTTTATTGCCAGTAGATAAATAATGTAATATTTGACTTTATTAAACCATTTCAGCATCGCTTGCAAATGGAGCAGCTGTCTATAACAGAAGTAAAAAGCATTTGCCATAAAATAGTTGAGAGAAAGCTAGAAGAAGCCTTTAAAACCCCTGATCGAGATATTGAAAACCAAATCGACGAAGAATCTTTCTCTGAAGATCCAGACATTCTTTTGCTCAGGGAGCCTGAGCAATCCAGCTGCTTTGAACAAATCTTTGACAATTATGAAGATTTTCTGAGAAACTCAAATGTTGTGGATTTTTCTGACATCTTGAGGTCACTGAGTACGGAGGCGATGAGAAATTCTGAGCTTCGAGACACTTTATCATCTAGAAACAGAGCTTTTGTCTTAATCAATGGAAAGGGATTCTCACAGCCAGAGGTTGTTTAATATTCCAAATTTCAAATTTAAACCAAAAAAGGACATTTTTTATTATTTTAGTGATGGTTGCCTTTATTATATTTGTTGGAGCTGCTCTTAGAATATTGTTCCACATAAAATAAGTTATTATAATGTTCAGGGGCCCATAATCCATATGTCTGAGTTCATTTCCTGTATGTGTATCATAATAAAAAGGCTAATTAAGTCAAATAAATGCTACCAATGTGGGCATAAGTTATGCCAATGTATCTATTTAATTGAGATATTATTTACTTATTTACTATTAAAACTTATTAGTGACATCATCTTCATGAATATGAATTAAAACTAAAGTACTTGACATGGTAACCAGGTAAAACTCATCAACTACATGGTCAGCACTGCCACGAAGTGTTACAACATTTCCATCACATCTTCTCTCAACGGTGGCCAAGAGACGCCCATCATTGAAGTCGTGCCATCCGATATGAGTGACATTCTGGGCAAGGTCAAAGGTCAGGTTAAGGGGTCACTGATGAGCCCTGGGGCTAGTCAGGCTCCACCCCCAACTGAGGTGAGGCTGAAAAAGAACAACCGATGTTATGATTACGATGATAGTTATTATTGTTTCTGTTTGTTTATTATTTTAAAGTAAGTTCTTTGAAATAGTCCAAATGCTTTTAATTATAATCTGTGCTTGTCAATCCGTACCGTAACTTGGCCACATAATTGAGCACACTCTATCTTTGGATCTTTGACTTTGTCCATAAACTGAACATGACTGTATTTGTAATAAAAACATGCACACACACACACGAAGCATTTAATAAACAATTAAGGATTAAAAATGGATGACATAATTCACTTTGAAATTGGGGGACGAATTTCTATGTCAGGGACAAATCAGGGACCATCATTAATAATTAATCAAACTCACTGCCATTATACTTGATCGATTAATTAATCAAATATGACAACCTCCATCCATACTTCCAGGTCTATGCCAAGCAGCTGATCCTCTCTCACCTGGCACTCCTGGTCAACTCGAGGAGTGAACTTGACCTGGCGACCATCGTCAACGTCCCCGAAAGGGGCATCGACCACCGTTCATTCACGAAGATCAAGCGCTCGTCTGCCTCCAAGAATCTTTCCATGTACCAGGTGAGATGAGAGCCTATTGAAATTCATTCCTGATGAATTCACTGCCCGCCCCCGCTCTCGAGTCTGGCCGCTGTTTCTCGGCAGTTCCCATCTCTCTCTCTCTTGATTGCACGAAATCCGATTTCAGGCCATCATCTCCTTTGTCCTGAGGGCAAGGCTGGGCGGCAAGGGCTATGCCCCGGGTCCTGACGACCCCTTTCTCTCCATCCAGAAGGGCCTGTCCGAGTTCACAGACCTTTTCAACAAGATGCACTCCATTGTAGAAGAGGAAGACACCAATTCGAGGTCTCGTTGGTGTTTTTTTTTAAATTATTTGCCCCATACTGGTATCGGATGATAACTACATTCTCGTTTGTAAAATAGCTGAAACACATAATAGTAGTTATAATAATAATAATGATGATAATCATCTCTCTTTTTTTTATGTAAAATGTATCACCGTGTCTTATGAACATGAAAAAATTTGCTATCGAATAAACAAGTGCTACTATTTGCATTTGTTGTGTTTATCAAACATTACTAATATTACTAATTAGTCATTATCATTATTACTCAGCCAATTATCTTCTGTTAATGCCAATGCTTAGCCGATCGTTAATGACAATCAAACTGTTGGCTTCTTCCGTTCAGGTCGGCCATCACGAGACTCGTCAAGTTGATAAAGAACGTCCTGTGCAAGCCGTCGCAGGCATGCTCGCCCTCATCCAATAAGGCCCTCCCCTCTATCTTCCAGCAGCCAATCAGGAGAGGGGCTGTGGAGTCGGCAGCCGAGAGCATTATGTCCTCTTTTGAGGGCCACTTCAAGTCCATGGAAAGCATCGATTTTGATGGCACGACACCCACCAGGGTTGGGATCCTGAATTCATGGTTCATTGAATCTACTAAAAGATTACCTACTACCTTATTAAATATTATCAATTTTTATTATTCATTATTATTATTATTATTATTATTTTACTCTAAACAAACCAGATAACTACTCAACAGTCAAAACATATAATCTCTCTGCCACCTTTATCTGCTCCATAACTTAACCTTGGTTGATCATCTACAGTTGATCAAAGAAGGTGCTTCTCTTAACGGCCGTAGGACCGTCAGGATCATCAGGAACGTACTCGACCTTCACGCTTCCGACGTGGAAGAGGTCACGGTGACCGGCACCGTCCTCACTCAGACCGCCACCACTCCGTTGAGGTTGCTACCTTCGCTGGCTTCCAAGTTCAGGTGAGCCGTCGATGCGAGACTATGAGTGCGACGGAGCAGAACGAATGGGATGATAAACTTATTGTAATAGTCGCCACCAAGGCCAGCAAATCCCTGTTTCGATGATATGTTTGATTTGTTCTCTCAATCTGTTCATTCAGGTCACCAGATGGGATCTCTGCAAGCAAGTCATCCCCTTTGACTCTTAAAAACCCCTTTTTTCAGGCAAGTAATGGTATTTTATTGTCTTTGTTCCAGTTGTCTTTGTTCAAGAGTTGGCCAAATAAACTATGGCTTCATTAGAAAGACATGGACCGGTCTTGCCTAGGATGCAATGCAAACAATGGGAAGCTAGCAAAAATGATAAATAATCTCAACCATTACTGACTTTAATAACTATATTTCTCATTTCCTCAGACCCAGCCCACAAATGGGGGAATCAAGAGGCATCTGAGCACACCAAACAAAAGGTGAGGCGGCAGGGCCTCTTGAGCACTTTACAGCATTACAGCCTAATGCACATTCACACAAAAATTCTGACCAAATGCAACAATTTTTTGCAGCAACCTCGACGCCAAGAAAAAACCCAGGCCGCTGTTCAGCAGATCCTTTTCATCACCAAGCGAAAACAAGGAAAATGTGCCACCAGAAGTAGGAACCCTTGATCAACCTCAGAAGCCACAAGCCAAGGACAGAGTTGGAAAACCAGTGACCAAGAGGGCCCCAAAAGCTGCCAAGAGGGGTCTTTTTAAGAACCAAGACATTGACAAGAAACAAACCACCTTGAAGCAGTTTTTCCGCTGATATTGCACAAAGCTGATTTTAAAATAATAAATATGTCCTTAAAACTGTTGAGAACCTAAACTTGGGAGGTTCTACTCAGAAACCCCTTCAAAAGCTCCATCATAAATGAGAAGACTGCAGTTTAAAAAACAAATTTGAATTTGAAATCTATTTATTTTCTGAATGAAACTCTTACGAGAGCTGCCAAGTAACAAAAAAACCAGTTTTATTATCTAAACTATCAGTGTTTTTCACTAATTACTGTCAAACAGCCAAAGCTGAGTAAAACCATAGTCACGATGCTCGAAGCACTTAACTGCCTGCCAAGCGCCAGTGGGGAGTTTATCCACCAAAACCGTAGAGGGTGCGTCCCTGGCGCTTGAGAGCATAGACGACATCCATGGCAGTGACGGTCTTTCTCTTGGCGTGCTCAGTGTAGGTAACAGCGTCACGGATGACGTTCTCAAGGAAGACCTTCAGAACACCCCTTGTCTCTTCGTAGATGAGTCCAGAGATACGCTTTACTCCACCACGACGAGCCAAACGACGAATAGCTGGCTTGGTAATTCCCTGGATGTTGTCTCTCAAAACCTTCCTGTGACGCTTGGCGCCTCCTTTTCCCAGCCCTTTTCCACCCTTTCCACGTCCAGACATTTTGAGTTGATTACTGAAATTTTTAATTGCGATGTCATGTAATCAGGAACAAACAACGATGCGCAAAACCGCCATAATCATTACTGAATTCAAAAGCAAATAACAAATCGATGACAAAGATCGATAATAATCTGACAAATACAAAACCCGCTTATTTCCTAATCAAATTAATTCGAACAGGAGCGATGACTCACCAAAACCAGAGAATAAAACACAGGAACAAAACACTACGCCGAACTATCTGCCTCTTCCAGAAGAATTAGATTGTTGATGCGCCATAAATAATTCAAATAAACTTAACTAAAATAAAATAATTGTTTCATTTATTTTTAAAAATAAATTTATTGCTATAAAAATGTTAAAATTATTTTCCAAATACCAGCTTTAATAAAATAAAAAATACTCATTTACATTTGTCAATTTATGGACTAATGAAAATATTTTTTTCATTTTAAAGATTTAAAATTTGGGCATTGTGAATTTTATTGTACGCAAAAATTATTTCAAATTATTTAGTATCTCTAAACTAAGGAGTGGCTGTCCCGAACAAGTTCATTGTATGCATATCCTCAGCAAATTTACAGGAAAAATAATTTTGATTCGTCCATTCATCCATCATTTTACTGAACAAGTCAACCCCAGTTTTAGTCATTTCGCTTTATCCCGGTTTATCACTATTAACCTAATTCATTATATATACAAAAGTCAAAGAGAAGACTATTGGAAGAGCTCCACTGCGGCCTGCAAGTCGTCCCGTCAATTGTGGCGCTCGCTGAACTCCATCATGGGCAGAGGCAAGGTGCCCCCCAGCCATTCCATCAGCGCAGACAGCTTCTTGCACCACTTCACCTCCAAGATCGAGAAAGTTCGGGCTGAGTTGTCCTCCGCCCCTCCTCCGGCCCCGCCGGCGCCACTCGCCCAGTTCCAGAGGACAAACGCAGCCGAGGTGACGAAGCTGATTCATGCCCTCCCAAACAAGCAGTGCTCGCTCGACCCCATACCTACCTGGCTCCTCAAGAAACTATCAACTTTCATCTCACCGATACACAACAATCTTCAATAGTTCCATCACCTCCGGCAAATTCCCCATTCCTTTCAAATCCTGCTATATCACTCCTCTTCTGAAAAAACCCAGCCTCGACTCCGAAGATGTCAGTTCCTACCGGCCCATCTCCAACCTATCCTAGAGCGCCTCGTGCTCCGCAGGGTCATGGCCCATCTGGACCACCACAGACTCCTCCCGGCGCACCAGTCAGCCTACCGTCAACATCACTCGACCGAAACCGCCGTTCGCCGTGTCTCCTCGGATCTCCTCCGCGCCGCGGGGGCCGGCGAAGTGTCACTGCTCGTCCTCCTCGTCCTTTCGGCCGCCTTCGACACTGTCGATCACGACATACTCCTCCAATGACTCGAGAGATATTTTGGCTTTTCGGACCGCGTCCTTGAGTGGTTCCGGTCCTACCTCGCTGATCGTTCCTTCTGCGTTGGCCATGGTAACCTCGCGTCGCCCAACGCCCCGACAGCCTGCGGCGTTCCTCAAGGCTCCGTCTTCGGTCCGCTCCTTTTCTCGATGTACACAGCGGAACTTGAGAGCAACATCCACTCCCACGAACTCCATTGCCACATGTACGCTGATGACACCCAAGTCTACGGTCACTGTAAACCCGATCATATCGAGGCCCTCTCCTCCAGGATGTCTCGATGTGTGAAGGCCATCAGCGAGTGGATGTTCAGCAGCCGTCTGCAGCTGAACAGTAGCAAAACCGAGGTGATGTGGACTTCCTCGCCCAGACGTGCCTCGGCGCTTCCTTCCATCCCGGTCACCATCTGCTCCGACGTTATTCACCCCGTGCTTTCCGTCCGCAACCTGGGGATCTGGCTGGACTCGGACTGCTCCATGAGCACACATATCAACAAGATCTCCCGTTCTTGCTTCGCGTCCCTAAGGAAGATTCGCAGCATTGCCTCTCCTCTCTCTTTCGAGGCCAGGAAGAGCATCATCACAGCCCTGATTTTCTCCAGGATTGATTACGGAAATGCTACGCTCGTAGGTCTCCTGTCCTGTCGCCTGAAGCAGCTTCAGAGAGTTATCAGTACGGCAGCTAAGCTCATCTTCAACAAGAGGAAGTATGACCACGTGTCACCGCTCCTCTACGAGCCCCACTGGTTGCGCATTCACCAGCGCATCGACTACAAGATCGCCACGCTGGTTCTTAAATCTCTCTTGGGCTGCTCACCGTCCTACCTGCCATTCACCCGTAGTGCGCACCTCTAGGGCAGACGCGGCCTCAGGTCCACATCCAGAGGCTCCCTCTTCCGCCCATACGCAATCGCGCCACGCTTGACGGCAGGTCTATCGACGTCGTTGGGCCCAGGACCTGGAATAGACTAGATCCCGCAGTGACGACCTCAGACCCAGCCGGTTTCACTCCGCCCTGAAGACCTTCCTCTTCAGGGAAAGTCATCCTCATCCCCGTCAGTGGACTTGAAGTCCACCGGACATACGCCACTTTAATGAACTGAATTATTAATTATTATTATACATTACATTTTTTCTTTTCATGCTGTTACGATAGTCTTTTCAATACAAAACACTGAACAAAATTTAGAAAGAAACGAGTTTTATTCTCAGCGAAATAATTCCAACTTAAAAATTGGATCAAATGATATAAAGTTATACTATCGTATCCTGGTTCTTTTTTGTTTTTAAAATTTATCCACCAAAACCGTAGAGGGTACGTCCCTGGCGCTTGAGAGCATAGACGACATCCATGGCAGTGACGGTCTTTCTCTTGGCGTGCTCAGTGTAGGTAACAGCGTCACGGATGACGTTCTCAAGGAAGACCTTCAGAACACCCCTTGTCTCTTCGTAGATGAGTCCAGAGATACGCTTTACTCCACCACGACGAGCCAAACGACGAATAGCTGGCTTGGTAATTCCCTGGATGTTGTCTCTCAAGACCTTCCTGTGACGCTTGGCGCCTCCTTTTCCCAGCCCTTTTCCACCCTTTCCACGTCCAGACATTTTGAGTTGATTACTGAAATTTTTAATTGCGATGTCATGTAATCAGGAACAAACAACGATGCGCAAAACCGCCATAATCATTACTGAATTCAAAAGCAAATAACAAATCGATGACAAAGATCGATAATAATCTGACAAATACAAAACCCGCTTATTTCCTAATCAAATTAATTCGAACAGGAGCGATGACTCACCAAAACCAGAGAATAAAACACAGGAACAAAACACTACGCCGAACTATCTGCCTCTTCCAGAAGAATTAGATTGTTGATGCGCCATAAATAATTCAAATAAACTTAACTAAAATAAAATAATTGTTTCATTTATTTTTAAAAATAAATTTATTGCTATAAAAATGTTAAAATTATTTTCCAAATACCAGCTTTAATAAAGTAAAAAATACTCATTTACATTTGTCAATTTATGGACTAATGAAAATATTTTTTTCATTTTAAAGATTTAAAATTTGGGCATTGTGAACTTTATTGTACGCAAAAATTATTTCATGTAATTTCGGCCCTAGCATTACTATTTATATGAACCGTATCTCTAAACTAAGGAGTGGCTGTCCCGAACAAGTTCATTGTATGCACATCCTCAGCAAATTTACAGGAAAAATATTAAGAGAAAAAATAATAATTTTGATTAATCCATTCATCACACATTTTGCTGTACTAGTCAATCCCAGTTTTAGTCATTTCGCTCTATTCCAGTTTATCACTATTAACATAATTCATTATATATACATTACATTTTTCCTTTTCATGCTGTTACGATAATCCTTTCAATACAAAACACTAAACACAATTTAGAAAGAAACGAATTTTATTCTCAGCGAAATAATTCCAACTTAAAGATTGGAACAAATGATGTAAAGTTATACTATCGTATCCTGGTTCTTTTTTGTTTTTGAAATTTATCCACCAAAACCCTAGAGGGTACATCTCTGGGGCTTGAGAGCATTGGCAACGTCCTTGGCAGTGACAGTCTTTCTCTTGGCCTGCTCAGCGTGGGTAATGGCGTCACGGATGACGTTCTTAAGGAAGACCTTCAGAAAAACCCTTACCTTTACATAGACGAGTCTAGAGATAAGCTTTACTCCACCACGACAAGCCAAACGACGAATAGCTTGCTTGGTAATTCCCTGGAGGTTGTCTCTCAAGACCTTCCCGTGCCTCTTGGAGCCTCCTTTTCCAAGTCCTTTACCACCCTTTCCACGTCCAGACATTTTTGAGTTGAGCTGAGTTAAAAGTTCAAAGTCCTAGTTTAGCTAATAACAAACTGGCTGAGCATGGGCTGATGGCTCATCATCAGTGTTTGTTATAGTCCAAAGAGAATGAATGGTCTTATTTTTTATATTTAAAGTTTTACAAAATTTAACATCTTTTACAAAATAAATTCGGATATAAAACGAGAATAATTAAATATTTAATTAATTACTTTAATTTAAAATACATTATTTAAACCCCCCTATCCACTTACTCATCCATCCATCCATCCATCAATCATGTCTGGGCAGTGTAATTTGAGTGAGTCAACTTTTGTAAGGTGATTCTAACGAACTCAAGTTGAGCCTTTGAAGTCTTCCAAGTGACAGGTAATTACAGGCTTTCTTCGTCATCGTCGTCATCTTCCTCGTCACCATCGTCGTCGTCGTCATCATCATCAATTAACGCTGCCGCCCATGGAAGCGGGCGACATGATAATTAATCTTATCCATAATTGCCCATCACTGATGGGTCATCATCAGTGTTTGTTATAGGTCACCTCAATCATCATCACCACCACAACCGCCACCGGGTCATCTCCTCCATGATGATGATGATGATGATGATGATGACGAAGACGACGATTATAATGATGGCGGTGGTCTTCAATCATTTTTCAAAGTACAGTTCCACCTACAGAAGTAATGGTACCTCTCAACAAAAAAAAAATCACTTTTATATCTTTTTTTTCATCGTTTAATTGAACGGAATTGAGCGAAAAATTCCTTTTCCAGACGCCTTAAATCCATCGTCGACTGGACATTTGCAGGGGAAGGTTCCACGATTGAACCGCAAGTGATTTTCATCTTTTTTTTCAATTTTAAATACTTCTTAATTACGAATGAAATTAAAAAAATGTCGTTCTGTTAAAATATGTCAACTCAAATAAAAAAAGGTGAGTGTGTTAATTTCCCAGCAAAATATTCGCCAAAGTTAATCCTCAATCTGCACTCCATGACCCCAATTACGGAATTGGGGATAGGGTGACTGAGGTAGGTTTGAGGGAGCTCCAATGCGACTCCCTGGGTTACTGGATGGTTTACCACCGATAGCTTCCTGTGGAAAATCCTAATCGACTGATCCTGAACACGCCATCTGGTGTCTGGCGTCAGAAATGCCCGAATGGCAATGTTTTATTGGTTTCAAAACGCTCTGCTCGTCTTTTCTTTTCGTTTGAATCGCTTTTCTTCAATTTATTAATTTGTAATTTATTTGTAATTATGCTAATTAGTAATATGTTAATTTGTAATGTTAACTTTATGTTAATGTTAACTTGTAATCGTGCCAATTCGTAATATGTTGATTTGTAATAATATAAGTAAATATTTTAACTAATAATATTTTAACTATTTTAATATTAATAATGTAAAAATAAATTTAATAATACTACACTTAGTGTCCATTCTGAGTAGCGTGAAGATAACTGTAATCAGGTCTACTTAAACAGAAGATAAATAGAAATTTAAAAAAATAATTTATTTTATGTTTTATTCTGTTTATTTTTAGGATCACTTTTCCTTTTAAATTGCTTTAAATTTAATTTTATTTATTTTTTTCCAATTTTAACTTTTAATCTTTAAAATATTTTTATATATTTTTTATATAAAATAGAATTTAATGCTTCAAAGTTAAATTGTAAATTATGTTAAAACTTAGTAAACTGTTTATTTAAAGTGACTATGCCATTTTGTTCTCAGGAACGAACGAATAAATAAATAAATAAAATAAATAAATAAATAAAATAAATAAATAAATAAATAAATAAATAAATAAACAAACAAATAAATAAATAAACAAATAAATAAATAAATAAATAAATAAATAAATAAATAAATAAATAAATAAATAAATAAATAAATAAATAAATAAATAAATAAATTAAATAAATAAATAAATAAACAAATAAATAAATAAATAAATAAAATAAATAAATAAAATACAATTTTATTCCAATTAATAACTGACCGTCATCGTCGACGTCTTCCAAGTGACATTCAATCGAGTTACTTTGGAGCACCGAGTGACCTTTCTTTCGTATTTTGAAGGTTCCAAGGTTTTTTTTTTTGGTTTTAACGTCAACATCTGACCTGTCCAGGCTTTCAAGCCCTAAGTCAGTGGAAAGATGGATGGTAGGAAGGTCTGCTGGATAGGTGGATGGGTGGATGAACGAACGAACAAATGAAAGAAAAAAAAGTATGGATGGATGAATGAATGAATGAGTGATTGAATGAATGAAAGAACGGCAATACTTTTTTTTACCGTCCTAATGGGGACTGGATTATCTTCAACAACTTCGTAGACGTCATCCTCGTCATCATCATCATCATCACCATTAGCAGAGCCACTCCAGGAGCCCCTATAAATATCTGGAAACCATGCCGACCACGCTGGAGAAACTCTCCAGCTCCTACCGTAGGAGCCAGGAATTGTAATAAACATTCCGCTTTCATAGGAAACCCGTAGTGTAATCTACTGTAAAGACTCTGTAATGTAATATAATACGATGTAATTAAATGTAAAGATTTGTGTAATGAAGTGTAAACAATTTATTACAGACGAGGATGGATGGTCATATTTACGATAAAACTATTTTTTTATATAATATAGATTTGCAAAGATTTTTAAAAGACGGCTCGATTCGATCGAGTGAAATTTATTAATATTTAATATTAATTGAATAAATAATAATAATAATAATAATTTTTAGAAAAATCAGTTTATAATCACACGTTTATAATTGTTATTTTTAAATTATTTAACATTTAACATTTAAATAGAAGTAAAACAGAGAAAATTCGTTCTGAAAATTTTATCGTAACTCGAAGCAACCTGTTTCCGGTATAGGACTGTCGAAGGAAGTGTCGAACTCGAAGAAAAGAATTTCAAATAATACATTCTTAATACGATTATTATTCGTTATAATAACGTAACATCGCAAATTTTTATTACTTTATTAATATCTAATAATTTAATAAATAATAATAATTTAATAAATAATAATAATAATAATAATAATTAATCCGGGAATAATTACTGAAGTTGATTAAAAATGCATGTAAAGCAAAAATGTTGACATTTTGAAACGAACAGAAAAAGGTTCAAGTCTGAAAATATTTCAAAAGTAATCCGCTTTTTAAATGACTCACATTGTTTATTATTTACATAGTATTATTAATTATTAATACTCGTCCTACTCATCATCATCATCATCATCATCGTCATCGTCTTCATCCTCATCCTCATCACTATCATCATCATCGTAATCAAGTAGCTCTGATAATTTTAATATGATTTATTTTAAGAGTTAATAAATTTTACAATTTAAGAATTTATAAATGTAATAAATAATTTAATATTAATTAGTGTTAACGATACAACAACAACAACGACAACAGCAATAATAATGTTAATACAACAACAACAACAACAACAACAACAATAATAATAATAACAAAGTCCAACGACACCATTCATACACCAAAATAAATTTAAACTTTAAAAATAAAATTAAAAAGAAAAAAAAACTTGTAATTTGAAATAAATTTTATTTAAAAATCCATTTTCAAGAACTGAAGTCACGAAAAAGTTACCAGGATCAGAAGAATAGACACGGACCAGAGTGCTATTCCGACCAAGGTAAGGTAACATTCATACCTAGGATATGGTAATATAACAGGGTATAATAGTAATAGGTATCGCCCTGACCCATATATTGGGCTTGGGGAGAGTCAATACATAGTAGTCAATATTATATTATTATATTTATACATTACAGTTATATATTATATTATAGTTATATATTATATTATATTATTTATTATATTAGTATATTATAGTTTAAGAGTGATTAGAATATAAAGTTACAACGTCATGCCTGTACAGTAATTCAGTACTTAGTACCAAATTTGGGTTGTACGATTTGTACATAATTTGTCGGGTAGACCCGAGTTATAGTTTCTTATCTCAACATGGAATCTTGGAAGATAACATTGAAATGGACCATGTCGTCTGATGAGAATCTTTGCGAATATAAAATGAAGATTATTAAAATTATACTAAAATTCATTTTAAATTAATAATTTTAGATTATTATACAAATTTATGTATATTTATAGATATAAAATATTATATTTCTTTCTTTTGAGAAATTTTTTTTTAATTATTTATAATAAAAAAATAATTTCTTCTCATCATTTTTATTATTTATTTATTTATTTAATTATTATTTAATTATTATTTATTTATTATTTCTATTTTCTGATTGCGACGTAATTTTAGCCTTCGAACGAAATAAAAAAACCCACAAAAATATACGCCGCCATGTTTATTTCTGTCGCGTGGTCACGTGATATTATTATTGGTCTATAATTAGACTTTCGGAAACTTCCGACATCTTCCGACCGAGTCAAGATTGGTTTCGCTTGATGTTATTTCATTTGATGAATTCATTTCAAAGAATTAATTTAACAATTAATTTATTTATCAATTATTTATCATTATAAACATCATCATCGTCATCATCATCATCGTCATCGTCATCATCATCATCATCGTCATCACCATCATCATCATCACATGAATATACAATATTTATCTGGCGATGAATTATTCTCTGCATGGTGATCAAGACATTTATTTTTAAAGACAACAATTTCTAAAACAATTCCATTAACAAATAAATAAATAAATTAATTAATTAAATAAATAATGTTATAATTATATTAAAATCATAATAAATGAATGGGTGACTGGGCAGATGGGTGGGTAATAATAATAATATTATATTATGATTTTAATTTAAAAAATTTTAAAATTTTTTTTTTATTTAATATATTATAATATTATATTATATAATTTAATTTTTTCAAACTTTGTATAGAAATTAACTTATTTCAAAATCTAAATCCAAAATCCCCAAAAACGTATTCAGACAAGAAATTTTGACAAGAAATATTTGTATTATTATTATAATACAATTTAAATATTTGACAATTTATAATAAATAGATAAATAAATAATTATAATTAAATAAAATTTAATTAAAATTTATATCCTCATAATTACAGGATATACATCGGAAATACGCTCACTGCAGAGCCGTAGAGTTATTAGTCACGTGATTGGCGTGCCTGACGGTGATTCGATAAGGTCTTGCGGCAGGATTTTCGCGAAATTGTTTCAAAATTGGAGAAAATTGAGGGGGAAATTATTGGCATTGTTATTATTATTATTATTATTATTATTATTATTATTATTATTATTATTATTATTATTATTATTATTATTATTATTATTATTATTATTATTATTATTATGAACTTAATAAATTATTATTATTATTATTATTGTTGTTGAATTGTTGTTCAGATTTTAGATTCATGTTGTTAGAGCATTTCTATAATTGTCTTAAACTTGTATTTTTGCACCTAATAATAGCATAAGATGTTGTAATGCTTGAAAATATATCTTAATAATAATAATAATAATAATAATAATAATAATAATAATAATAATAATAATGGAAGAAATAAGGATGGGTCTCATCGGGTCTTGAACCCACAAACTCCGGCATTACTTCCAGTCAGGACAGTCAGCGTCGGGCTCGTTATTTTGCACGGAGATGCTGATTGCAAACTGCATTTCGTCAGGCACTTTGCATAATTTTGCATAAATTGGACAGAAATCGTGCTGGCCAGCATGAGTCCGGATTGTTGCCGGCTTGTGTGTGCGTGTTTTAATAAATATTAATAATGGATGATTATTAGATTATTATTATTATTATTATTATTATTATTATTTATAATCTGTGGTAATGGATTGGAAATGATGATGAGATTTTAATAATAATAATATTAATGAAATTAAATAAAAAATATATATTAATTGAATTAAATGAAAATAAAGTGAAAATGAAATTAAATAACGGAATAAGACACCGAAATTGAGCCGAGTTCTGACGTGTCTCCACACGGCATTACAAGGATTTGAACTCAAGGAGGCCAGGTTTTAAAGAAAATCCATCACCACCGAGAGAGTGATGACGATGAAGATGACGATGAGAATTATGACGACGAAGACGACGATGATGAAGAGGGAGATGCCAATATTTTGATTGGCTTTGCCTTGTAGGGACGTACATAAGCGACTTTTTAATGGATCCTATGAAAAAAAAGCTGGAAAGATGGGTGGATGGATGGATGAACGGACGGATGGATGGATGGATGGACGGACGGACGGATGGATGACAGAAGTATGAATGAACGGATCTGGAAGAAAGGCATCCACGGTTGAAATCGTGTCTCAATTCCTCCCACGTTCCCTTGAATTCACTGGGGCGTGACAACAGCACATACCCGATTAGCAGCCGCCAAAAACTTTCTTTGAATATTTTTTTAAATTCTTTGTTTAAATAACCTTTTTTTTTACTGTTTTTTATTGTAATTTAATTTTATCAACTTCTAATTTGGTCCGAGGCCACTTAACTGGAATTGGTTCTGACTGGAAAGACTGGAGACGAAATCCGTTGGGTTCGATGTTCAAGTTTCGTTCAAGCAATTTTGACTTTGTTTGTCCGCTTGGCTTTGTATACATCCTCTGCTTTGTTCGTCTGGTTGGCTTTGTATGTGTTTGCAATTTATAAAATTGCTTTTCCTCTCCAGCAAACAAATCCGAGAGCGTGTGTGTTGAATTTTTCCATCCTTTTTTTCCTTGTTTTCTCTTCGTCGTCGTCTTCATCATCTTCTTCTTCTTCCTCCTCCTCCAGGCGTGTTTCCGAGACCTCCCGGGATTTCCCCAGGACGTACAGAAATAACTTTCTGGTCACGTGAACAACAACAACAACAACAACATCAGCAACATCAGCAACAACAACAACAACAACAACATCAGCAACAACAACAACAACAACAACAGCAACAACAACAACAACAACAACAACATCAGCAACAACAACAACACCAACAACAACAACAACAGCACGACAATGAAGTCATTAATGAAATTACAGCGATTGTATTCTCCTCCGCTGCTCACTCATTTCTGCTGATTTCAGCGCTGGAATTTAAATAATTAAATAAATAAAATTCAATAAATTCATTAAAAATATAAATATTTTTAAAAATACGAGTTCAAACTTAGATTGAGTCTGCAGTTGCATGTTTCATCAGAAGTACGCATTAAAGCGATCGTCATCATAACCACCATCATCATCGTCGTCGTCGTCATCACCATCATCATCATTATCATCATCGGATGTTTTCGCTCCAAGGACAAACACGTGTTGAAGTGGATTCAGAATCTGATGGTTTCCAATTCATTTCTTCGATGGTAGAATTTTTGTTAAGAACAAATATTTTGTGGTTGTTTTAAAATTGAAATTAATAATTTATAATAATAAAATTAATAATAATAAAATTATAGTAATAAAATTTATAATAATAAAATTAATTTAAGCAAATAAATTCCAGAAATAAATAAATAAATAAATAAATCGAAACTGGAATTAGATCAAATAAAACAGAAACACAAAAACAGAAAATATGAAAACCTCAAAATTTAAGTTTGTTTTTGGACAAAATAGTTGGGAAAACTGAAAGGAAAACGTTGCTTTTAAAAAGAAAAAATATAAAAAATAAATAAATAAAAAAAAATAAATAAAAATCGAAATAATTTCCACGTGAGAAAATGTTGGCAAGTTGCAGAGGCTGATGTTTGCTTCATTCGATCCTCTTCGCTCCATCCTACGACTTCCTCTTCCTCTTCCTCTTCATCTTCATCTTCATCGTCATCGTCATCATCATCGTTGTAGTCATCGT
The DNA here is from genome assembly GCA_034509925.1 of Hirudinaria manillensis. Lineage (NCBI taxonomy): Eukaryota > Metazoa > Annelida > Clitellata > Hirudinida > Hirudinidae > Hirudinaria > Hirudinaria manillensis. Next base: position 10,717,971 of record CM067530.1, on the reverse strand, counting down.
CATCAACACCGTTAATTGAACTTTTTATTCATGTTTTTTTCTTTGCTTTTTCTTTGAATTTTCATTTTTTTCTTTTTTTTTAAATTTCATCGAAAAAAATAAAACTTAAAAAAATAAAACGTTATTTACAAAGAAAAACGAACAAAAACAACTCAACGCCGCTCAACAACCGACCTTGGAAGCCGTGAATATAAGACTCAATTCAATTCAACCCGAGTTCATCTGTCTCGATCTGGTCTCCTCCGGTCTTGGACCGGTCTCGACCAGGTCTCGCTTCGCGTCTTGTTCATCTTTGTTCATCACAGATAGTCCTTTTGTTTTCGTTTAACTTCAGACCAATCCCGATAATCTGGTCTCTAATGTTGAATTTGGCGGCATCGACATTCGACGGACGGACGGACGGACGGACGGATGGACGGATGGACGGATCTGTTAATGAACTTTTCCGACGAATTAAAATATAAATAAGTTATAATAAGTTATAATAATTTTATAATTGTAATTCATATTTATTCCCTTTGCGAGTCCACTCACGTTGTCTTCCTGCCCCGGGGTCGTTCTCCACAAATGCGCGAAAATGAAAAGTTATTGGCATCTTGTTCGTCTTTATTTCAAAGAAAGATGCTTTCGTGGTTATCTGGAGAGGAGTTGTTGTTCTTGTTGTTGGTGCAGTTGTTGTTGCAGTGCAGTTGTTGTTGTTGTTGTTGTTGTTGTTGTTGTTGTTGTTGTTGTTGTTGTTGTTGTTGTTAATGTTGTTGTTGTTGTTGTTGTTGTTGCAGTTGTTGTTGTTGTTGGTGGTGGTGGTGTGTATAGAGAGAATTAACTTGCTATAATTTAAGATTCCTACATTAATGTTAAATATGATTCAAAAATATAAAAACAATAATAAATATGCATTTAATTCCTTTAAATAGTTCATGGATAAACATTCGAAAAACGTTGAAAAAAATATAAAAAAATCCATGAAAATTCTGAAAAAATTAAAAATATTTGTTTAAAAATTCAAAAAAAAAGAAAGAAAAAACTTCTTGTTTTCCTGAAAACTTAAAATCGAAAATTAATTATTCATCGTCTGGTGAAATAGAGCAGGAGTGATGGCGTGAATTTGTGAATTATTCACGAGTGAATGAATTCCATCACTCATTCTGAATTGGTTGAATGAGTGAAGGATTCTGGAAATGACAGGAGGTGCATAGTGGTCATCATCATCATCGTCATCGTCATCATCATCGTCATCATCGTCGTCGTCATCATCGTCGTCGTCATCGTCGTCGTCGTCGTCATCGAATGGAAATGCATCAAGGTGCATGGAGCTGTTTGTTCGTCTATAACTCACCGGCTATTCCCACCAGCCGTGTTCAGTCGTTGCAATAATTCACGCGTCGCTGATCGGCCATTTTGTTTGTCCCCATGTTTGATTGCTGAGAACTGAGTAGGAGCTAGCGAGTGAGTGAGTGGATGAATGAATTTTGGATGGATGGATGAATGAATGAATGGATGGATGGATGGATAGATGGACGGACAGATGGATGGGTGGGTGGATGGCCTGGGAAATGGAGCCACTAAACACCTCACAGAGAAACGCATTTGCTGAGCGACAAATGGGGGGATGACTTTTCGTGTCTAAGTTATTACGTCCATCCTCCTCTTATGGCGTCAGATATTCATAAAAACCTGCGAAAGTTATGGACCCCAGTGTACACCTCACGTCAACACTGCTACCATCACCATCGTCGTCGTCGTCATCATCGTCATCGTCGTCGTCATCGTCATCGTCACCTCATTCCTTCTTCTCCTTCTGTAAACATCGTGACGGCTCACACAGACTGAAATTCGCGCGTATGAATGAGAGTCGAGGTCACGTGACAGCGTCGACGTTTTCCCGACGTCAGTGACCGCTGAGGTCATCATCATCATCACCACCATCACCGCCTTCATCATCGTCGTCGTCATCGGAATTTACGTTAACTGAAATATACCTTTTTTTTTTGGTGAATCTTTAATAACCTAATTGAGTGATTGAAATGCTACTGACTAAAATCTGTAATAATATTGATAATAATAACAATTATACACGATAACAACATTAATGCAATTATTATTATAAATTATTATTATTATTATTATAAATGATATTAAAATTATAATAATTTTCCTCCACTGGCAATCACACCATCAGAGTTCGCATGCACATCGAGATGAGTGATCGATATTTTTGGATCTGGGATTTTCCAAGAAGATGCTCAAGTTTCGATTTCTCGTATTTCTCCCGGTGAGCTCGCAGGCATGAACGTTCCGCTCATAGATTTAAATTTGAATAAAATATAAAAAAATTATATTAAAATAAAATAATTAACCATTTAACTCCTGGTAGGAGTGGAAGGATGGATGGATGGATGGATGAATGGATGAATGGACGGTTGGATGGATGGATGGATGCATGGATGGATGGATTGATGGATGTGTTCCTTTTTTTGTCTTACTATTTGTTATGATGTCATCGACGATTACGATATCACAGGATCCATCTTGTACTCGATCCATCTTTTCGTTAGTTGAAAATTCCAAATTCTTAGGCAGAAGGGATCTACGAATGACTGATGGATGGATGGATGGATGGATGGATGGATAGATGGACGGACGGATGGATGAATAGATAGATAGATGGACGGATGGATGGACAGATGGATGGATGAATGGATGAAATAAAGTTCTAAAAGCACCATGCACCCGTTGAATTGTATGCAGAAACGAATAAATTCTTTATTTTCATTGGAATCTAAAAATGTTTTGGTGTGAATAGCATATTTAATTTTCGTCATCATCATCATCATCGTCGTCATAGTCGTCGTCGTTATCATCGACATCATGGCGATCACTACCATGGCTGACCCGTTGGCAATAAATCCTCCATCTATCGATTTTACTCACGGCATCTTCCATGATATTGTTGCCGTCCTCGAAATAATGATGATAATAATAAATAAAATAATAATAATAATAATAATAAGAATACTTTATAATAAGAAATATTACTAAATAATTTCTTGAATGGAATAGCAACAACAACAACAGCAACAAGGGCAACCAGGCAAATGACTAATTATTTGGTTATTTCAATTTAATGTCGTATATTTAGAAATAAATCCGTTAAAATTGGTCGAGATGAAAGCACAGACTCTCTGGCGAGTTCTGATAGATTTCAATCCATCCATCGTTGAGAGGGACTGAGCCCTCGGGGTCCCTTGTCACGATTCATTGCTCTGTCCACTAAAAAGATGTTCTCCAGGTTTTTGACAGTACCTATCGTTCATCTATCCTTACCTCTCTCCGTCTGTCCGTCCGCCAATCAGTCTATCGGTCCGTGTGTCTGTCCATCCACCCAACCATCCATCCGTTCGTTTATTCATTCATTCATTCGTTCACTCATTCATTCATCTGGAGCTGGAAGGTTTCTCCCAGACTTCCTGTTTGAAATTAGGCAGATCTGACATACGGGCATTTATTTTTTACGCTCCTTCAAATTAACTTCAAGTCAACCCGAGCCGAGGAATTATATCCAAAAACTGCTGACATTTCCTAAGAATTATGATTATTTTTCTTTAAATTTTTATGTAAATCCATCTTTATTTATAGTTATAATAACATGCAATTATCATATAGTAATAATAATTATTATCATAATTATAACAATTGTGTACTATAGTATTGTATTATAATATAATAACGATTATAATTATAATAATGAATATTGCTATTGTGGTTGTTTTTGTTGTTGACTCATTTGTGAGTAGTATCGACTCTATTCATGATTTTTAGTGGGTACTAGACGATAATAATAATAATAATAATAATAATAATAATAATAATAATAATAATAATAATAATAATAATAATAATAATAATAATAATAATAATAATAATAATAATAATAATAATAGTAATAAAATAATAATAATAATAATAATAATAATAATAATAATAATAATAATAATACTAGTAATAAAATAATAATAATAATAATAATAATAACGTCAAAAATTCCACGCAATCCATCAGCAGCTAGTGCACGTATGGAGACGGAAAAGGATAGACGGAGATGTTTGAGCCAATAAGAAAAGGAATAATTTGTTATTTCCTGACAACCTTCTTGAATTGATCACACAGGGACGAGTGACCGACAATGATTGATTTACGGGCTTCAGGTCGATTATGATTATGATCCTACGTAGGATGCGGCAAGAACCATTGATATTTTGAAATATGCATGATGCTGCAATGGCCTTGTCTAACCCCTACCCTACGGATGACCCTAGAATAGCCCTCGTATGAACTCAGAGTACCCTGTGGTTGAACCTTGAAATATTTCCCAGATCCCAAATATTGTATGTTCACTGGTCTTGTGAATATTTAATTAGTCTTACAGATCTCGAGGCGTCAGACAGAGTCATTGAGTCCACATAGAACGGACCGAGGACGCCTTTATGATTCTCCACGGCCTCGTAAACCTTCAACGAGACCGGTTTCAATTCGAGACCGAGGTCGAGACCGTTCGAGGCATAAACAAGTCCATCTTCTGTCAGCTTCGATGACTGTATCCATAATAAGTTACTTTCAACGTAAATTTACTTTGAAGTGTGACTAGATTATATGTGTGAGTGTGTGTGTTTCTTTATAATGCGTAATGGTAAAAACTGTAATTGAAAAATAATAAATAATAAATAAAGTGAATGTAATTATAAAAACAAAAAAATTTAGGAAGATCCATGGAAGCCTTATGACGTTCCAGCAACTCTTCGGACTGGAGAAATATTTATTGTGGACATTTTTAAAAGGAAAAGTTTCGTCTGCCCGAGGAAGATATAAATTTATAAATTTTATAAATTTTATTTAAAATTGTTCCTCACAAATTGAACACCTGAGGGACTGAGTGGGTAAACAGCTTAAATTTTCATTTGGTCCATCAACTTGTAACGACGATGAAGATGACGACGACGACGACGTCGATGATGGTGGGGGTGGTGATAATGATAATGATAACGATGATGATGATGATGATGATGATGATGATGATGATGCAATGCAATGCAGTGGTAAATTCTAGATATAAACATAAACAAATGATAATATGTTCAATAAACTCTAAACTCTTAAAAAAAAAAAAAAAAAAAAATATAAATTTAATTTGTGACGCATCGGTAAAGTATGGTATAAAATGTAAGCCTTTTTTTTTTGTATTTCGTGTCTTGTCTTGTTTTGTCCTCTTTCGTTTTATTTCGTCTTATTTATGATGAAATAAGAAAATAAAAACATAAGAAACAGGAAGGAATTTTAATTTATTGTCGTCGTCTCATCCTGGAGAAAAAAAACGACGCAACAGCGCTTCACAGACGTAGCGAGGTGTTGAATTAAGCTCCGCTTTAATTAGATTTACGGTGGCAAATGGAGAACATAAAACCAGGCACGCATTCCATTTCCGCCATTGTCTTCCACGTCCTATTCGGACGATGGAATGAAGAGATGGATCGGCAATTGACTCAAAAGAGAAATGAAATGACTCTAGGGTTAAGGTTAGGGTTAATGTTAGGGCTAGGGCTAGGGTTAGGGTTAGGTTAGGGTTAGGCTAGGGTTAGGTTAGGGTTAGGGTTATGGTTAGGGTTATGGTTAGGGTTAGGGCTAGTTCGAGACAAAAACCAGTAATAATTTACAAGTCGAGGAATCCATTCCTTTTTTTTGGAGAGCGAAGAGTGCTTCCAGAACATCCGGAATGCAATCCGCGCTTTCCAGCGGAGACCAATATTGTTTCAAACAGAAAAAAGAAAAAAAGGAAAACAGACTCTCCGAGACGGAAGCTGGAAAAATAAGCATTTTCTGTAGCGAGAGAGTGGAATGTGGAATTTTCTCATACATCTCGGTTCTGTTTTTATAATTATTTGTTATTATTATTATTATTATTGTTGTTGTTGTTATTGTTATTATTTTTTTCTTTGCGCCCGATTGGTGCGACATCTCTGGAAAGAATCTTCCGCATCACGGTTCTCGGAAGAAGAGAAGCATCGATGGAATGCCTTTTCGTATTCGATTATTTTCCATCCATTTCCCACTATTCTGTCGGTGGCTGTTACTCTCTCCGAGCCGATTCTGAGATCCGGTGACCGGTTTCCGTCCGCTCCGTCTTTCCAGACTTCTCGACCGATGAATTGCTCCTGTTTTGTTCCGACTTCGTAATAAAATTTGGTGCCTACCCTCCAGCATTACAGTAGGAGTTAGGAGACATTTTTTCTCATTCCTTCGTCGAAACGAACAGTCACTTCCTGTAGCTCCGACGTGTTCGCCTTGCTCTCGAAAGAAAGCCATGGTCTCTCCTTCTTTCCCCCCCCCCCCTCTCTCTCTCTTTTCCCAAGTGACTCACAAAAATTTCATTCCTTCGCTAGTCCATCATTTCAATCGCACACTACACAACTCTCGGATTTCTAGATAACAGAGTGTGAGCCGGGTAGCCCCAATTACACAGACCCGTGTCCTACACCTAGGAGAGCTGCCACCAGGGTTCCACCCGCGAACGCAATCCGACGACAAATTTATCGAGAGCCGAGTAATTGCTCAAAATCAATTAACAGGCAGACAAGCGAGACATCACGGAGGATCAGTCTCAGCAATTAGGTCGTCCGACTGGTCTTATCGAGTACTAACGCCTTCCCATTTTTATCTCCTTCATCGTCATCGTCATCATCGTCGTCATAACCATACTGATGTCGACACTCACCACGGGGGTTTAACCTTTAACCATCTTCTCACCCACACGGCTTAACCATCATCACCACGGGGGGTGCCAATTTTCCACTGGACGTAGCGCAACCTGTAACTTATCCTTAAAGAGGAAGGAAGAAAGAAAGAAAGAAAGAAAAAAAAAGAAGAAAATCTCCCTGGAAAGTAACGTGAAAATATTGAACCTCAGCGATTTCCATCTGTCCGGTGCCTACACCGTGAGGGTGATTTGCAATTCCATTGCCGGAAGAAAGGGTGCCTATCGACTGAACAGCAGTGTAGATCACGCTTTCTACGGAGAATGGGAATATACCGTTTCAATTTCGATTTCGATTTAAAACAGAGTTCCAGCAATTGCCAGAAAGCAATGGTCTCTTATTCGTCTTTTAACATAGACGGTGTTCAGTTGGAGCGCTATATAAATAAATGGCCGACACAAAGAATCATAAATGAATGTCTCTTATTTTATTTATGGATTTATTTTTCATTATTATTCATGAATCAATATTTAATAACTTATTATCATAACGCTATTACGATTATGATTATGACCATTGACACAATTCTGATACTATTATACCATTATTATAATTTTATTTTATTACACTTCTTTATTGAATCTATTAATATTATTATTATTACTATTATTGTTATAACTACTGACTACCGGTCAACGTTGTTGGGCTACCGGTCAACATTGTTGGGATACCGGTCAACATTGTTGGGCTACCGGTCAACGTTGTTGGGCTAGTCTCCCACCCGGCACTCCTGTATACAACACGGTAGCGCTATAAAAATATCTCGGCGTTATTAATGACGCTTTCCAGACGAACGATCCATCTTAAGGCGTCATTTATTTTGGCCAATTTTTTTCTACCTCTTACTGTAAATTAACTTCTCGTGGTGGCAATCATTTTGGCTGAGCAAAGTGATGTGAACAACAGCAACAACAGCAACTATTATAACGACTATGACGACGGCCACGATATCAGCTTAGGCCAAACTAGTGGTAAATTATAACAATAATAATAATAATAATAATAATAATAATAATAATAATAATAATAATAATAATAATAATAATAATAATAATAATAATAATAATAATAATAATAATAATAATAATAATAATAATAATAATGATAATAATAATAATAATAATAATAATAATAATAATAATAATAATAATAATAATAATAATAATAATAATAATAGTAATAATAATAATAACAATAACAATAATAACAAAAATAATGGTAATAATAAAATAACTAACAATTAATTAATATTACAAAAAGGTGTTTGGAAATAATTTCGTGAACATTGTTGCAAAAAAACAAAAAACAAATTTGAAACAAATTTATAAATTTTTTTCTTCGGCTTTTCCCCCGTTAAGGCGAGCAAAGAACGATTGATCGTTTTGACCCGAAAGCGAATCTCACTCCGAGATGTTTATCCAGTGAAAGCAGGTAGGAATACGAGATGGATTCGAACAGAAAATGGCGGACGGAGAAAAATGGCCGAAACTCAAGACGTCAGCATTCGATTATCTGAGACCGAAACCAGAAAAATCCAAAACCATTCCGATAATATTTACGATCCGTAATCTTAACCTAGCAAAGGATAAATTTCCACCGCATTCTGGGCGATTGGCCGGCCAAGCGATCGGCAAAAGATTGAAGAACACGCGTCAGGCCGGACAGGAGTTTTATATCGGACTGATAAATGTCTCCTGGAATCAATCCGGCCATTAATCACCTGGATTCTCATTGTGCTCCGGCGTCGGTCTTTCCAATGGATCACGGCCGAAGCGAGCGGGGAAAAGCGGAGTAGATTCCCGACTCTCTTTCACGTGCAAATGACTTGGAATGCCCGGCCGAAGGTCTGAGGGTAAAGAAAGGGCCGGCCACAAATTTTCACGTTTTTGCAACGTCCTTTTTTTTTTATCGTTCTTCTGGTTTTTGTGTTCCAACGAAGAGATAAAATGGCGAAAGAGGGTGCGATTTTTATTATATTATATATTACATTATATATTAATATTCAACTTTTTATAAATAAATTTATAAAAACTATTTATATAACATTCTAAAATTTGAGTTATTTTCGTAGAATATAACATGAGTTATTACAAAAAAGTGCCTTTTCCTGTCTATGTTGGGCTGACTTTATATAAATTTTTTTCTAATCATACATTTTTGAACAACTTCTGACCACCTACTTCATTACCATCTAAAAGCAACCGGGCTTTGGCAGATTCCAAGGCAACTCCCCGGGTCACATATTCGAATATTCCACACCCATAACTTTCGCAGGTCCTGGATTTATCCGTAAAAACTCGACGAACACGGAAAGAAATGAAGTTTTGCGGATTTCCATCGTTCATTTCGGCTTTGTCTCTTTTGTCGCTGGATGTGTTCGGACTTTTTTATTGCGAGCGAGCGAGGCCATAATTTACGGTTCCCCAAGCAACTGTCACCATCTTTTCATCATTCCACGATTTTCCCTCAGCGGAGCCGTATAGAAAATATGATGATGATATTAACAATAGCAACAACAACAACAACAATGGCCGAAGAAGAAATATTTTAAAAAGAACGTCATTTTTTTATGGTCGTAAGTCCGATTTTTGTCAACAAATCGACAGGCGAGAAATTGCTTCGATGCTCCATCGAGGTAGGGAGTAATATTTCCCTCTGCCTCTGTTCGCCACGGCACCCTATCCCCTGGGTGTCTTGGCCCATGTTCGGGTACTGTTTATGAGACCATTAGCCTCAATAAATTTCCCTCTGCGACGAAAATAAATATTTAATTAAAAATCTAAAAAAAAATCAAACAATAGTTTCCGATATTATCCTCGGGTCAATGGATAGAAATTCAAACATATTTTTGATTTTGAGATTACAATTGAAACGAATGAATGAACGAATTGAAAAAAGAAGCCAATCTATAATCAATCAACCACCTCGTCGATAATTCACTCAACTTTCATGCCAAACGACGAGTAAATCGACATTCATATAGCGCCGAATCCGAGCGAAGCGAATTTCGGCCTCATCGATTCGATCTTTATAAACAATAACGAGCGCTCGTAAATTCAGATTCGTCAAAGATTAAACACCCAAAAAGACAAAAAAATTATCTTTAAATTTGGCTTTATCTTTATTATTTTATTTTTATTTTCTTTTTTTATATTCCTTTACCTAGGAATCTTCGTTTCATTCCTGCCATCCTCCTGTGTGACTGACGGAAGGCCATTTTTATCGTGACGCGTGTCACAAGACAACATGGCAGCAGTGTGCCTAATTGAATCAATCAGGAATAATAATCGTTATCAGGATCATCATAAATAAGAGGAGAACGGTCATTAATGCGATCACGCTGCTAGGTAATTAGAAATATTATTTATATTATGTATGATTCTGGCAATTTTCCGTTACTCACACGAATAATAATAATAATAATAATAATAATAATAATAATTAATAATAATAATAATAATAATAATAATAATAATAATAATAATAATAATAATAATAATAATTAATAATAATAATAATAAATAATAATAATAAAGCGAATAATGAATTATAAATTGAAGACGACAACAATTCTTCAAGACTCGACTTCAAAGTTTTTTTTTGGAAATTCCAAAATGCCGCTTTCATACAGGATTTATTACTAATGTTTTTCTGTGTTTACATCCCACTAAGAAGGGCTTTGATGAATTATTCAGGAGGATTTAAAAATTTTTAAAGCGCATATATAAGCACACAAGAAGAGAAACACAAAGTAGAAACGCTGATATAAATTCTACCAACAAATGTTGTTTTTAAAAGTAAATAATACTAAAAATTAGCACAAAAAAAAAACCCAACAACGTTATGACCAGGTAGATAGCATCATAATCTGATAAAACCATGGCGCAGAAATAATTACAATCAAGTAACGCGCTGTGCCTGCTAATGAAAGGAACTCCGAGACAAATGATCGAGTATTACTGGATAATGAGTACTCCATCAGAACGGGCTTTGTATTTCTGAGAAGGCCATTTATATAATTCCCAAAGATTCCGGTTCCATCGATCAACATCCGCTTCCCCATTTTCCAGGTACGCAAATTGTTCTGGAAAAACTGTAAGGACGGTCAAAGAATAATTGCGTTTTGTCTCTTATTGAACTCAGGCATCCATCTTGGACTGGATTAAGTGGATTAGACGTTTTCAAATGGTATGTGTCAAGGCTTGTGAGAGTTTTTGTCATAATAATAATAATAATAATAATAATAATAATAATAATAATAATAATGGCCATAATAAATTAATTAATACACCACTTAACCTCTAGGCAGCTATAAATCTCAGGTATCGAACCACCAACCTTAACATCTAAAGTAAAGAAGAAACATTATTAATAAAAATACTGTGTTAGTAATAAATTATTATGGCGCAGAAATACATTACAAGGTCGACGACCTCATCTCGTCAGAGAGTTTTAATTGCCAGTTCACAGGAAGACTTAAAAGAGATTCGAACTGCGAAGCATCCGCTGAATTCCAGTCCGACATTTTATGGCCGACTGTGGCTCACGTGACTATGAAATGGATAGAAAGCAAACAAAGGAGGTCGTGTCGGGATCGAATTGACCAAACAAAAAGAAAAAGAAAAACAAAACAAAACAAAGCAAAACAAAAACAAAACATAGAATCTCAAGTCTTGGATTTCTTAAACTTGTCACCGAATTTTGTTTTTAAGTTTTTGTTTAACTTGAAGTCTTTCAAGTTTTGGTTGCAGGAAACAAAGAATTGTTTGAAATAACCGCCAATTTTATTATTAATAAAGGGCATGGCACCAAATTACCTATTTTTCCTTTTAAAGAAATTGTATACTTATTTTATATTTTTTAATTTCGTTGATAATACCGCCAATAATAATTATTATTTAAAACTCAAAGTTGATGTAACTTATTTTAAAATGATATATTATATATTAATTAATTAATAGTATTAAGGTTTTTAAAATTTAATTAATTAATAGTATTAATTAATTAATATATAATAATAAATAATAATAATTAATTATGAATTATAATATAATATAATATATTATAATATAATACAATTTTCGATTAAACAAACATTTAGCAAAGCAACATTCTATAAAAAAAAAGCAGACGACATGACCATCTTCCATCCACCAATCACGTCGAAGCATTCACGAAATCCATGTCAACATTAAGGAAAAACCCACCAAAACAAGTTCGAAAATAATATAAATACAAGACAGAAAGAACGAAACTTCTCAAAACATGAAAAAATTTTAAAAACCTTAAAATTTAAATCTAAATTTTAATAATAATAATAATAACAATAACAATAATAATAATAATAATAATAACAATAATAATAATAATAATAATAATAATAATAATAACAATAACAATAATAATAATAATAATAATAATAATAATAATAATAATAATAATAATAATAATAATGATAATGATAATGATAATGATAATAATAATAATAACAGTAATAATAATAATAATAACAATAATAATAATAATAATAATAACGACAACAACAATAATAATAATAATAATAATAATAATAACCTGATTTCCCCGGTTTGAATATTTCAGTCTTTTAATATCCTCGACGGGAAATTTACTGATGGGAGTTTATGCGCTCCGACGAGATTGGTTCTCCGGCATCAGTAAGCTGATTGCTGATGTCCAAGCGCTTGTTTATATGTCTTTTAAATCTCTTCTTTATAACACGAGCAGGGGGCATTCGGGCAGACCATACCCCCCCTCTCTCCCATTCCACCCTCTCCCCGTCTGGTCAGAGGGATGGAGGTGGCGTGGGTGGAATGGCACCCTGAAAAGATTGGATTTAAGCCGCAAAGGAGGGATTTACACAGGTGACGTTAAACATGCATTAGTTCGTTAGTTTATTAGAAGAAAAATCTGATTTCTGATTACAATTTTGGTCTGTTTACGATGTTTACTAAATTATATTTATTTATATTTTTATAAATCATTTTGTTATTATTATTTATTTATTTAATATAATTTAGTTTTTTACGATGCAATTTGTATTTTTAAAATAGTTTCTTATGAGCTTAGATTAGCTATAATATACATTTAATAAACATTTAGATATAATATACAAAGTAATTATGCCGACCTCTCATCAATTACGTTCATATTAAAATCTTTAAAATTATGATCATAATTATGACGTAGAAATGGCTCGAGGAAGAATTGAGATTTACGTCGGCATTGACAGAATGCGTGATGTCATGAGATCCATGAACTTTATGTCGAGCAGATCATTTTTAAAATTCCAATTTCATGAATAAATTATCTTTTAGCGAAAATTAAAGACGCATTTTATTTTATATTTGGTTAAATGTTACAGGGAATAAACGTATTTTGGAATGAAAATCCTTAAAAATTCATTTAAAAACATATTTTAAATTTTATTTAAATATTTAAATATGTTTGAATATATTTAAAATTTTATTTAAAAATATTTTTATGAATTATTTCTTAAAAATATGATTAAATTTCGTTTCGACGGGCGTAATTATATTTGCAAAGTTCATTAAACTGAGATTGATTTTCATTTCATCCCAGAATAAACCACGAATGCCTAAATTATTTGCCTAAATTTTTCCAGAATTTTATTGTTAAAGGGTTTAAAACTACTTTAAAACTTATTAATATTAATTGGAATTAAATGAGATTACGTAATAAATAGTCGTATTTATAAAATGCTCTTGACGATATATTATATTCATGTTATATTATATATTATATGATATTATTAATAAAAACAATGAACTGATATTATCAAATATAAATGAAGATAACGATTACGGCGTTAATAAACTTGATTATAATAGTAACAAAAATGTTAATAATATCGTTAATATGATTAATATTATTAATGATAATATTGTCAAAAGGATTAATTGCATCACAACATATAAAAACAAAAGCAGACTTCCAGAAGCACGGCCATGAAATTCAATGGGGCATGGTCCAGCCCAACCCCCATTTTGGTTCAAAGATGAAAAAGTGCAGGACCCAAATGAGCCATTTTATCCAAAGAAATAAAATCGAAAAGCCAGCCATAAAGTCGGTCGCAAGATGTCTCTTTTTCGGTTGCCTCGTTCCGTCCGCCATGACGGAAGTCGATTTTATATTTCTGGATTAAAAAGCTAAATGGCATCTTTATTCGGACGAAATGGTCAGTTTATTATCGGCACTTGTATTATCCATCTCTCGGTCTGTAAGTAGTTTTCGTTGGGAATATTTTTTTTTTAGGATCGTCATTTTTTTATTGCATGTTTTATTTGGATTTCGACGGAATTAAATTTATTCCGATGATTTATTTAATTTATTTAACGTCATTTTATGAGATTAAAAAAGAGACATACACGAAGTATCATAAACAAAAATGAGTTTACGATTATAATAACCTAAAATATATCAAATAAATGTAATAAAAATATAAAGATAAACTTAAATAATTTATTCTTATTTTCATGTACATTAAAAATAAATAAATAAATAAAATAAAAAACAAAGACAAAGAAAAACAAACAAGCAAGGAAAGAATAACTGCAAAACAAGGATTTTAATTTGTAATTAACTCGTCACATTCCATCTCCAAACTTAACCAATGATGCGCAACTCGATCCGCCGGTCTCCTGGAGTCCATAAATCGTCCACGGAAGAATCAAAAGTTAACAGAGTCCCGGGACTATCGTGGAAATTAAATTTCTCCCGGACCACTTCGCCTCTTCATTAATCATGCCGGTGCTGGAAAGGGAAAGCATTTTCCACGAGAGAGGAGTAATTCGAGTCGTAGTCTTTTATTTTTTATTTTATTTTTTGTCTTCTGTCCATCACGTTTACCATACCCTACCCTGGCTTAACCCTACTCCACCTTACCCTACTCTGCTTTACCCTAACCCTGTTTGATGGCTGATTGACCATTTTGTATGTATGTGGGATCTGTGTAATGGTATTTATTTAGAGATGCAAATGGAATTATATTGAAGTTAGTTTTAATGATGGTCATAATTATAATGTTTACAAAAATTATGGTTAACGTGAATTGTTATTATTATTATTATTTTTATTATTATTATTATTATTATTATTATTATTATTATTATTATTATTATTATTATTATTATTATTATTATTATTATTATTATTATTATTATTATTATTATTATTAATTACTAAATATTAAAATAATCGTAATTTCCAAGTTTCTTTCCGTCGCCATTTAATACTATGGTTTGTCACGTGACATTCTTGTCACCTTGACATTCTTAAAATTGTGGCCTTAGAACGAGTCTTCGAAGTTAAACATAAAACAAAAAATACTTTAAAAATTATTTTAAAAATAAAAATTATGAAATAGTTAAATTACTTTCAAAATTATTTTAATATAATAATTATTTTAATGTAAATAATGAAATAGTTAAATTACTTTCAAAATTATTTTAATATAATAATTATTTTAATGTAAATAATGAAATAGTTAAATTACTTTCAAAATTATTTTAAAAATTATTATGAAAGTTTTTTTTTTAGCGTCCAATTTCCAAAATCATTTGCGCATTTATCATTTAAAATGTTTTCTGTTTAAAAGAAACTTTTTAGTTTTAAACCATTCGTTGGGTTTTTTTTTTATTTTTAAAAATAAATGAAATAAATTTTATTTGAAATAAAATTTAAAAAATGAAAACATACTTTTGTGGAACAAAATAATATTCTTTGCAATGCTGGTCAAGAATGAATATATGAATATATTTTTTTATAATAATATTATTATGAAAATAGTAATAACAACAATAATAATAATAAAAATAATAATAATAATATTAATATTAATAATAATAGTAATAATAATACTGGTTCCAAAGGAAAGGATTGAATTCTATTTGCAGAGAACAAGCTCCCTCTTCTCGTATTTACACACTTTTTGTATTCTTTCTTCCTGGAAGTTGAGATACTTTCCAGTGGAAATGTTTACCAGAGGATCCGAGATCTGATTGGTTGGCTATATTTATGCCTTTGCACGCCCTGACCTCTCAAATATTAGAGGATGACGGAGATTTCGATCGTCTTGAATTTGGGATGGTTTTAAACAATTCCGTTTCTGCTTCTTTTCAGAATATCTTTGTAATTCTCTCAAACTAAAAAGTTCTATAAACAATTTTCAGCGATTTTGAGATGTGCAGACGTAAGTGAAAATTTTTCTTCATGAAAATCACTTCAGGGAATTCATGCACTGCCTTAATGCACCTGAACGAATATATCGGACAACAATCAGCTTCTGGACATTGTCCCAACGGTTCTACGTGCAGCAACTCGAAATCACCAATCTTCACGAAAAACAGAAAAAACGTACAAAACATACGATTGCATAGCACTCGGAAAAACCTCTTCCACTAATTCCCTCCCCAATTCCCTCCACTCACCTATCCCGCCGCCCATTCATACCCCAACAGGAATACAAAAATAACATTCGGACAAACAAAAAAAAATGCTCCTCCAGAACACGATTCAAAACAAAAAAAACAGATCCACCGGCGGTATAAATCCAAGCGGATGAATACGCGTCCAGAGGCGTATGAAGATAGGAGAAGGAGTAAAAATTTCTAACGACAAAGGACCTAATTGCACGCTCCATTGTTTACGAGCCGCGGTCATTCGAAGCCACAGGCGCGCAAAAAGAAGTCCCGGCCGTGCTGGAAAAGCTCCGGCAAAAGTCATCCGTTAATGCTCTTCCATGCCAAGCGGAGCGTCTTTAACTGAAGATCTTTCCAGGCGGAGTGGACTCGGGATCCATAAAGAAGCGAGTTTCACGCGCTGTCGTCCATAAAGATTGTTGCCGATACCGGGCTATCCGCACAGACTATCAGGCCTGTCCAGGGATGGGTAGGGGAGAATATATGAGGCGATTGGAATTGGGCCGGAGAATACCAAGAATGGCAAGAGTAATTAATGCGTGCTATAAATAAAGACATTTAATTATAAATGTAAATAAATAAAATTGATTATTATTATTATTATTTCTTGTTTAAAATTCAATTTCCATTCCTGAAGTTAAAAACTTGGCTTTTGGAGAAGCTCTGAGAATATTGGCAGATATAAGAACGTGGAGATTGAAATAAACCGGATGTAAGTTTTAAAATTCAAGGTCATACCAGTAGTTATAAGCACTCGGAACGCTAAGAAAAACTTTGCTAATCCCAACCCCAACCCTAACCCTGACCTTAATCTTTAACCTCCAACCCCAACCCTAACCCTGACCTTAATCTTTAACCTCCAACCCCAACCCCAACCCTGACCTTAATCTTTAACCCCACCGTAACCTTAACCTTAACCCTAACCATAACCCTAATCTTAACCCTAACTCTAATTCTAACCCAAAGTCTAAAAAATAACGTCATTAACGCGATAATAAAGCACTTGTTGAAAAGTACTTAAATCTTTTAATCTCCAAATCGAATATCGAAATAAATTAAAATAAATTAAAATGAATTTAAATGAAAAGATTTTTAAAAATAAAAATTTTAGCGAATTGTTTCCTTTTTTCGGTTTGTCTGATAAATCGTAATAATTGAGTTGAAATTTTATTTTATTTTATTTTACGGCGATGGAAAAATTCAAGACTCAATTATGTGGAGTGCGTGATTCGTCTTGTGAAGTTTTCTTTTAGAATTCATCTACCCATTCATCAGTCCATCCATCCATCCATCCATCCATCCATCCATCCATCCATCCATCCATCCATACATATATATATCCATATATACAATTCACGCATGCACACATCCATTCACGTATCCATCCATCCGTGACCTCCTCCATCGTTCCATCCATCAACCCATTATTCTTTTATTCTCTTTTCGACCGATCAGGCATTCAAGTGATCAATCTAAAAAGCAATCCATCTTGCTTAGGATCCGATTTGGGATTTAAAACTTCAACCTACAATCGCAACAACAACAACAACAACAACAACAGCAACAAAACAATCGACATCATCATCATCATCATCAGGAATTCACGACAATACACGAATAAGAGGAACGAGATTTTGGACAATCAATCGTCATGCATCTGGAGTGCATTTGGAGTGACAGGTGTCTTTCCATAAAAACATCTGTCCATCCGTCCGTCCGTCCGTCACTCAATCCACTTCGTTCATTCCACACCGGAAGAGTTTAATTTCTTTTACGACGGTTGAAATTCTTCTCCGACAATAATGTCTGAGATTGGAACGAATTCATTTCAATAGGAGGGGCAAGCCCCTGAGTGACCCATGGGCTAAATATAACCAGTGGACATTAGAATGGTCAGGTGAAACTGGATCAATTCAGGTGTCTTCTTGATGAGGAGTTTTACGAGGCCTTCATATTTATATAAAGGTAAGTTTATCTGAAGGCCTCATTGAATATTCATCAGACTTACGACCAATCACGTCTCGGCACGTCAGATTTAGGTGGACCAATAGCCATTCAGGTTTCTTAGACACGTTGTGTTAGAATTTAAAAAAAATAAATAATAATATTAGGGTTGGTTTATACCTGCGAAGCAAAGAATATCTCTCTCTTTTTTTTTCATATATTGAACATCTCTGACGATTTTGAAGGACTAATTTCATTAAAAGTGGTTAAACAAACAAAATGGATTCCCATTTGAGCATCTGTTGTTTATCATTTTATTATATAATATTTATTTATTATTTAATATTTATTAATATACAATATCGTTTATTAATTACTTATAACTCAATTGTTTTTATCTTTCGTTTTTGTTTTTTTTTTCATCGGGAATATTTTCTTTCAATCATTGTTCCGGAACTACTACGACTTTTGGACGTACCTCCATGATTGGATTGAACGGGCAAATGGAAAGGATCGAAGCGACGACGACGACGATGATGATGATGATGATGATGATGACGACGATGACGATGGTGATGATGATGACGACGACGATGACGATGGTGATGATGATGACCGACGACGATGGTGATGACGTTGTGACAGTGATTTTAACAATCACTATCGAAGATTGATGCCCCTTTGAATGACTTCCACTGGAAATATTCATTCCTCTTTTTTTTCCTACTTTTAATTCTACTCACATTCCCCATTTAGTTCTCTCTTGGGTGAATATTAATTACTTGGCGGAGAACTGCTATTGGCTAAATGAGAGAAATAGTGGGAGGGGCGATGAATAAATAAATAGATGGATAAATAGATTCAGGAATGAATGATTGAATTGATGGATGGATGATGAATTGAGAAACTGAATGAATACAGAATGAATGCAATCAAAACATTCGTTTCAAATAGGAAACGATTACGTCTTGAGAGGTGAAAGTTCAAAGTTCACCTGAATGGGGTCATAAGTCATCGGCTGCTGAATGACCTCTGCGTGACCTCTTGTAATTATTCAGGTCGTGAAAGAAATCAGAATTTACGTGAGATTTTCATCCACGGTTGAGAATAAAATTCGACCTGCTTATTATTAAGAATATTATCAATCAATCAATCAATCAATCAATCAATCAATCAATCAATCAATCAACCAATCAACCAATCAATCAACCAACCAATCAACCAATCAATCAACCAATCGTTCAGTAGTTTAATCAATCAGTAAAAACTGATTCAATCACTTCAATCGGAGAAAATTGGAAGAGACTCGCAATGAAGACGTGAAAGACACGCCTGAACAACTTTCAATTTCAACGGCGTCAAACAGGAAGTGCGTGCTCAATGAACCGTGACAGGAACTCCCCGTCAATGAGTCTTTTCGTGGATACAATTCGTTGCATCCATGATGGATCGCTTCTCAGTAATACTAATAATAATAATAATAATAATAATAATAATAATAATAATAATAATAATAATAATAATAATAATAATAATAATAATAATAATAATAATAATAATAATAATAATAATAATAATAATAATAATAATAATAATAATAATAATAATAATAATAATAATAATAATAATAATAATAATAATAATAATAATAATAATAATAATAATAATAATAATAATAATAATAACAACAATAATAATAATAATAATAATAATAATAATAATATCAATAATAATAATAATAACAACAACAATAACAATAATAATAATAATAATAATAATAATAATAATAAATTACAATAATAATAATGATGATAATGTTGATGATGATGACGACGACGGCGACGATGACGATGATGATAAATACGATATAACGTCATCATGTCATAAGATGTCTTATCATTCTTTTTACGATTTAATGCCATTATAAACAAAATAATTTCTTTAATTTTTTTTTTAATGGTGTTCTGTACGTAAGAGCAATAAATAGAATCTAGGATCTTCAATGGCCAATGATTATAACGGTGAGTGGAAATCCCCAAATAAGATCTGTAATCAGTATTAACGCAGCCTCGCCAAAACGATCTCATACATTGCACGGTTTTTCCATCAGTACAGAACGACTTTCGCTTTCCAATTGGAAATCCCAGGAACCTGGAAAATCCCCGGAAGTCGTCGAGTCTGGAAAAAAAAATTGCGTCGGAATTTCCGACTGAGAACTTGTTAGAAGAAGTTCTTTCGTTTACTGTTTTTATTGTACTTGTTTTTATATTTTATGAGTTTAATAGTAACATTGTTGTTATTATTAGCACAATTATTAATGTTATTATTATTATTATTATTATTATTATTATATTGCCATGATTTTGTGCAATAATAAAGCCGGAAATGGAATATAACTTCGATTGATGACGTCAGAGAGGTGAAAGTCGTTAGGTTAATCTCATTGCCCTTCCGGTTGCTAAGTGGTCATTGAAAGCTCTCAAAATGAAGCAGCACAATCATTACTTTGGTCATCATCCTCCCCGTCATCGTCCTCGTCATCATCGCCGTCGTCATCATCATCACCGTCGTCGTCATCGTCAGTAGCGACAGCAACGTTTCCATTCATCATTCCCGATATTACCTTCGATGACGTCAGCGACAAAATTTTTATCGCCTCAACCTTTCCACGCTCCATTTATCAACTGGACGATGGATCCGCCACTTTTACTCTACTTAGTTCACTAACTCACTAACTTCTACACCTGCGTCATCATCATCATCATCGTCATCGTCACCGTCATCGTCATCGTCATGGTCATCGTCATCGTCATCATCACCACTGAAACGTCCATCATCGTCGTCGTCATCGTCGACGCTTTTTAATCAATCAGGTCCAGTGAAGCTCCCGCTATACAAATGGAACGTCCCTGTGAACGTGATGACCCTGACGTCCTCACGTCCTAACAAAATTTATAATAATATGAGTTATTATTATTATTATTGTTATTATTATTATTATTATTATTATTATTATTATTATTATTATTATTATTATTATTATTACTTTATTTTATTTTCCACAGTCATTGTTCCGCCATTGCCGTTCCATTGAATTGAATTCTCAATCGCTTCAAGCGGAGCGATGGAAAACGTCCATTGAGCTCCGTCCGTCTCCAAGGCAACCGTTGTCATTGGCGACGCGATTCTCAGGGCACGTGGATGGCTTTTATTAGACTGTAGAAGTACGAAAAAAAATATATTATAACAAAAATTATACTATTATTAATAGGACTACTACTACTAGGAGGAGTTCCGGAGAATTATTATTAGACGGAGGTGGAAATTGCAGTGGATGGTGATGATGAAGAAGATGATGACGATGATGAGGAGGAAGAGGAGGAGCAGGAAAAAGTGGATGAAGTGAAGCATGACGATGTTTTGTTTTTGAATTTTATTTTATCAAAGTTCTTCTTTTTTTTTTTTAATTTCTATTTCAAAGTTTCTTAAATTGTTTTTGTTATTATTTGATAGAAAATTGGAAAATTTAGCAGACCATCGGGGATTGTGCCCCCATGTCCTTTGGCTACGACTGTCCGTCTCACTCCTTCACTTAAACTGTCGTTCAGGATCATCATCAATACCATCGCCATCACCATCATCATCATCGTCGTCCTCATCATCCTTATCATCGTCGTCGTCGTCCTCATCGGCAAAGCAAACACGTCCGGCGAAACGTCCAGTTGATCAATTTTCTTGCTACCATCACTCAGTGATCTCATTATCATTATCAGGAACACCGTCCATGACGTCATCGTTATCACATCAGCCATCAATTCCGTTCTTCTGTTCACCGCCTTTGTCATCATCATCATCATCATCATCCTCCTCATTAACATCATCATCATCAGCATCATCCTCATTATCATCATCATCACCCTCGTCGTCGTCGTCATCATCGTCATCATCACCTTCATCATCGTGGATGGTTGAATGATAATCTTGATAATGATCTGCTTTTCTCTTCTTCTTTTTTTTTGCAGTTGATGTAATGAATGAGATTATTCTCGTTTCTAATTTAATCTTGAATTATTTGCATATTTTTGTCAAAATAAAAAAGTCAAATTAATGATTCGCTTTGCGTCTTTGAAACGTTCAAAGATTTATTGTTTTTATGATTTCAATGTTCCCTCTCTCTAGACGTATTCAGTGAATCCAACAATTTGACAGGTTTTTTTATTCATAATTAATTCATAATTCATTTATATTTCTATTTACACGACAATTATGCTAAGCGGTAAAACATTACATTCTATTTCCTTGCAGAGCACTGTGAAGTACTGTGAAGAAATGACTCCAAAAAAAAGGACTGCCATGCTCTCCTTTCTGCTCCTCATTTCAATCCCGGCCGTCATTACTTCGCCACCATCTTCGTCGACGTCGTCGTCGTCATCATCATCAGCATCCTCACCATCGTCATCATCAACATCGCGATCGTCATCATCATCATCAACATCGAGTTCAGAAGATCTTCCACAAGTTTCCTCCCGGTTGACAGATTTGAAAAACAACAGAACAAAAACTCCAGCAAGTGTCGAATTTTCTTTCGTCTCCGACGAAGAATTGTTGCTGCTCTTGGCGACTCTCTATCCGCAACGACAGCAACTGAAACATTGCACCGGCGACGAATCGGACGTCGACTCTGCGTCTACCACGCGCGACCACAGCGGCGGCCGCGAAGCAGCGACTCTCGGGAACGATGTTCTCTATTGCTGTCGTGAGAGTTGCGACGATTTATCTGCAAATTATACCGTGTTTTGCTCAATCGACACTTTCCGAGATCCCAGCGAGACCCACGAATCAAGCTGCGAGGAAGTCTTTCACAGACTGAAGAAGGCGGGTCTCGGACTCCTCCAAATTAGAACCGTTTGCTCTCGAGTCAGAGACCTCAAGCTGAACAGGCTCGTCTTCAGAGAAGTCGATCTAACTCGGCTGCTGATAGGATTCCCGCTGTTGGAGAGTCTCGTCATAAATAGAGCCGTGATAGGAGACACGATTGCAGGGAGAAAGGCTATCAATCCCTCGCTAAAAGACTTGCAAATATCGGAGAGCGGTTTGATATCCCCCGAAGCCTTGGAATGCTGTCTCGATACCTTGCAACGACTCGATCTGTCAGGAAACGAGATCAAGACCATAGACAATTTTACATTTGTCGATCTCTTTCGACTGAGATCCATCAACCTTTCCTCCAATAAACTGGAGTCACTTGAACTTCACTCCTTCTACTCCACTCGTCTCAACGGAACGACAATCACTCACAACGATCTCGGCTGCCAGCACAGGTCTTGCAATGCTCAGATGGCGAGTCCCGATCGAGATTCTGTCAAGGCCTTTGACGAACCTTCAATTCAGTCGATCCTCATGAACAATACGAGCCATGTCGTCGTTTTGACCGACAGCAAAGAACCGAACGAAAGTCAGGAACACGAATCTTCTGTCAACATAGCTTGGCCAAATCTCGAGACACTAGACTTGAGTTGGAACTTCATTTCAAGCCTCGATCCGTACTTTTTCAGTCAGTCCCTTCGCAATCTCAGACATCTTTTCCTCTCCGGGAACAGACTGGAAATCTTGCCCAGGATTCTTTTGAGGGATCTGGAGTTCTTGGAGACCCTCGATCTTAGCCACAATTCCATCGTCTGGATTGACGGAGGATTCTTCGTCCACAGGTATGAACCACAGAGGTTATTTTGGAAAGGCCCTGGTTGTTTAATAATTTAATCCTCGGTAAAAATCTCACCCGTTGCTAAAGTATTCTAGATCTAGCGATTTCTGGTTGTAAAAATATGAGTGTTTGCCAATTTATATTAAACCGATAGCAGTGATTCTAGCAATAGAAATAGATGAACAGTGGAGATTCAGTATAAATTACGTAGCCCAATGATTAGAACAGCGAATGTCGATTCCTTTGATGAATTATGTAGGGCTCACTTCGAAAAGCTATGGCAGCACGACTAGCATTCACGTAGTTCCGAACGTTATACTCAACTACCGATCCACTACTGTAGTATTCACATCTGACAGGTACCTGAAGAGCATTGATCTGTCGAACAACGGCATCAAGAGAATACTGAGCATGACGTTTCTCTATTTGCCTGCCATCACGGACATCAATCTCGGTGGAAATGATATAGCTTATATCCATCGGTGGTTGAGAAATTCTTAAATTTACAATTTTCTTTGAATTTATTCGACAAAAAAAAAAAACAAAACAAAAATGATCAAGTCGTTGATTTTCAATCTCAGTTCAACCTCAAATAATAAAAATAAATAAATAAAAATAAAACTCGCTTGAATTTACTATACGTAGTTACACAGTATCCGAAAATTAATTTGGTAATTTTAGGTGGAAATTTTGAAAAATATGAAAAATAAATAAATATATTCAACAATTTATCGAAAAACAACCCAATATCCACACAGGACCGCTTTCTATCGACTATGCAAAGAGGCATCTTCAACGGACGATCGTAGAATCTCCATCTCCCTGCGAGACAACAGCATCCAAGCCAACAACGCCTGGCGCATAACCAACATCATCGTCGACTCCCTTCTCGGCAACTTTTCCGAGAGCTGTCGGGTGGATCTGGATCTGGGCGGAAACAAAATCTCCCATCTGTTCGGAGGTGGAATGGAGTCCATAAGACCGTACGATATCCATTACCTCAAGAACTTTTGGCTCAGAAGGCTAACCCTGGATATGACAGGGAACAGTTTGGTATGCGATTGCAGTACCCTGTCCGATGCCAACCTGTTGATAGATCTCCTGGCAGGCAAATACTCGAGCGGCGAGCCAGCTTACGAATTGAGATACGGTCATACGAGGCGCTCTTTAGAAGCCCTCTTGTCGCCTAAATGCAGCGAGCCGGGTCGTTTCTCGGGATTAACTTTGGCTCACTTCCACGAGTCCGGCAGGCTGGAATGCGCCGTTAAAGAGCCTTTAAAAAGCTCCGTCGGCAGCTTCTATTGCCCGGACGGCTGCTCATGCGAGAAACGAGACAATCCGACCAGGCTCAAATCTTTCAGCATTTCTTCGGTTGTTTTCCTAGTCAACTGCTCGGGCAGGCAATTCATCAGTTTTCCATACCCGACTCAACTTTCTTTGATTTATTCCGACTCCACTGCAGCTAAAGAGAAGCAGTTTCTAGTCTTCAGCAGCGACCAGCAGACTACCGAATACGAAGAGGAAATGGAGTCCGGCAATGCCGTTGAAATAGACTTGTCTAACAACCTCCTCACCAGAATCGACTTCAAGCGTCTGGCAAAACTTTATCCCAACCTGAATTCTCTTCAGCTCCATCAAAACAACCTGCCTACGATTTCAGAATCCATTTTCTTGTTGAAAAATCTGAGAAATCTCACTCTAGCCGGCAATCCGCTCCGATGTTCGTGCATGCCGAGCGCGATTCTTCCTCTCAAAGAGCTGGTCATGAACGGCATGGTGGCCGATCTGTCTGCTCTCGCTTGTGTAGACGGACCGTTGCTCGAAGACTTCTTGAGGCACGACTTAAAATTCTGCCTCAGCCACTTCAAGACCCTCAGACTCGTAGGAGAAGGCCTCTCTTACGTGGAAAATCCATCTGAAATCAGCTTCCCTGCAGCCGTAATCTGCTCTTTGGTCCTAGCTTTCCTGCTCACCATAGTCATCTACTTGAAGGTCAAAAAGTGCAAGAAGAAGAACAAAAAAAGCGCTGATTGGTCCCTAAGATGTCTGCCCACGGAGGGTGGAAAAGAGACGACCGAAGAGAGACTCTTCTGCGAGACTGGAGAACCTCGACTGACCAAGGACGTGTTTGTTATGTACTGCGAAGAGGAGGAAAGTTGGGTGACCGGATGTCTGCTAGAGATCTTCTGGTCCAAATTTCCCAGATATCGAGTCTGTCTCCAGCAGCACATCCACGACGACACCAACTTCAGCTCCAGGTGCGCGACGTCTGCCGCCGGAGTCGCTACGCCCGCCGGGTCGCTAGCCGTCGACGATTCCACGGAGTTTTCCAAGCTGATACCGTCTTCAGCTCTGCCGAATATGAAATCGTCGCTGGCTATACTACAGATCAATGACTGTCTCATGCAGGTTAAGAATTTTTAACTATAAATTTTTGCCTGATGAATATTCATAAGCAATTATTATAATAATAAAAACAATTTATTTAATTTCTAAACTCCCCCCTCATAAAAAAAAATTTGCATCTTTTGCAACTTGTTGCCCTTTTCCGACTTAAGAAATGTCCCTTAAAGCGTAATTAATCGTCTTTAAATTCCGGTCTATCAGGGTGTGGGCCATGGCTGGACCGTCATAGGTCATCTATCGTCCTTCACTTCGTCTTCCTACTTTCTTCCGTCATCCTTTCCAAGGGCCGTCAATTTTTACATTTCAACCCCGGGACAAAAATTGCCCCGGTCACTGGGGACGAGCAATAATTTCCTTTTCCGATCAGAAAATCATTCTTGAGAAGGAAGTTCTGCGAAATTTTTTATTAATATTTATTTTTATTTTTTTTATTTTATTTTCTGCTTTTATGGAGAGTAAAATGCCAAGGTCATTTTTCAACATCTTCTCGGTCGTAAAGATGGATTTGGTCTGGCGTCTGACAACCATGAGGCCAGCGTGAGAGAGGGCTGTCCCTTATTCTTTTTAAGACGCTAAATTAACTTTCTGCACCTCTCCATTCCATTCTCCGGTGTTGCCCCTGGTGATTCATCGTCTTATTTTGTCCTTTTGTCATTTCTTCTTCTTCTTCTTCTTCTTGTTCTTTTGTCGTGTGTTTGTAGGCCATTTTTTTTCCAGAAATGCTCCATTAAATACCTCATTGTGTAAACGATTCATCGTCGGAAGAAGATTATTTGAAGCTTTTATTGGAGTCATCATTCAATTCTATTAATTCCAGTCCTCGATTTATTGTCAGATTTATTGGTCAGCGTCACGGATAAACTCCTCCCCAAGTCAGACGGATCTCCAATCAAAAACCCGACCCCCGTCGACCACCATAATATCATTATTAGATATTCATTTCAGATCAGGCAAAGCCAACTGACAGTTGTAGTTCTGTCGGAGAGTTTCCTGAAGACTTTCTGGATCAACGACTTCTTCCGCTTGGGTCTCCTCCGACAGCTCGAGTCCCAGAGGCATCGTTTCATCTTCATCTTCAGGCAGAGATGGCTCGACCTCGAGGAAAGGGACAGGGCTTTGTACGCAGCAGTCTGCGACTACGAATGCCTGGTTGCCGACGACGAACGGCTCGCCCAGAAGTTGGGGGAGCTCCTACCCCAGCCCCTACCTCCCTCGGTCGCTTGGGGCGCCAGGGTGGCTTCAGAGGGTTCATTGGAAAGGATTGACGCCCTGGCAGGACCTCTGAGTTCAGATCTTAAAACTCCTCGCCCTCTATTCGATCAAAGAGGCTTTTACATCAAGGTCGTAGGATTGCCCAAAGAGAAGTACTGAATGTATAATGAATCCGAATGCACTGGTGAATAATAAGTTGTGCTGATAAATATTAATTAACCCAACGAGTATTGATTAGTGTACAGTTACGTCCTGTGTAATTACTACTGTTGTATTGACGATCCGCCGCTCGTCTTTGATCTCGTGTTGAATTGAGAAATTGAAATTAAAACTGCAAATGTTTTAATGAATGCAGGTTAAGAGACGCGAATAAATTATTTGATTGTTAATAAATTATTAACTCATTTATTTTGTGAATTACCGTCGGATTAAATTGAGTTACATTTTTAATCGGGTTTTTAAAAATATCATTTTGTTTATTTGGTTTTTTTTTGCAATTTAAAATAATTATAAATAATTAAAAATAACATTCAATAACCTGCATAGATGTTAGTTTCACACGGATTATGGAAAATCCACTTTTAAACACGAAGAACGACGGTGGTTCCAAAAAATCGTATTCCAAAAATAAGAGTGTAATTTCCATTTAAAATTTTATCCAGATGAATCGAAATAAATTAACCTAAGTTGCAAAGAAAATATTTGCAAATTCAATATTTGGATATTGGTCCAGGGAAGGTGCAAAGCCATTGAAGGAAGGACGGACGGACGGACGGATGGGGTGGATGAGTCTAAGAACACGTTAGAGTTGATATCTGCACTCAATATCACCAAAAAGAAAAAAGAAACTACCCCTTATCGTACCCTCAGGGCAAACACCAGACGACTAGCAGATCAGGGGCCATAAAAATAACCCTACCCTCTGGCCTACCCAGTGGGTGGTACAAATCCCAGCTAGAGGGGCGTAAAATCTGATGCTCTCCCGATATGTCCCTGGGGTCCGTCGTGAAATGCGGGCGACAATGGAGAGGATTTGCGTTTCCGAGACGGCCAATAATTCTGATTCTTTGCTCAATAAGCGCTCGTATTGTTGATCGATGTTTTATGAAACACCTGCGAATGTTTGAAGAAGAAGAAGAAGAAGATGGCGCTGTTCCAACAAATACTGTAATGTTGCTTCCGATACAATTAGATACATAATTATATTTTGAAAATATTATGAACTTATTTATTTATTTATTCATAAGGTCATTCATTCACACATATAATAAGTTATTTGTCGAGTGACATAAGCGGATTATGTGGGGAGCCAAATATATGGATTATATATTGAATGTATTTTATTTATTTGTTTGTTTATTTATTTATTTATATATTTATTCATTTATTTATTTGTTTATTTATGTCATAAATTAACCTTTCATTGACCTCAAATTTTATAACTTAGCTTAAAAATGGAGGCTGAAATTGAAATTAAACTTGAAATCTTACCATTGGTTTTTGAACTTTTCATAATTTTTGACCAAACGTTTGATTTGAGTCAGTAATTCACCACGACGTCTGACATCAATTCTGTTATATTTCATCCATAAATCCAAAATATTTTTCGATAAATTCGGCATAAAAACTAAAAACTGAAAAAAGAAACTGAAAAAATTCCTTGGAATTCCCACGTTCTACGAAGAGAAATTATTTTCCAATTTTCCTCTCAAAATTGAAATTTGGTGAAAAAAGAAATCGTCAAACATTTTACTGGACGCCATTTGCAGGTCCTGCTCTCGGATCAATTCCAGTGATAGCAGACGTCAGTCACTCAGTGGTGGCGGCGGCGGGAAATTTTCTAGAATTATAATCCAAATTATATATTTTTTTTATATATAATTATAATTAGGCGATTGTAAAAGGAATGTGAAATAAGAAAAAGTAAAGGAAAAGTACACGAAGTCTTTAAAATCGAGATTTTTTAATTTTATTTTAAATTAAAAGCTGTAAAAATGAGACAAAATTAAAATGAAAAATGATGCAATTATAACTTTAAAAATATAATTTCCTCAATAAGTTTTTATGTAATGCTAAATTAAAAATAATTTAATTGATATTAGTTGAGAAACTGATAAACATTAATGTTGGTCAATATAATAGATACATTATTATTATTATTATTATTATTATTATTATTATTATTATTATTATTATTATTATTATTATTATTATTATTACTCTTAATTTAAATATTTAAACAAAATTCTATAAAAAAAAAACTTATAAAAACACAAAAGCAGCATGAGGTCAAAGAATGATCACCTGGCGAGGTCGCGAACTCACCTTTGACCTTTGACCTCCCTGGAGTTCGCTGGAAATTAATCTCTCACATCGGGATTTAATGGCTTCTGCTTTTCCGCAGCTTGAAAAATTCGTTTCAAGAAGAAGAACAGGATTTTTGGATATTTATTTGTGAATTTTTTTTATTTTCAAAATATTAGATTAAATCAAAACTTAATCAGAGCTTTAATTAATGATAATAATAATAATTTAATATAATATTTATAATAATATTATTTAATTAATTAATTTATAATTTATAATTATATCATTTCATATATTAGAAGAATTTGCTATCGAAAAATGAAATCTATTGTTGAAGCGTTCCGTGGGATTATCAATTAAAATGAATAAAACTATATTTTGTTTTTATTTAATATAAAGCAGAAATGATGACGACGACTACGATGATGACGATGACATTTGCCCATCCTAGCTCAATCCATCATTCATGACGGATGACTCAGTCGCACGGTCTTCCAATCTGGGGCATAATATAAAATTATAGTTTTGCTTATCACACTATAATTTATTTTGAATTATCTGACGAATAAAATATATTTTTAAATAAACTGTTTGTAATTATTTTCGAACACAAAATCATTAATCAAATATATTATCCTTATAATAATAAAAATAATTAATTATTAATTTTTTTCCTTCTGTTAAGATAATAATTATTATCCTTAATTAAATTAATATTATGCTAATAATAATAATTCATTATGTCAGCGCATAACTTCAATGTTACAAGCACGATTTGACCGGAAGTGATCTCCGTCAGCCATTTTTAATCACGAAATTTTGTCTCTACTGACGAAAATAACAAATAATAATAATAATAAATAATAATAATAATAATAATAATATCAAAAAATATCAAAAGTGGATCCGAGTTTTGAAACATCAGACTTTGAAAGGCTATCACGTTCAATTTATGCCCCTCGGAGGAAATATTGTCTCGAATTTTATTGGACAAAAATCGTCGAAAAATATTGGAAAATAATAATTTTTGGAATTTTAAATTTTAAATCTAAGTATATTTCATAAAAAAAACCCGCCTCATCCTTTAAACTTGTAGAGTTTCCTTCGTCAATTGAAGAAGATTTTAATTATCGCCCAAGTAATTCCTACCTCCTGGTATCGAAAAACGATTTTTTTTTGTCTGTCATTGTCATGTCCACAAATTGGATGATATATTAAGATATAATACTTGAGTGAGTGAATGAATGAATGAGTGAGTGCATGAGCGAGTGAGTGAGTAGTCGAGTGAGCAAGCGAATGAGGTGATGTGCCGAAATATCTCAATACACCGAGATTGATTTTTCTTATGCACGCATATTATTTGTTAACTTTCAAAGATTTTTATGTAGAGTCGATCACTCAACAAGATCAGTTGATTGCATAATAAATAATTTATTGAAACGTATTATTATCATTATTATTATTTATTATTATTATTATAAGCAGTATAAAGTTATCAAAACACGTTATTTAATAGCAATCAATTTTTCAAATGATTTTTAGAAAATACAGAACTCCAAATAAACTATAAACGATTATCCAAAATTAGTATCATATTTTAGTTTAGATTCAACAACAATAATAAGAGAGATTAAAGTTAAAGTTTTGAAATAACACAAAACAAACTCTAAAATACGCACAAATATATAAATATATAACAAGTCAGAGTATGATGGAAGAACGATTGACAGAGAACAACTGGAAAGACAGAAGCACCACCAGAGGCGATGTTAGAATATGTTAATATCCCGTGTTAGAAAATAAGAAACTAATCTTTGTTAAACGAAGCAGTACAAAAAAACCCCAAACGTTGGAAAATAACCAAAATATGAAAGGAACCGATAAAGTTATAAATGCACGAAATATAATTTAAACCGACAGGAAATCGCAACAGGACAGGTAATCTTGAGTGTTTTTGCCCTGAACTTTGAACTTTGGGGGTTCCAAGACTGTCGATAAAACTAACCATAACTAATTAGTAACATGCATTTGGTCAACTAACAGTTACTAATTACAAGCATTAAAAATTTCACTAAGATTATTACTTGAGAAACTCCGATCACAAAAAGATCATAAAAAACAACAACAAAACAACAACAACAACTTCAGAGTAGCAGATCAGAGGAACTCAAGATCAGAGGAGTTGCAAGAAATTGAAGACAACGAGGATTGTTGACAACAACATTTCAAATTGTTGGGTTGCGATCAAAGTTGCCAACATAGAAAAAGATCTTCATGCTTAAGTCAGACGGCAGCATCCAGAAAACGTCCGGTCAATGATGATGATGATGATCTTGATCGACTAACTAATAATTAATAACTAATAATAATTAATTCATGCTAAATTGATCCACTAATCAGCTTCTGAGAAAGTTGTGTTGCCTTCGATGAGATGATTTTAAAAAAATTTATTTTGCTCAAATTTTGGTCCAAACAATTAAATTGCAAAACATAAACAAGTCTCGAATTAATGCTTTGGAATTCGTTAGCGCTGCATTCGCACTCTGCGACCTCCGTGTTGTTTCAGATTCAAAATCCTGGTCAACCTGATTTTAAGAAATTAAAAAAAAAATTGGTGCCAACATGAAGTTTACAAATAACAAATCAATCCATTTCAATCACAAATCAATCCATTTCAATCGCAAATCAATCCATTTCAATCACAAATCAATCCATTTCAATCACAAGCCAATTGATTTCAATCAGTACACATAATGAACTCATTCTATAGCCTAGAGGCCATTATCATTAAAACATGGAGACCAATGTTCAAGTATTTCAATTGTTGACAAACAATCAAACTTCAAGGAAAGACAAAGAAATTCTAGCAAAGCGGAAAAAAATGGTGGGCGTTCGTGAAATTCCAGGCGGGTTACGAGAAGAATATTTCGTCATGGAATGATCGAAGATCGAATGAAAGACATCAGGGCTGTTGCTGTTGTTGAGGGGGTACTTGTTGCTGCTGTTGTTGTTGGGGTGGTTGTTGCTGTTGTTGTTGAGGGGGTACTTGTTGCTGCTGCTGTTGTTGTGGTGGTTGCTGTTGTTGGGGTGGTTGTTGCTGCTGTTGTTGAGCCCTCTGTTGTTGTTGTTGTTGCTGAAGTAGTTGCTGCTTGACAATTCTCTCAGCCTCCAAAGCCTGCAGACAGGCCACCTTGTCTGCCTCACATTTCTGCTTGTCTCCTGAGCACAGGTTGAAATTCTGAAACAACTGCTCCTTCTGACTCTGAAGATTCACAAAGTGTTGTTGGCAGTTCTGGAGATCTCCATTGACTTTGTTCAGATTGTTTTTGTCCACTTGCCAGGCGTTTGTGGTGTCCTCTGCCTGTTTCTTCCATCTCAATTGTTCAGCTTCAAAGGTTGCCTTCTCTTGTTCACAGTGATTCTTGAAATCGTGGCAGGCCTTGGAATTTGCCAATTCCTGATTTGCTTTTTGGATGACTTCGTCTTTCTGGGTCTTGCAGCTTGTAAACTGTTGGAAGAGATTGTCCAATTCTGATGATTTCTTGCCAAGGCCTTCCTTCAATGACTGCACTTCAGTTTCAATGTTTGCCTAAAAAGTTAGAATTTCAAATTACTCACACACAGTTGCTCACATGAAACAAACTTATTTGGTTGGGCAACATTTTAACTACAACTAAATGAGACATTTCACATGACATTCTTTTATTCTGAGGAATAAATAGAATGTGATTTCTTTACCTTCTCCTTAGCACACATGGAATTGATCTGTTTAGTTTCATCTATTTCTTTCCTAGCTTTGTCTAGTTCCTTCTGCATATTTTCGAGACTTGATATACCTTTATTACACTTAGCCAAGTCATCTTTGGCTTCCTTAAGACTTTCCTTTATCTGGACAAAGCTCTTGCTTATGGCCTGCTTTCCATTTTCGTATGTTTCTAAATTAGAATCAAGCTCGAGCTTGAGATAACCAATAAAACCTGCGGCGATGGCCAGAATGGAGATGTAAAATAGATGAATATTCATCGTATCGCAGCTGCAAATGAATAAAGACTTGAAATCAAATGATTGCACTATTAGAACCTGTTAGACCAACAAATAATTACTTAAATCAAATCAATAAGGACCACTCACCTTTCCGGTTAAGAGGAGTAGTGAAGAAACGGTCGACTTGATCACCGATAAGTTAAACTACGTGGTAAAAGGTAAAATGTGGAAATCTACAACTTCACTTAAATCTTTTACACAATAGTTACTTATTTCTTTGTTTAATTTTAAAATAAATAAGTCGATATAATTTTTATCTATATTAATTATTTACCGGTAGACTTTTAAATACCTTCGCGATGTCAATTACAAGTTATTTTTAAGAGTTTTTAATAAAATTAAACATTGCATAATTTTAATAAACATTAATTATATTTTAACTTTGAGAGAAAGATTTCCAAAGGTAAACTCCGCAATTTGGTACTAGATTTTAGATTTGGCTCCAGGAGAGTTGGTAATGCCGCTTTTCAAGAAAAAAGATTCAGCTAAGGAATCCAGTAGGCTGTTTTGACAAATTTCAATTGTTTTATTTTGGCTATTTTAAAATTAGGAGTAGTTTTCGTGGATAAAGATGGCGTAACTTCATTTCAAATTAGGTGTCGATGACTTGATTCAAAAATTGATTTTAATGAAGCTAATTGGTTGTTAAACTTTGCTTTAAAGAAGGGAAAGGTGGCTGTGTAAATGACTATCCAAGACAAATGTCTTATCCTGTTCAGCAACAGGCAGTAGCCTCTCCATGTCCACCCTCTTATTCAGAAGGTTAATTTTTTGATGAAGTTATGATAACCAATAATCTTTGTACTTTGAGAATTTGTAAAGTAACTTAGGGTGGTTGGAATAAATTTAGGGCAGAATTAGCTGTTATTCATCAGATAGGATTTTATTTTAATAAATATTCTTATTTGCTCGTTTTATCATGCTTTATTTTATGTGGTGCAAAACTTTGTGAGATGTGTTGCAAAGTGAGTTATGATTTAAAACAATTTTTACTTTTCCTATTTAAATTACAGCAACAGGACAAACACAGGTTAACATCGAATGTTTCATTAAGAAGTTTTTGTTTAAATAAAACAAACCAGGAATGAATTTCTTTCTTTTAATAATAATAATAATAATAATAATAAATTTAAATTTGTTAATTGATTAACCTGTAAAATTACAACTTATTAATAATTTTAGAACAAAAAAGGATAAGATATCAATATAAACAAAAATTCTGCTACAACTTGTAGGGGCAGCCAGTGCAACCGAACGTACCTCAGGCCGTCTTCTTTCCTGGGGTGTTCGATGCCGGGGCACGGTTTAATGAAATCACGCCCCCTAGGATCCCGGTAATTAATTAATTTGTTTATTAAGTTATTATAGATTAATTCTGAATTTATCAGTGATGTAAAACAATGTCTTTCACTTTATAATAAATGCCTGAGTCAAACAAATTTTACTAATTTCTAAAAAATGATGATGTCAGAAGCTTATGCCAATAATTTATATTTACACAAATTATTCTATTGTATTTATACAAATGCATTTATACGAATTATTCTATTGTATTTATACAAATTATTCTAACACTAACCATAATAACTGTAATAATTAACTAACCATAAACATATTAATCCAGCCTCCTCCTCCTGGCACGTTCATGCACCCAGCACAGGTTGCAACCTCGATGGGCTACAACGTCCAGGCCACCCAGAGGCCGACGGACTACCTCGAGGGGGGGTCGCATGGGGGGTTCACCCTTTTTTGAGGAGTTTGAGTGGGGAGTTTGGGTGAAGCATTCATACTCTCTTGAGGGAATCAGATGGGGGAATTCACCCTTTTTCGAGAGGAGTTGAGGAATTGGGTGGGGAATCAGCCCTTTTTTTTAAAGGGGTTTGAGGGTAGGGGTTGGCTTTGTGAGTTTGTTGAATTTGTTGTGCTTGGATTTTACGACTACGATGCGATGTTGTTTTGCAGACACATTCGTTCATTTTGATTTGACAAATATTGAAATATTTGATGTGACACTGATATTAATTTTTACTTTTTTAAATATTAAACATTACAATGAAAGGTTGTACGTGTTGATGGAGTTGTGTTGTTGTTGTTATTGTTGTTGTTGTGTGAGAGGCTGGGATCAGTCGAACAAGGTTGTTAGGTTCTGATCGATGGCCTCTCGTTTGTTTTTTTGGATTTAAAAAGTTGTTTTGGCTCACAAATTCAGATTTTAATTTGGTTTTTGTTGTTTTTGTCAATTCCTTACATTCCAGAAGCATTTTCGAAGGCATTTAATTATTTTACTTAATTTTTAATTAATTAGATTAAAATTGATTTTTATTTAAAGATTGGCTTTATTATTGAGTAATTTGTTAGTGAATTGGTTTAAATAATTCATTAAATATGTTTTTGGACATGACATTTTTCTGAAGTTATTCGTTGTTTTCTTTTTTTTTGTGTGTTCTTTGAGATTAAAATTTTTTTTCAAAATGGCACAGAAAAACTTCAGTGCACTTCGAGTTCAGTTATTAAAATTGTTTGCAATTGTTTCTGAAAAATCTGAAAAATAAGCTTTTATTATTTTGATTATTGTCAGGATGTTTGTAGTCCCAGTGGGGAAACTAATAATAATAATAATAATAATAATAATAATAATAATAATTGCATAATAATAGCGTTTTTTATGCACTATAAACTGCGGGTCCTGTTTCTTGAATGATATTCCGTCGTGAGCGTGTTGTTGTGCGGCAACGTTATTGCATTGGTTTTGAGCAGTTGAACATTTTACTTGTTATTTCTAATTGTTATGAATTAATTGTTAAGTTTTATAAAGTTGATTAATAAAATTATTAAAAGTTTAGCTAATTAGTTAATGTTTAGTTAGCAGCACTAGTTGTAGGGACATGAGGTTCTAATCCTCACTGCAGTACGTGCAATGGGTGACTTCCATCGTTCCATTAGAATCAGCTCAGTTGGATTCCCAGTTAGTCAACAGTACTTTAATGCTTGCCTGCTAATTTTTTGAATGATAGTGATTCAGTTATCATTATTATTATTATTATTATTATTATTATTATTATTATTATTATTATTATTATTATTATTATTATTATTATTATTAGCATGACTATTATTATTGTTGTTATTATTATTATTATTATTATTATTTTGTTGTTGACATTTTAACAAGTGACACCCAATGTGCTTCTGGCTTTTAGACCCAAGTGATCCTTCAAAAAGCCAGCCTCGTCAATGCCTGATTTGCAAGGCTGACAATGGTGACCTATTCAATGCACGGCTTCCAACGACAATTATAATAGTCCTGCCCAAGTGTAAACACAATGATCAACAGAAAGTTTCAGGTTTGCAGGAACAAGTTAATCTTAAACTAATCGGATTGTCAGCGGTCGATTCTGTCAACAACAACAACAACAACGAAAGTCTACCAATCTCTGTCGGATGGTGCGACTAATCGGAAATCAGAATCGATTTGGGATTTTGAAAGTCACCGACGAAGACGAAAAAGATGAACGTTTGAGTCGCCGATAG
This sequence comes from Hirudinaria manillensis, assembly GCA_034509925.1. Lineage (NCBI taxonomy): Eukaryota > Metazoa > Annelida > Clitellata > Hirudinida > Hirudinidae > Hirudinaria > Hirudinaria manillensis. The sequence goes on along the minus strand of CM067530.1, from coordinate 10,680,559 downwards.
CAATCAAATTTGCTCAAAAAATTTGCAAGGAAAACATCGGAACAAAATCGCAAGACAGGACGAAATGTCTCGGATCTCGAGTTGTCTGAAGCAGTTCAAAATCCTCTGCTGGAAGAATTTCCTGCTCTTGAAGACGCACTTTGTTCTCGTTCCGGCTCAGCTCTTCGTACCCGTCCTCATGATTCTCATCGTCTTCATCATCAGACAACAGCTGCCCGTGGGCCATGGGAATGAGACTTACTATGACAAATTTAGCATCTCCCACGGAGACGTCTTTTACAACGGCAGTCAAATCTTCAGGACGTGGGTATTGGCCTATTGCCCCAGTGACTACAGGGTCGATGCCGTCATGCAGAGCGTCATGGCCAGGACTAAAGGATATCTTGTCGTAGTCAATGGTAATTCGTTATTATGCAATTAATATTAATAATATGTTATTAATTACTTAATTATTATTATTTTTTATTTTGTTTGTAGACGGATGTTAGGGATCATAAATTGTAATACTCATTATTATGCCATTATTGTTATTATTATTATTATTTTATTATTTTCTATTTTGTTTGTAGACGGATGTTGGGGATCATAAATTGTAATACTCATTACTATGCAATTATTGTTGTTACTATTATTATTACTGTATTATTACTTTATTATTTTATTTTGATACTTTTATTAGATCTAAAACCTCTTGAATGTTGCAAAACAAGTCAACGTTAAAGTGCATTTCCTTTTACCACGAAATGTAAAAGTTATTAAATTAAGTGATAATAAAATAATAATTAAGTGATAATAAATTAATAATTAAGTGATAATAAAATGATAATTAAGTGATAATAAAATAATAATTAAGTGATAATAAAATAATAATTAAGTGATAATAAAGTCATAGCATTTATTAAGTCCAATTTACATTGTATATCACTTTGTCTCAAATATATAGCATAAGTAATGTTTTTGTTTTGACTAAGCAGCCAATCAACTGACATAGTTGTCCACGGTTCATAGATTCTAAGAAATGCTCAACAACTCGACAGCTTCAGGCCTAGTTGTGGCTTTTTCGTTGTGGTGGGACATCCTGCAATTATCAAATCATTATTATTCATAAGTTTAGTCCTTTAAAGAGAATAAACAAGACTTTTAATATAAATCCACTCTTAAATTTCTCTGAAAAAATACCTTTTTCTCATCTTTTGTTGTTGTAAATTTTGTAACTCAAACTGTCGGCAGACATGTTTTTTGTTCTCACCTTTCTATTTTAAATTCGCCTGGGAGAGGAACTCGAAGAGCGAGTTAGCCGAGCAGTTCGTGCTCTTGTAAAGCGACAATCTCAACAGAATCGACAATCTGCATCGGATATCTTCCCACCCTGGGAATATTCCCATCCCCTCGATCTGATAAGATAGCGGCACATGGGATCCACGATCGGTTTAAGCCTGGAAGCCCGTGATTGGTCGCTTAAAATGTTATGATGGATGCTGAATGGATGGACAGATAGATGGAGTTTTCTTTTGTAATTTTGAAATACAATTGATTCCCAGGAGACATTAATTGCCCACTCAAATGACTGATAATTCAATTGATTTAAATTAGCAATATTTACTTTAAGTTTCATTAAATTAAATAACAAATTCCAATCAATTATTAACAGTTATTTGTTAAAATGTTTGTTAAATATTAAAAAAAAACAAATTGTAAAAATAGATAAAATGACAATCCTGTCATCCTAATTTCTTCCAGAATCAATATTCGACAATGAAACGATAATGGTGAACACGATAATGTCAAATTCGACGTACAAGAACATCGTATTTGCTGGCGTGGTATTTGACCTTGCCAATACCACAGACGGGGGGTACAATGTCACCTACAAGCTGAGGTTTCCGGCAGAACAAAATTGGGTAATTAAATTTCCTTTTTTTTCAGAGTTTTTTGTTTTAAATTATAATTAGAAACAAAATTGAGGAGATATTGTTTGAATAGTTTAAATATTTTTTTAATTATTTTTGTTTAAAAGCAAATTAGTTATTTAATAACTCGTTCCATTAAATTATTAGTTAAATTATTAATCCATTTAATTTATTATTATATAATAATTGAATAGGATAATTTGACAAAAATATATCGTTTAATCTCAGAAATCCAGTGACAAAAGTACTTGGCTGACAGACAGCTGGTATCCAAATGAGCCAAGAATGGCCCCGAGAAACAACTATTACAGGGGCAGCGTGACTGCACCAGGTAATGAAAGGCTTTAGTGCTGACCTTTAACCTTATCATCATCATCGTCGTCGTCGTCATCATCATTGCCACCATCCAATGTCTCCTACCTCCATTAGGCCTTGGAGGGAGTGACTTGCATTAAGATGTAAGAAGTGCCGTCCTCAGTCAAACACGTAATATTTGCCAAAGTATTTTAGATCCTCTAATGCTAATACTGCTAATACCTCTTGTCTTCATTCTCACCACTAATACTGTAGTACATAATACATTGTATTACTGTAGTACGTAATACATTATACTACCGTAGTACATAATACATTGTACTACCGTAGTACATAATACATTGTACTACTGTAGTACATAATACATTGTACTACTGTAGTACATAATACATTATACTACTGTAGTACATAATACATTATACTACTGTAGTACATAATACATTATTTTTTTTTTTAGAGTTTAGAGTTTATTGAACAAACAATTGAACAAACAATAATGTACATAAGTACCAACGAAACAAATTAAACTTAAAATACAAAATAAACTCATAGGGTCAGTCTTAAGGAAGCGCAAGCTTCCGCTAAACAGACTGGCCCTAAAAATCATAATATATATAATACAACCATGTAAATTCAAACAACCCTTACTAAATGAGACTTATACAATTTCTTAAACAACAGAAACAATAACTCAAAACGACATGAATGAAAACAAGTTAATTCCCTAACTGAATCTGGAATTGAAGTATATAATCTGGGCCCATAACATTGTATAGAAAATAATTTCAAAGTAGATTTAGCAAAGGTAGGACTGTATTCGTGAGTGTTACGTAAGAAATAAGAAGGATTGTTATAGGTATTGCTTGTTATGAAAAAATCTGAAAATATAAATCTAAAAAATTATACTACTGTAGTACATAATACATTATCTAAACATTGCTATGAAACCAGTTCAGTCCGATTTTGATAAGAAAAGTGCTGACGGATCCAAAATGAAGGATCGATTTGTGAATGTTTTGCTTTGGAAATTTTGAACCACCAAACGTTTGTCAAATGCACTCCCGACGTTTCAGTCCCGAGTCTTAAGACAAATGGTTGACATTCGTGAATGACATTTCATAAATTATGTTAATATATATATATATTATGTTAATGATTTCAAGAAGAAAAGCAATTAGAATTAGCATTTTACTTGTTGAGGATATGCACGTTGAGTTTTAATTTGTAGAACCAAATGAAATAAATTTATTTTCAAAAGCAGATTATCGTTGTTGATGTTGTTGCTGTTATCCTCATCATCACCTTTGTTGTTGTTGTCTTTGTTATTATTATTATTGCCATAGCAGGTTTTATTATTATTATTATTATTATTATTATTATTATTATTATTATTATTATTATTATTATTATATAAATTAAATATATCCAGGCTACCTGAGAGAAGGCTTCCTCTTCCTACAGAGATACATTGATGATGCCATCATCAGCCTATTGGTCAGAAACACCCCCCTCTACGACGAAAGGTACGATCCTCTGGACCACACCCAACTCAAGATGTTCCCCTACCCTGCCTACGTTAACGACGAGTTCACGGACATCGTCAGGACCTATCTGCCCCTGTTCATCATCATCTCATTACTCATCAATGCCACGGTTGTTGCCAAAGAGGTGACCTTGGAGAAGGAGATGAAACTCAAGGTCGGTGGAAGTGACTGGTTATGAATGGGTGGTTGACAAATATAGCCCTGACTGTAGTTTAAGTTTAACCCTAACTTTGACCCTTAACCCTAACTCTGACCCTAACACTTTTGACCCTAACCCTTAACCCTAACTTAATACCTTAAGACCGTAATACCTTATCAGATTTAGAAAAAGGTCATGGCCTCCTTATTGGCTGAGAATTCTACCCCCATCTCTGGTCCCTCCACTAGCCTGGGTTTCCCTGCCCCTAAAGTATTTTAAACTTGCCTCTGGACTATAATGGATGATTATTAAGATTATTAAGGCTATTTATATTTATAGCCAATTCAAAAGAGGTTTTTCTTGAATGCTTTTTGGCTGTCCTTTTTGCAAAGATTCATAAATATCAGGGTTCAAAAGTAGGCTTGTGGCAGGTTCTTCATCTTGACATTTAGAATGTTTTTTTTTGTAGAAAATCATGAATCAGTTGCATTAAATCGGTTTTAAATAAATATTTATATTCCATCACGAACAGATGGATCTGTTTGTTGGTGACCACTAACACTAACACTGTATGAGGATATGCTGTAGAAATATTGTAAAGTAGAATGATATTAAGAGTAACATGAGAATCATCATCACCATCATCATTGCCATCATCATTATCATCATCATCATCACCATCGTCATCAGCATCGTCGTCATCATCATCATCATCATCACCACCATCATCATCATCATCATCATCATCATCATCATGGTTGTCATCATAAAAGATAGTAACAACAACTACAACTACAACAACAATGTCAGGAATCCATGAAGCTGATGGGTCTCAAAGTCTGGGTCAATTGGTGTGCCTGGTTCATCAAGTTCTTCGTCTTTGCACTCGTCTCGGTCTCCGTCATCACCTTCTTCATTCACCTCCCGACCTTAGTGGGGTCCGTCTTCAACAACACCGACCCCTCCGTGACCTTCGTGTTCTTGACCTTGTACTCGACCTCGGTCATAACCTTCGGATTCATGATGTCAGCCATATTTTCCAGAGGTGAGAGATTGGGGGTTTTTTTCTAATTTTTAATTAAATGATAACAACTTATACTTTACAATGATAATTATTATTATTATTATTGTTGTTATTATTATTATTATCTGGGTTAATTAATGATGTAATTCTATGTCGAGCTGATACGTGATGAGGTTAGCTGGTTAAAGAATTGATTGAAATGTTGTTGACGATGCAAAGAATGCTTGTGTCCTACTTGTTGGACCCACGACGTAGGCAAAATATGACCAACAACAATATATAATATAATAATAATAAACCAATCAAATTATGCAATAAATTAACTCGACCCAATGTCAGATATATAAGATAATAATACATTATATATTCATTAACATTATAATTTATAATAATTATTATTCGAATTGCAATTCAAATTTCCTGTTGAGATGGAAACACTCAGGTGATTGACACCTGGATTGAAGGGACATGACATCATAGAGATGTTATTGCCACTGCTAACATCATCGTCGTCGTCGTCATCTTCATCATCGTCGTCATCATCATCATAACCATAATAGCCATGGTTATCATTATAATAACTACAAGCTAACCTAACCTGGTATCATCATCATCATCATCTAGTAACCATTAGTAATTCAAATGAATGCTAATTTCCTCTTGGCATTTTATAATGTCGTAAATAATCTTTTGTTTGTTATTATTATCATTATTATTATTATTACTATTATTATTGTTATTATTATTATTATTACTACTACTACTACTATTATTATTATTATTATTAAATGGAATTTACTTGTACAATCCCAGCGAACGTAGCAGCAGCCACCACGGCCATCTTGTACCTGTTGTCCTACGTACCATATTATTTCATGCAAATCTATTACAAAGAACTCGGATTGGCTGCCAAAATCATATTTTCCTTCTTCAACAACCTTGCCATGTCCTTTGGTTGCATGCAGATCTCGAGGTTCGAAGCTTTAGGTGAGCCGGATATAAATTGATTATAATTATATATATTATAATTATATTATATATATTATATATATAATAATAATCTTTATATATATATATATGCAGTAATAATTTATGACATTAATTATAATAATTTAACTGTTTTTATTACATTAATAAATCGTCGTTATAAAGTTGCAGGTCACTCTCGTAATCATATTCATCGTCGTCGTCATCATCATCATCATCATTCTAATTATATTTTGCAGTGCAGTGCGATTTGTTAGAATATTCTTTTGTGTTAGTCTAACTCCTGGTTTAAGTAAGGTCTCTGTGTTTTTTAAATTTCCTTAAGTCTAAAAATAATTATAACCATAAATACAAAATAATATAATACCAATAATAACATAATATAATATAATACCATGTCTCTAAACATTTATCATGTGCTAAGGTCAAGGTAATACTATAGTTTCCACGTGATATTATTAATAAATTGACTTTTATGGTTTAATATTTTTTGAATATTGATTAAATATTGATTTAATATTAATTTTAAAAAAAATTAGCGACAGACGAGCAATAGACATATTTGTCATCCTAGGCCTGGGCATGACGTGGTCCAACATGGGCAACAAGGAAATGGCCCAGGACGAGATGACCATGGCAAACGTCATGATCATGCTGGCAGTCGATACCGTCTTGTACTCGATACTCACCTGGTACTTCGACGCCCTCTTTCCAGGGGAGTTCGGCGTGCCCCAGCCCTTCTACTTCCCAGTCATGGTTAATTTATTAGCTAATTATAATTTATTCATGATTATTCATGATTTCCTGCTGAAGAATTAAAAATTCGCAAGTCATCGTTCGTGATTTATGCAAACGACAGCCGTATAAATTAGCATAACTTAATTAAATTATAATTGTTCTTTAAATTGTGAACTACTGTCACCATCATCCAGCCCTGGTACTGGTGCGGCCATAGGCTTGTAGGAGACGGAACCTTGGAAGACTTCGGCATGGACTACGGGCACATATCGGATGCCTTTGAGAAGCCAGAGAAGAATAAAAGGATTGGGGTCAGGATGAGGGGACTCACTAAGGTCAGGAGGTCATATTAATTATTCATGATTAATTATTAATTTTCAAATCATTGTTAATAACAAAAATTGTTATTGTTTTGTTCAAAAATGACATTCGTTCACACTTACTAATTTATGTAGCGCTAACTTTCCATCCACCCACCTACTCACAGAATCTTCCCCAATGCTTCCAGGTGTTCAACAAATCCCAGAAACCTGCAGTGAATAACCTGAACATTGACCTTTATGAGGGCAACATCACCGTCTTTTTGGGTCACAACGGGGCTGGAAAAACTACCACAATGTTCATGCTAACCGGTACGGTTCGAATATAAATTACTAAATAAATAATCATTTATTTATTTATTTGTTTATTATAATTTAAGCTTTACATAATTATGGCTAATATTTTACATTTTTACATTTTAATGCTTTTAAAGATGATGTTGATATTCCATCAAATAACATGTCATTGCCATCATCATCATCATCACCACCATCATCATCATCTTCATCATCATAGTCGTCATCACCCTAGGGTTCCTGAAGCCCACATCAGGTACGGTCCTAATAAGCGGCCAGGACACCTCAAAGTACATGGACATGATCAGACAGTCTCTGGGTCTCTGTCCTCAGCACAACATCCTCTTTGAGACGCTGACCATAGAACAACACCTGTACTTCTTTGCCCAGGTGAGATTGAGGCACATGTGCGTGTGCGTGTGTGTGTGTCAGTGTGTGTGTGTGCGTTATAGATTATTGTTATTAAGCTTTGTTTTTTTTTCTATTTCCGATATGAAAATATTAAGTACACTGTCAAACTAATGAGGACCTATTCAAAATAATAATAATAATAATAAATAACAATAATAATAAATAATAATAACAATAATAATAATATTAATAATAATAATAATAATAATAATAAAGAATAGGGTGTGTTCGTTCATAAGTCACAAACATTGATTCATCTCAAATCATGGGCGCAACTCATCGTAGTTCAATGGAGTTCTTGTCACTCAGTCAACGTCTCATTTACAAGATATTTTGTGACTCAATTTCAACGTTAAAACACCTTCAATTATTGAGTCCATTTATAATAATCTCATAATAATAATAAATAAATAATTGAATATATTCTTTAAAATTATTATTTAATTTAAAATATTATTTAAATTTATTATTTTTATTATAATTTCATTATCGGTAATAAATATTAGTAATTTACATCATGGCTGCTTAATTTGTTATCATAATTTATGCCATAATTTCCAGCTGAAAGGCTGTTCCAGTGACGAGCTGGGTTCAGAGGTCGACCAGATGATCCACATGCTCCATCTCCAGGACAAGAGGAAGGTCATGGCCAGAGCCCTCTCTGGGGGCATGAAGAGGAAGCTGTCCATTGCAATAGCTCTTGTCGGTGGATCGAGAGTTAGTAAGGCTAACTGATGATGATGATGATGATGATGATGATGATGATGATTATGATGATGATGATGATGATGATGATGATTATGATGGTGACAATGGTAATGATGATGGCAGTGATGATGGTGATGATGACAATTATGGCGATGAAGATGAGGATGACTAGTGCACTTTTCCAGTTCGTGATCCTCGATGAGCCGACGTCCGGCATGGATCCGGAGTCGCGTCGGCAGACCTGGGAGGTGCTCCAGGAGCAGAGGAGGGGTAGAACGATCATCCTTTCGACGCACTTCATGGACGAGGCCGACCTTTTGGGGGACAGGATCGCGGTCATGTCTAACGGGGTCGTGGAGTGCTACGGGAGTCCGATATTCCTTAAGGACCGCTACGGTCGGTATTACCGGCATCTTTATTTTTAAATTCAGACTATTGATGATGATGATGGTGGTGATGATGCTGCTAGATATAAATTTAATTAACTGTTAAAAGTTAATAAATGTATTTTAGTTTAGTTTTCTATAGCTTTAAATTTTACAAATTATAAAATAGTCATTGCTGCTATGTATTATCTGCATCGTTAGACATCATCATCATCATCATCATTGTTGTCATCACCTTCACCATCATCATCATTATTATTATTATTATTATCATTATTATTATTATTATTATTATTATTATTATTATTATTATTATTATTATTATCATCATTATTATAGTCTATTACAATTATTACTAACAAATCCCATACCACCTGCCATCATTAGGCATAGGATATCACCTGACAATAGTCAAGAGTCAGTTTGGATCCACCAGAGACATCACGGCCCTCATCAAATGCCATCTTGATGATGCCAGATTTGAGGGCGAAATGGGGGCGGAGTTGACCTACTTGTTGCCGAAAGCCGATTCGAAGAAACTATCGAATCTATTTAAATCCATCGAATCAAAGAAGGGGACGCTGGGCATCGAAGGGTTTGGTGCATCTGTGACAACAATGGAGGAGGTCTTTCTCAAGTAAGCAGGAGTAGGGTTAAGGCTAGGGTTAAGGTTAGGGTTAGGTTTAGAGCTAGGGTTGAGGTTAGGGTTAGGTTTAGAGCTAGGGTTGAGGTTAGGGTTAGGTTTAAAGCTAGGGTTGAGGTTAGGTTTAGAGCTTGGGTTGGGGTTAGGGTTAGAGTTACCTAGGTATTTAATTGTTCATTACCTTATGAGGTATTTATAATTTGTGTTAATTTAATAATAAATTTGTGTACAGAGTTGCTGAAATGGCCAGTAAGCAGAAGGAGAAACAGATCAAAGCGGGCACAAGTTTGTTCAGTTGTGTTAACAAGTTAACTATGATAATGATAACAGCAACATAACTTTGCTGCTCTTAGACTTATTATAGTTATAATTGTAACTGTTATTATTAATTATCAATATTATTATTTAACTTCATTAATTATCAATATTATTATTATTTAACTTCATTAATTATCAATATTATTATTATTTAACTTCAGGCTTCTCCCATGCACTGAGATACATACCAAGTTCAAGTACCATAAATGAACCTAGAGAAGTCAAGAAAACATATTGTGGGTTTTTTCTTTTATTACCATTATTTAAATAAAATAACATTTAAATATAATTTTTCTTTTTTAAATAAAAACAAACATTGCCCAAAAATAAATAAATGAGGATTTGACAATATTTTCTTATAAAAACCATTTTATACGATAAATAGGTTAAGATAATAAAATTCTCTCTTAAAGGAACAAATTTGAATTTCAGGCTTCCAGTCCACGCCCTTGAGGAAGTCCAAAGTAGGAGGTCACATGTCCCAGTTGCAGAGTCTGCTGTTGAAAAAGATTCTAAACTCGTGGCGTAACATGGAGACCGTCATCTTCCAGCTGCTCCTGCCCCTCTTGTTCGCCCTGCTGGCATGCTCAGCCATCAACAGTCTGCCCAAGAAGACCGACATGCCACCGCTGGTCTTGACGTACCCCCCTAAGGGCTCGGTGGCCTCCGAACCGCTCTACAAGACCCCCTACTACGTCTCGCCAGGAACTTCGGCAGCGTGGATCAGATGCTTGAACAGGGTCTTCCCGTCCTCCACCACCAACAGGATCAACATCTCAGAAGCTGTCAACAAGACCTTTTACTTCAATGGCTCCTTTCCACAACCCATTGTTGACCAGTACCTCGTGGGTCGTGCCAAGAGCAGTCTTTACAAGTACCAAAAGCATTATCTGACGGCCATTGAGGTTAGCTTGGTGAAAGTAATAAACAGATGATTAAAATTTTCATCATGGATGTACGTGGTTTTTAAAAAAAATAATAATTGTTAAAAAATGGTAATGATTATTATTGTTATTATTAATCTTGTCGTTTGGCTCAAAAGGATTATTTATTAACAATTTATATTTATAAATCTCCACAAATATTGTCGATTAAAATTCATTTAACTTTTCATCCATCTCTCGCCTCCCGTCTCCTCTGCAATTCGTCGCAGGTCCTCGGAGACTTCGACACCGTCAGGGGCTACTTCAACGACGAGTCGTACCACGCCATAGCCGTCACCGTCAACAAACTGAGCAACATGCGACTCTGTCGGGTGACTCAGAGCACCAGCAGGTCCAACGCGACGCACCAAATCAACGCCATCAACCACCCGCTACCATGGAGGACCAAAAGCAACCTGGTGGGGATGTCTACCATCAACAACCTCATGCTGACGGCCGGCATACTCTCCAATTCCGTGGCCTTCGGCATGGGTCTGGCCGTGGGGACTTTCATCCTGTTCGCGGTCAACGAGAGAATCTCTGGCGCCAAGCACATCCAGTACCTCACCGGGGCGAGCCCCTTGTCCTTCTGGGGCACTTCCATGGCCTGGGACGTGCTCAACTATCTGGCACCGGCCTTCCTGATCATCATAGTCATCGCCATATTCAGGACAGAGGGATACTTCGAGAACATTGGGTAATGGACAGACAAATGAAAAACTTAAATTCAAATTTAATTATTTTTAATATAATTTGAACTATTATAATTTTATTATTGTTATTAGTACTAGTAGTATTCTGCTGTTATTGTTATTATTGTCAAATAATGAGATGAAATAATTTAATTTCTTTTATTTTTTTATAATTTGAAATTATTTCAAAACAGTTTCGTCTTCATGCTGATGATATTCTACTTCTGGTCGATGGTGTCCATCATTTACTGCTTGTCACTCATCATTCCATTGGCTTCGACTGGTTACATCATCGTCACTGTCGTCAATATATTCACAGGTTTGTATGTGGAACATTTACGTGGATGGATGGATGGATGGATGGATGGATGGATGGATGGATGGATGGATGGATGGATGGATGGATGGATGGATGGATGGATGGATGGATGGATGGATGGATGGATGGATGGATGGATGGATGGATGGATGAATGAATGAAATCAAATTTCTTGAAAGATTAATAAGTATTTAGCAATTTATTTTATTGGAACAAAAACAGCAAAATTAAATTTAAAGAGCTTGAATTATGAAATAATTAGTTTTAAAGCGAGCTGGTAACTGATATTCCCAAACCATTTTTATCATCAATAATCATCGTCATAACCATCATCATCGTCGTCAAACTCAAAGTTCGAAATCCGAATCTGCCTCAGGAACCGTGGCCAACCTGACGATCTCCATCATGAAGTATCCGACGTTCAAAGTCATCGGAGCAGCCATGAAACTGGAGTGGTTCCTCTACGCCATCTTCCCCAACTTCTGCCTCAACAGGGGACTCTTTGACCTCTTCTTCAACTACCAGAGCCTCAAGATCTGCAGCTCTCTGGATGACGACTTCAACCTGACTCAGATCTGCCAGTTCTCGGCCGCAGCCAAAGAAAAGAATCCTTGCTGTCCTGGTAGGTATTTCAATTTGTTTTGTATTGTTTCATTTCAGGTAGGATGTGAACTATTGAAACAATGAATGTGATATAGATGACGACGATGATGATGATAATATAATTACAAAAATAATTGTCCATCACATGGATTAATGGCAACATAATTCCAGTTTACAAGAGCAATAGATCAAATAAAAAGGAATTGTTCAGCATATATTTGAAATGGAGCCAATTATATCGCCTGGAAGTCAATCCAGATGCTGGAGTTGCAGACAAACTTTCTTCAACCGATCGTTCCATCATTCAAACCATTTTATTTTCTTTTCTTTTTCTTTTTAGAGCTTTGCGAAGATGCCTGTCTGTTCAGATCAGACAATTACATGGCTCTGACCTCGCCTGGCATCGGCAGACCGATCCTCTTTATGAGCATTCAGGGCATCATCTTCCTCTTCATCCTCTTCATGGCAGAGTACAAAGTCATTCAGAGGTTCTTCAGTCGTACCCCAAAGAAGGCCCAAGTGCCCTATGACACGTCGTGGTCGTATCCCTACGTCCAGGGTCCAAAGTCGCCCAGCGTTAGTTGATTTAACAGTGTCCATAGTTCAGGCCCATAGCTATGCATTATATAAATCTATATGATACATGTACTCCATACTTACTATGATATATTACATTGTATAGTAATATGAATATCAATAATAATAATATCATTATTATTAATCATATATATTCATTACTTAATAATATCATTTATTATTAATCATATATTTTCAATACTTAAGATGAGCACAAAAGTCACGGACATCTGCTTCCTGGACTCCAACAACTCGAGCGTCCACGATCCTGCCCTCTTTCCGACCATCAGACCCGTCGAGGCAGAAGACGACGACGTCTTCGAAGAGAAGAACAGGACCCTGTCGATGCTGACGAGGACCATAGAGGCCGGGGACCACGCCCTGGTCCTCAGGAACGTGTCCAAGTCCTATGGGAACTTCCTGGCAGTCGATAGGCTCAGTCTGACAGTTTCCAAGGTTCTTTGGCTTTTTCTGCTTTGCCTTTTTTCACTGGTCTCTAGGTTTGATTTTGGTTTATGGCTTTTTGAGTTGAATTATTGAACCTTTTGATTGCTTTCAAGTGCTTGGCTGAGGATTATTTCTTTTTTTTTTTAATAAATGAAATATTTTCACCATTGGTTATAATTCATAATTCAGTTAATGATGAGACTATTATAAGCTCTTAAAAGTTAATATTGCCTAAACTAAATTTAAAAAACGAAAATCTCCCAACAAATCCAGGGCGAATGCTTCGGACTTCTGGGAGTCAACGGAGCTGGAAAGACGACCACGTTCAAGATGATGACGGGGGAACTGGAGACGTCGGCAGGCGAGATCTTCATCCAGGGCATTAACGTGGCCAGGCGCGCTCGTGCCGCCCAATCGTTGCTGGGCTACTGTCCGCAGTTCGATGCACTCATTGACCAACTGACCGTGAAAGAAACCCTGTACATGTTTGCAAGGCTGAGAAAACTGGACCCTGCAGCCATTCCTTACGTGGTCGACAATTTCATTGACGTGCTTCTACTGAAAGATCACAGAAACAAGAAGGCCGGGAATTTGAGGTTTCGTTTTCTTTTTCCTTGGGGTCAGGGTTGGGTTAGGATTATTACTTTCCCCATATGAACCTTTACTGACCCTGACTGAGACTAACTTAACCCTAAATATTCTCTGCTCCAAGAGCTTCTCTAGGCTATGATTACCCAATGTGTATAATCAAGCCTAAGATTACCACAGTAATTATTTACCGGTTAAGTAATAATTAAGACGATCTTTAACGAATAGTATTTTTGTTTAGCGGGGGCAACAAAAGGAAGCTGTGCATTGGCATAGCCCTGATGGGCAACCCACCCATCGTCTTCCTCGACGAGCCAACGACGGGCATGGATCCCGCTGCCAGACGGAACCTCTGGAACACCTTGACGGCCGTCAGAGAAAGCGGAAAAACCATCGTTCTCACCTCACACAGGTAGGTGGTGGATGTTTAACTCAACCCAAACCCTAATCCTAAACCTGAATTGATCACAAATAAAATAATAGGTTATGATTAAAACCTCAACACTTAAAGGGCTGGGATAACCTAGTACCTAGTATTAATAGAACACAGTTTTAGTTAAATCATTAATGATTTTCATCCTTAAGTCCACTTCCAGTATGAAAAAAATAATAACATCCACCTTTAAAAATCACCTAATTTCCACCCATTTTCACCTTATTTAACTAAATTATTTGACTTAAATATTGATAAATACATCATCGATAAATAATAATTTCTTCAGCATGGAGGAATGCGAAGCCCTCTGCACGAGACTGGCCATCATGGTGAACGGAAGATTCAAATGTTTGGGCAGCACGCAGCACTTGAAAAACAAATTCGGAGGTGGTTACATTGTCACGATCAAAATGAAACCAAACAAAAAGAAAGAACTGCTCCGATATTACGCGAGGCTCGTCATGAATTTCATGGACAAGGCTAGTTTATATTAGATAATAAATAGATTATAAATTTATTATTAATTAATATTTATTAATAATATGACTATATATTTATTAAATCATATTTATTATTAATATGACTATATATTTATTAATAATATGACTATATATTTATTATTAATTCATATTTATGTTCACTGCTCTAACATCCATGATATCCATCAATATATTAATCAAATATTTCTTCCATAAAAAATAAATTTTCTCTGAAGGGGAAATGATTCCATTTCACCAGACCTAACCCTGACCTCCACTTTATCCTATCCAGGTTTTTCCAGGCAACCGATTGAAAGACAGACACGAGGGTCTCCTGCACTTCCAGGTGGACGACCCTCACGTCACGTGGGCCAAGATCTTCGAGGTCCTGGAGAAAGCCAAGAGTCCGTTCGAGATAGA
Organism: Hirudinaria manillensis; assembly: GCA_034509925.1. NCBI lineage: Eukaryota > Metazoa > Annelida > Clitellata > Hirudinida > Hirudinidae > Hirudinaria > Hirudinaria manillensis. The sequence goes on along the minus strand of CM067530.1, from coordinate 10,665,336 downwards.
GGATTATTCAGTCAGCCAGACAACCCTAGAACAGCTGTTCATAAACTTCGCCAAAACCCAGAGGGAGAAATGAGAATAATAATTAATTAATTACATAAATAAATAAATAATCAGTTAACTATTGACTAACTAGTAATCACGTCAGCATGTGTTCAGTTTAAGTAATCCTAAATATTTTTGTTTATGCAGTTCTGAAACCCCCCTATCGCCCACAAGGGTATATCCTAATTACATATGCTAATTATACTAATTAGGCAATTCGACGTACGCCGATAAATTATGTTAATGAAGTCAAGGATAGCTCAGGACCTCTCGAAAACCTGACGAGGTTTTTAAGCTTTTTGCAGATTAAGCATTAAAAAATAAATAATTTTAAATCTAAAATCTTTTCAATCTCGAGATCAAAACTTCCCTCGTCTGCTATTAGATGATTTTTTTGCCTTTTTCAGTCTTTTTTTTAATCATTTTTTGAAAGAAAAAACGAATAAATCAATCAAAAACAACATGATTGAGTGTGCTCGATGAAGGATCTTTCCTACGAACTTAAGTCAACGTCATTCAAATGATGGAATCCTCACCACAAGCAAACGAAAACCCAAATCCCGAGTCCAACATTCCTTCGTGGCAAAACAAAGGCTCAAATGAAAAGCTTTGAACATCTCCAAATAAATTCATCATCATCATCATCATCTCGTACAACAACAATAACAATGGCATCAGATCAGCAAACTGTAGTTGTAGTGATATAGTGATAGGCAAAATGGCTTTATAATGACGTAGGTGATAACACCCAAAATCTCGAATCTACGGTGACGACGGCTGAGAGACAGAAACAACAACACGAAGCAACAAGAAGATAGTTCCTGGTGATTGTTATCATTATCTTTATCATAAAAAGGTAATGATAGCAATGACTTAGTATCTGGCTGATCAAAAGATTCCCCAGAGAATTGAAAAGGAAAAAACTATCCACCACTTCGAGCGGGGAACTGTCATCGCATATGGGAAGTAAACACTTTCAACTTTTAAATAAAAATAAAATTAATTTATTTCTAATTTATTACTATTGGAATTAATTAAGAAATTTATAATTTATTCTTGTTGGAATTAATTTATTCAAATATTCAGGAGGATCCGTCGCTCGGAAGACGGGAAGGAATAGCGAACAGCTTCACGGACGAGGAAAGCCGGTCAAAGGGAATGATGACGTGACAATTCCGATCTAATGCCGTCGAAACAACACGAATAATCATCATGATAATGATATTATAATTATTATTATTAAGAATTATTATTATAACAATTATTATTATTATTATTGTTATTATAAAAATTATTATTATTATTATTCTCAACGAAATTACAATCGCAACTTCTACAGACAACAAGCGACAATCGGTCGGGCATTCACAGATCTTTGATCAAAAAAGTTCATTTTAGCAATTTGTAGGCGATTAATAATAATAATATTAACAATAGTAATAATAATAATAGTAATAATAATAATATAATAAATAACATAATATTAACGACGTGAGCGCTCTGTTTTCATTTCAAAGCCAACTTAATGAGGGTGGCATCCCAACATCTTCTGGGATGAATTTGGAACAACAAAAGCAGAACTTGATCAATCTTTTCTCCATCTTCTTCTCAGTCCTTTCATCATCATCATCATCATCATCATCATCATCGACATCATCACTGACAAGACACCATCATCATCACTCACAGGATACCATCAGTATCATCACCATCGTCATCATCATCCGCAGGCCACCACCGCCATCGTCGTCGTCGTCGTCATCGTCAGCTCTCTGATCACAGCTGCTCGAGGTCGCAGTACTTGATCTCCGGGTGCCTTCCCTGCCAAAGAAAAGAAGTTGAAACAAAAAAATTAAAATAAATCAATTTAAAGTCGAGATGCTTTGAATCCCTTTCTGAGCATTTACTCATTCACCAATAACTATTTATTACATAACGATTATTATTATTATTATACAAATAATACCTAACAAATTATTATTATTATTTTTATGTCAATAACCATCTTGCCAAATTTGACCGCTTAACTACGACAACAACTGACCTTGAACTCTCTCTCAATGTCGTCTATGACGGCACCCACCATGTCCACGATGCCCTCCCCGTGCCTCAACATGAACTCCCGAGCCTCCTCCGGGGTCCTCATCCCCTGCATCTCCTTTAAAGGAAGATTAAATATTAATTAATCAATCAATTGATTAACTAATTACACAACCACCAAACCCCTGTCTTAATGAATCGGTAAAGTCCTTTAAAGGTATATTAAATATTAATTAAATAATCAATTGATTAACTAATTACAAAACCACCAAACCCCTGCCCTAATGAATTGGTAGAGTAATTAATCGACCCTAATTAATAACCCCAATTAATCTACCCCTAATTAACCCCAATTAATCTACCCCTAATTAACCCCAAATAATCGACCCCTAATTAACCCCAATTAATCGACCCCTAATTAATAACCCCAATTAATCGACCCCTAATTAACCTACCGCCAGGAGTTCATCATCGTTGGTCTTCATCTCGTTCAAGTAGTGCTTCGTGATCTCCCTGCCATCAAAGTCCACCTCGGCCTTGAACTTCACCGACTTCCCCCCGACTTCGGTCGCCTTGACGTCTATGGTCGACCTTCGATGAACCCGTTTATTACGTGATGATTACATTTTTATTAATTAAACGTGCAATCATTAATTAAACGTGTAATTAAACTAATTATAATTAATAATTGCGAATGTCGTTAGTCATGCATCGCCAATGATTTTACAACAATTTCCTTCTCCTTTCAGCTTCA
>CM067530.1:10540000-10652500 GCA_034509925.1 Hirudinaria manillensis | reverse complement strand
AAAAAAATTCATAAATGAATTTAATTAAAGTAAATGTGAACAAATTATGCCTTTAAGTACTTAAAGTACTTACCAGTAATGACTTGATCTTTACAGCTACGAGACCTTCCTTAACAACTTCTGTGAACTGCTCCATTGATGGATAAGACAACATGGTCTCTGTAATTGTACGATCAGTACTTCAGGTCGATAGTCTTTCTTCTTGTACTGCTGTAGAGTAGTCTGTTGTACTGAGACGCGGTACTATTACAGTACAAGGACTTGTCTTTGATAGGAGAAAACTTGGGTTAAAAAGAATATGAAAGTCTCCCTTTCAGAACGTCAAAAGAATTTTCTGAAGTTTAATTGTCCGAAAGGAATTAAAATCTCAGGAAAATAATTAAAATAATTAATTAATTACAAATTTATTTCTGCAGCCTTTCCAAGATCGAAAGTTGTTCAAATCAGTTCTTTTCAAATAATTTCACTTTCAGGTTTAAAAACAGAAAATTCCCCCAAAAACCGGGCAAAACTGGGCAATAAAAATTCAAGTCTTTAAATAATAATTTAAATAATATCTATATACTTTTCTTATCAGTTTCTAATCTCTAATACTTTTCTTATCAATAATAATCAGTTATTATGAAACAATAATATCTGGCAGTCTTTCAACAAAACGTTCAGGAGAACGAATTCATGATTGGCCTCTTAAAAAGCTGATTCTGGCTTGGAAGTCATTTAGCTGAAACAATTTGGCCATTAGACTGTCCCATGTAATTATCGCCCTAGTTCCGCTCTTAACGATGGCAACAATAATCAAAAAACAACAACAATAATAATAATAGTAAGAATAAGAACAACAATTATTTATTGCAACAACAGTATCAATAATAACAGCGATATTAGCCAAAATTGCAACTTTATTCATCAATTTTCGTGTATAAAACTTGAGGATCTGATCCTTCCTTGTTGATGGAGATTTTGTGATATCTTGTTTCAAAGTTAGATGATGATGATGATGATGATGATGATGAAGCGCTTAAATTAAAATTAAAATCCGAGATGCACCAAAACGATGCAAATAAAATCTACCACCGAAATTATTAAACACATCAAAGTCATACGAATTTGATGATAAAGATCTGGCCATAGACACGAAGTTACGTAAAGTCATATATTTTGTGTTTGAACCTGGGGAATGGGCTTTGATCTCCAGATGTGAACTAAGCTTCAATAGAAGTACTATTATGATTATGATGATTTTGATGAAGACGACGACGACGACGAAGATGATGATGACGGTGACGACGAAGGCAGAGATAATGATTATTAATCGTTTTACAAAAGACGCTTGTCTGCAAGGTACGGAAGTCGTCACGCAGAGACAACAATGAATGTATTTCACGCGTAGGCAGGAGGATTCGTGTCATGACGATATTATCGTGATGGTCACGATGATCTTATCTGCCTTATCAGAAGTAATTTTATCAAATTAATTTATCAAAAGATATTTATTTATTTTACTACATTTGACGACCTCACTTTGACGAGAAATTTTTTATATAAACCGGAATTGGTACAACCTATTTTACACAAGTTAATGTTAACCTTATAGGTTCTTGAATAAATACCATTTTAGTATCAAAATTACCATCATTTAACAATGAAAACATTTGTTTACTTTAAAATTCAAGAGAAATCGAGTTTGAATACATATAATGAAATAATATATATAAATCTTACAAAATAACTGATTTAATGATTACTCTGACATCTAGCGAATAGAAAATAATGTCGTACATAAGAAATTATTATCCTTATTTTAACAGTTCCGACATCTGGCGAATGAATAATAATTATTACAGAACACCCAACATCTGCTCGAACACCTAGCGAATGAAAAGTAATTGTTAATATTTCATAGACACCTGGCGATCAAAAAATAATCACTCCTTTATTTGTTTTTAGACGTGCTGTCACCTAGCGAATGTTAAATAATTTTTTTTATTAAAAAGGCCACCTATTGAATTAAATTTATTTTTTTGACCATCCTACAAAGTTTTTGTCTGACACCTGGGGAATGAAAAATAATTTTTATAAAATCGAACTAGACACCTGGCGAGCACACCATCCTTGACTTAGTTTTATTAAATATTTGGGATTTTTTTAAAACCCTCATTGACATAAATTATTAAATTAATTTATATTTCATTAAACATCAACATTATTATTATTTATTAATATTCTGGGCATCACTTTAATCAAGTTTTTAACGATTTATCGGTAATCAACATGGCCTCGATATTTTTATTTCTATTTTATTAATGTATTTGAAACACGCGCTGCTGTGAGTCACATTTAACAGTGGCTAATAAATATCGAGCTGTTCATTCGTTCATTCATTCATTCATCCATTCATTCATTCATTCATTCATTCATTCATTCATTCATTCATTCATTCATTCATTCATTCATTCATTCATTCATTCATTCATTCATTCATTCATTCATCCATCCATTCATTCATTCACTCATTCACTTACTATTTTTTTCTAACCCACTCAACTCAAACCAACTCGAGATATTTTTCTTTTGTTTTTAATTGCTTCAACCTTTGGATGTCGACGATAACATAATCTACGTCCTTGTCCTCCGTTTATTTATTCACTCACTCACTCATTCACTCACTCATTCACTCATTCATTCGTTCGTTCGTTCGTTCGTTCGTTCGTTCGTTCGTTCGTTCATTCATTCATTCATTCATTCATTCATTCATTCATTCATTCATTCATTCATTCATTCATTCATTCTCTCAATCATCCATTAACTTGTCCTCTATTTGAATCTATCCAAGCATTTCCAATGTCATCATAATCATAATAATCTCACTGGATTTCATCCCAACCTGAGAATTATCTTTTCCCTGCGTTTATGTATCTGTATCTCTGCTTATCCCTCTAATGGTATCTGCCAGTCTAAAAGCAGTCTCGTCTTGGAACGAGATCAAGTTCGATGTCTTCAGCTGAGCAGACGACTATGGTCTGAAAAGGTTATTTTTAGCTTCTTGTTTACGATACAGAAAGCTAAGGAAAAAAAAAAATATAAACGTGTTTCTGTCGTCGTCATTTGCCTGATAACAGACGCCAATAAAAATCTTTTATTATAATATAATTGATAATAATAATAATAATAATAACAATAATGATAATAATAATAATAATGATAATAATGATAATAATAATAATAATAATAATAATAATAATAATAATAATAGTAATGGTAATTAATCTCTAAATTAAAAACATTTGTAATTATTCGTTATTTTTGTGATCAATACCTTCATCATTCGAGAACAACTTCATCTGCAGATGACAGCTGTTTATATTTTAAAAAAAAATGACATTAAATCAAAAGACCTTGAAATACAGGGATGCACCAACCCCCCTTCTTTCCTCCACCCTACCTGGTTGGGGTGTGGTAGGGTGCAGGGGTCTCTGAGTGGGGTGGATTAATTTTTTCCACCTTGAAGTTGTTCTGGCTCTCCAGGGCATCATGTGCAATGGTATGCCAAGACAAAAAATGATGCTATTGCTAGTATTACTATTATTAGTATTTTTATTACTATTATTAGTATTTTTATTACTATTATTATTATTATTAATTAAACTATTATTATAACCTTATTATTATTATTAATTAAACTATTGTTATAACCTTATTATTATTATTAATTAAACTATTATTATAACCTTATTATTATTATTAATTAAACTATTATTATAACCTTATTATTATTAATTAAAATATTATTATAACCTTATTATTATTATTATATAATTACCATTATATTATATAAATAACATCTTAAAATGGTGACTTATTTGGATTTTTTTTTCTTCAAGCATTTAGTAACAGCTATTTCTAATGCCCAGTTACTCAGAAAATGTCAAAAATAACGACTAAAATGTCTTATTACTAAAACCAGTCAACAACAACAACAACAACAACAACAACAACATCAACAACAACAACGACGACGGTGACGACGACGACGAAGATGACAACAACAGCAACAACAAGAGCAACAAGATCATTATAAAGTGACAGACAGACTGTTATACCCAGCTAATCTAAGAGCGAAAGGGAATGATTTAAGCCTGTAAATTTACTATTAATTAATTTTATTTTTTACATTTAATTAAAATTTACAATTCATTAATTTTATTTTCTACATTTAATTAAAATTTACAATTAATTAATTTTATTTTCTACATTCAATTAAAATTTACAATTAATTAATTTTATTTTTTACATTTAATTACATTTAATTAAAATTTACAATTAATTAATTTTATTTTTTACATTTAATTAATTTAATTAAAATTTACGTTTGTCTCGATGAGTTCTAATAAATAATCATTCTCATCACTAGTACAGATGTACTCAAGTGTGTCTCCAATGCGAGGGCAAACATACAAACATCATACCAGCGTGATATTTATTTCTAATATTAATTGCTAATTTATTTATTTATTGATTTATTGTTAATATTATTTATGGCTAATATTATTTATTGCTAATATTATTATTTATTCATGCAATAAAATGGCGCCAGACACGACACAACACGATACAACACGATACCATACATGAATACAATACAATACAGTATTACTAATGCTGTTACCTAAATACGGACCAGCTTATACCAACTATCAGTCCAATGCAAATCCATTGTACTTAAGTACAGATTCAAGACTGGGGGCTTGAGTTTGCTTCACAAACTTCCGGGTTTAAGAAACACAACGAGTCTAGCTTAGCCGGCTCCGTAGCCAATTTTAGATTTCGGCTACAAACGACTAGTACGTGACTGACTGACTGAAATTCCAATTTATTTAGATATCTGATATTTCAGTTATTTATTCAGGGAATACCCCTTTTTATTTTTATCTGTACCTACCAGTGGCTAATACCTAGTACCCAGTGTGCCTCTATCGAGAGGGATTAGGGATGGTTTTGGGTGAGGAATTTAATTTTGGGGAAATAAAAACAATTTAAAATAGATATCGTATTTATTTTTAGTGTATATATTTTTAATTCAATAACTCGAAAAAGTGGTTTTTATTAAATAATTATAATTTATTTCAAATAATTATTAATTTAACTCTTAATAATCGAGTCTTTTGATTTAAGATTTCTTTAACATTTCGCATTTATTACGCAATTGAAGGTTAATTTAAGAAAAATCCGTCTCATTCATTTCAGGATGTCAATAAAATAAAAAAAAAAAAAAAAAAAAAATTGCTAAAAATGATATCTTATCGCAACCATTGGAGATTTCGGTCATAACAGGAGATAAAAAATGGACCACTTTCTGAACTATTTCAGCTGAATAAATTAAAAATTAATCTAAAATTACCGATAATAAATAAATAAATAAATAAATAAATAAATAAATAAAGATTTATAATATATTTATGGTGTAATTATAAATATCTAATAATTATACTTAATAATAATAAAAACAATAATAATAATAGCAATAATAACAATAATAATAACAATAATCACAATAATAATAATAATAATAATAATAATAATAATAATAATAATAATAATAATAATAATATTCTTTCGTTACCAAATCATCATAGTCGCTATTATTAATGATGGTTTTAGTTTTTGTATTATTTTGTATAATTTATAATAATAATAATTATATGAACTTAGTTAGGACAATAATGTTAATTGTATTATTATTATTGTTATTATCATTATTGTTATTATTATTATCATTATCATTATTATTATTATTATTGTTATTATTATTATTATTATTATTATTATAATGTTTTATAGCACGTAGCAGTGGCAAGCAGCTATGTTCTATTTTGGGCTTCCTCACAGCTTTGACCCTGAGTTGAATAACCACAGGCAGTACTGCTGTTGTTGCTGTTGTTGTTGTTGTTTTCGAATCTGTTTCAGTTCGGATGACCTCTTGAACTTTCACCTATTTAGCCTCACCTCGTATGGGATTACGGGAGTGGTCAGACTAGATTAATATTAGATGGATTTAACCATTTACCATGGATTATTTTTTTTATTGTTATTATATATATTATTAGTTCGAATTTTAAATTTAAAAAGTTGAAAATGTGACAGAAATTCAATCAAATCAATCGATTCCGACTACGAATGCCTGTTGTTGTCGTCGTCGTCGTAATGCAGTTGTTGCTGTTGCTTGCAGTTGGAAAAGTATTGATCGCTCATCCCGGGAGCTACAGTTGCGCCATCCGACCATTGATTTCGACGGTTGCGATGACGATGAAGAGAACGATGATGATGATGATGATGACGACGATGATGATGATGGTGATGATAATGATGACGATTAAGGGTTGCTGTTAATATTAATAATTGATTGCAAACTATTTATGTATTAATGAATACTTAAAGAGGCTCGAAAAAAGAGTCCCAGGTTAAACATCCGAAGTTTTAAACATCGGTTTTCGCTTACTCTGTCTCCGCACATTTTATGTTAATTAATTTTAAAAATTCATTTAATTTTTAAATAAAAAATTAAATATAAATAATATAAATAATAAAAAATTAAATAAACAGTGGCCTTTTTTTTACCACTGAACTCAATTTTTTAACCCAAAAAACATCCTGGCTTCGCAACATCATCCTCGTCTTCATCATCACCATCATCGTCTTCGTCATCATCATCGCAATAATTATTGTTGATCTAATACAATAATAATAATAATAATAATAATAATAATAATAATAATAATAATAATAATAATAATAATCATCATCATCATCACCATCATCATCAGGAATTAATTTCTTTTTAACAATTTAACTTTTAAATTTCCTAAATTTCTCTGAAAATCCCTTTCAATTAAAAAGAATTAAAAATAAAAAAAAAATATCCGCCCAAACCCAAAACCCTGAAGTCGTGTTGACTTGAAGTCGTCTGCCGAGAAATGGTAGGAGGCGGGAAAGTCTTTAAACATATCACGCATCGACAATAAAAAGGAAAAATAGAATCCGTGAGGTAGTTGGTTCGATTCCTAGCAAGGGTCGTCATGAATTGTTCTCTTTAATTATAATAATAATAATAATAATAATAATAATAATAATAATAATAATAATAATAATAATAATAATAATAATAATAATAATAGCAATAATAATAATAGTATCGAATTAGAATTTGAAAAACATTCCCTATGTAATATGTTTATTATAGAATATATGTAATTTGAATGTATATTTACATTTACATTTACATTTATTTGTCCAATATTTTACGTGCGCAATGTTATCCCAAGGGGATGTAAAGGCACGTATAATAAGTAATATAGATAAATGTTTATTAATAAAAAAAAAATAATAATAATAATAATAATGTTGGATATTGTTATTATTAACAAATAATTATAAAATAACAGTAACAATAATAATATAATAACTAGCATAATAAGATATAATAACATAATAATAATAATAATAATAATAATAATAATAATAATAATAATAATAATAATAATAATAATAATAATAATAATAATAATAATAAGATATAATAACATTTACGTTATGCAAATGACGACTTCATTACGTTGAAAGAAGAAAAGATTGGTTTCTTGAAAATTTCGAATCAAAGAAACGCCTTTAAACGGTACTTCGTGATGATGTGATTGAGTGATTGATTCATTGATTGATTCATTGAGTGATTGGTTCATTGAGTGATTGGTTCATTGATTGAGTGATTGATTCATTGATTGATTCATTGAGTGATTGGTTCATTGATTGATTGATTCATTGAGTGACTGATTCATTCATTGAGTGATTGATTCATTGAGTGATTGATTCATTGAGTGATTGGTTCATTAAGTGATTGATTCATTAAGTGATTGGTTCATTGAGTGATTGATCCAATGAGTGATTGATTCATTGATTGATTCATTCGTTCAGTCAATCAATCAATCAATCAATCAACCAACCAATCAATCAATCAATTAATAAATCAATCAATCAATCAACCAATCAATCAATCAAAGGAGGGAGCTTTTTGATCATATCAAGAAATATTTATGGCACCAATTCAAGCCCGATTAATACATTAATATAAATAATAATAATAATAAATTATTTAAAAAACACATTCAGAAATAATTATGGCATTATTTCAGTAATAAATTAAATTAACCTTATAATTTAAAAAAAATTACTTAAAAAACAATTAAAATTAATTAATTTCAGTTTCCTAAAATATCACTAAAATTGGAATAAAAATTATTTAAAAAGAATTGTAAACGAGTGGAACAAAGGCAGAATCGAACACACGACTTTAGGGAGAACGTGTTCCAAGTTGTTTCATGTTTCTTAGGAACGAACGTCATTAAGACATTTGTATTGTCATTTCCTTTGTATTGTATGGTATCGTATCGCATTGTATCGGTATTGTATGGTATTATATTGGTATTATATTGGTATTGTATCGCTATCGTATGGGTATTGTAAGATATTGTATGGGTATTGTAAGGTATTGTATAGGTGTTGTATCGGTATTGTATCGGTGTTATATTGTATGGCAATGCATTACCTTGCATTGTATTATATCCTATCTTATTTTAATTTTTAATTTAATAATAATAATAATAATAATAATAAAATAATAATAATAAAAAAATAATGAATAGATGATGAATATTGATGTAATAAGTTACTCGAAATAACACTTTTAAAAAACAAATATTAGTCGATACTTTAACTCCAATTTCCAAAAATAATCCCCGTCTCTTTATTATTCTATTACATTATAATTACTTAATTAATTATATTTAATTACAATTACTTATTTAATTATATTTAATTACAATTACTTATTTAATTATATTTAATTACAATTACGTCAGTAAAATGTTTTGTGCCAGAATTACATTGAAAATAACTTTTTTAAAAAAATATCCATCGATCAATGTCTAAAGAATTGGTGGGAATTTAGCCAGGGAATTCATTCAATGGACCGCAATAAATGTAATAATAGTAATAATAATAATAATAATAATAATAATAATAATAATAATAACAATAATAATAATAATAATAATAATAATAATAATATTAAAAGGGCGTTGTGACATCACGTCCTTGAATTATCTTTGCTTGATGAATTTTAAACTTTTAATCGAAAATAAAAATAATATTTGATTAATATTCTTTTATTTAATATTATTTCCAATCTTATAATAATAATAATAATAATAAGAACAATAATAATAATAATAATAATAACAATAATAATAATAATAATCCAATCTTAATATTATTTCAAATCTACAATTCAATAATTTAATTGATCTCTCCTTAAGGATCTAAAAAATCCAGATATTAATAAATATATCTCAATATATAGTAAACAATAATAACATTAATAAATAAAGTATAAAGTAACTAATATTAATACTAAATAATATTATTAACATATTATAATATAATAGTTATTATTAATAAAAAACCATTATTACCATTATTATTACTATTATTATTATCATTATTGTAATTATTATTATTATTATTATTATCATTATTATAATTATTATTATTATTATTATTATTGTACTGGTATCGTGTCCATAAATATCCCAAAAGGATCACAAATTGACAAGCCCGACTCAGGTCCCTTGATCCTCAACGTCATTAACTAACATCCTCATACAATATTATTATTATTATTATTATTATCATTATTCTTATTATTAGTATTATTGTTGTTATTATTATTATTATTAGTAGTAGTATTATTATTATTAGTAGTAGTAGTATTATTGTTATTATTATTATTGTTATTATTATTATTATTATTATTATTATTGTTATTATTATTATTATTATTATTTTATTATGCTTTACAGTACACATACAGAGATACCAGTATACTCCTAGGAACGGTTGAACGAATTTGAAAAGAATTCAATGCAAGGCTTTGTTGCCAAACATCCTGAATTGCAACTTTACTTTTAAACTTTAAGTTTCTCAGCCTTGTTACTATTATTATTATTATTATTAATGTTATTATTATTATTATTATTATTATTATTATTATTATTAATGTTGTTATTATTATTATTATTATTATTAATGTTGTTATTATTATTATTAATGTTGTTATTATTATTATTAATGTTGTTATTATTATTATTATTAATGTTGTTATCATTATTATTAATGTTGTTATTATTATTATTATTAATGTTGTTGTTATTATTATTATTATTGTTATTATTATTATTATTATTATTATTAATTTTATTATTATTATTATTATTATTATTAATGTTATTATTATTATTATTATTAATGTTGTTATTATTATTATTATTGTTATTATTATTATTATTATTATTTTCATATTTATCTTTTTTATTCAATTGTCTTGCTTTTCAGCTATGAACAGTTCGACAAACCCTCCATTATTGAAAGTGAAATGGGAGGAATCGCCATGAAAATAATTATTATTAAATTATTTTATTAAATATTAACAATTTTATTAAATTTATATAAATTATTTTTATTAATGAATTATTATTATTATTATATTATTATTATTATTATTATTAAAATTACGAGGATAATGATAACGATCACTGTTTTCGGTGAGTCATAGATCGAGGTCATTCCAAGTTGTTTCCACGAACGGAGGCGTGGAAAACTGATTCCCGGACCTGGAATGTTCAGGTGATTGAACAGGTGAGATTAGGTGAAGAGGCGTTGGATTGTCTAAAAAAAGAATTCTTACCATCATCATCATCATCATCACCAATGTCATCGTCGTCGTCGTCGTCGCCATTCAAGGCAGAATGAGCGATAATGGAGTTCTTGAACTCGCATGAGTCACGTTTAATTGTTTGAAAAACTCGAAGAGAACTTCAAGTTTTTACAGAAATTTGTCTATAATTTGTAGAAAATGAATGAATGAATGAATTGAATATAATTCTGATGATGATGATGACGAAGACGAAGACGATGACCTGCTGATGATGATGATGACGACGACGATGGTGATGGTAGTGATTGACGATGATTATAATATCATAATGAATAAACATGGCTCTGAAATTTTAAATATTTAAGTTTTTAATTAATAATTCTTTTCAATGACTAATACAAAATAAGTATAATAATAATAATAATAATAATAATAATAATAATAATAATAATAATAATAATAATAATAATAATAATAAATAATAATAATTATTATTAATCACAGCAAACCAGTGCAACACAAAGGTACAATTGACTCCAATCTTTCGATTAGTCAGAACAAGAGCGTCAAGGTGCTTTGAATTGATGCACCTACCTGCATTGGCAAGGTTACAACAGGTAATTACGATGAATAAATTATGTTTAATAAATTTATTTTTTTTTTAAATCATTTTAAAATTATTGCTCAGTAATTTATAATTAACGTCTTATTTGTAACTTGATTAGGAGAATATAACATTAAAATTATAAATATTTATTATTATCATTGTTATTATTATTATCATTTTTATTTCTCAAAGTTAATTTCAAAGTTAATTAATAATAACATTTGTTACTGTTTGTTCAATATTGCTGGCATTGCTAACATTTTGTGGAATAATTGTTACAATAAATAATTTATTTTTAATACCATTCAAAATAAATTTAAAATTATTTATTTATATTATTATTTTTATTCTAAATAAATATTATATAATAGTAGCCTTCAGTGACTAACAGCTTTATTGAATAACTACACGGAATTGCAATACTTTTCACAGATTTCATTTGTTATGACGCATACTTAACTCATCATTTGACATCGTCCTAGTCATCATCATCGTCATCATCATCATCTTCAGCGTCGTCGTCGATGTCGTCGTCGTCATCATCATCATCATCATCATCGTCGTCGTCATCATCATCATCATCATCGTCGTCATCATCATCATCGTCGTCGTCGTCATCATTATCATCGTCGTCATGACATTTCAACTTAACACCGACTCAAGCGTCGTCATCGTCGCGAGAAATGAACGCCATGGCGACACGTTTAAATTGAATCCAACCTTCCTTGAAATCAATCAATTCAAAGGAAGCAATCAAGTTAGACTGATTGATTGAACGAACGATCGTTGATTGAAAGTCAATCGTTTCAACAGGGCGAACAGAGTTTCGATTGAACCTTCAATCATTATCGCCTGAGCCCTGTTCTTCCTTTTCACTTTCCCGAAGGAGACCACGATGATGATGATGACGATGATAATGATGATGATGATGATGACGACAACGACTCCTATGATGCTGACGACGATGATGATGATGATGATAATAATGATGATGATGATGATGACGACAACGACTCCTATGATGCTGACGACGACGACGATGATGGTAGTGATGATGACGGTGATGATGATGAACATCCGTTTTCTATTCTAAAAGTAAATTATGCCCTTGATATATCTCGTGAATTCCACGGGAAAAATAATCTAATGATTTCAAGTCCATCTTAGTTTCAATTCATTCCATCCATTCCTATCGGCGATGATGGAATGCTCGCCGGAAAAGGAGAGGCACGAGAATGCACTTGTGAGAAATGAAATTATTACAGCTGCATCAACTATAATATATTCGATATTATAATATTAATTATGAAATAGGCACCAACATTTATTATATCTATACTATTATTATTATTATTATAATTATAGTTATTATAAATTATTACTGTAGCATTCACACGATTATTTAATCATAACAATATTGTTATAATAACTAATTATTATTATTATTATTGTTATTATTATTATTATTATTATTATTATTATTATTATTATTATTATTATTATTATTATTATTATTATTATTATTATTATACACATTTTTCCTGCTTCTTCTCGGTCTCACAGCCGGTGATGAATGAATGCTGAGCACTACCAGTGCTCTCAGCAATTCACCCAAGAACTTTTCGAAGAATGTGGGCAGTGCCCAGTAAGGAGATCTTCTGAATCTCCGAAGTCTTTGGTCGTCCTGGTATCAACTCTACATACTTTGTAAAGTCTTTTCTTAGCGTTCCGAGCGCTCCTACAATTACCGGAACGACTTTACACTTCACTTTCCACATCCGGTTGATTTCAATCTCCAGGTCCTTGTATTTGCTAATTTTTTCAGCTTCTTTGAGCGCGATGTTCTTATCATCCGGAACTGAAACATCGATTAGCAGGCAAGACTTGGATCTCCTGTCATGGATAACAATGTCAGGTCTGTTGGCCAATATTTTCCTGTCCGTGATAATCGCATAGTCCCATAGAATGGTGCAATCTTATTATTATTATTATTATTATTATCCTCATTGTAACCATATAGTACTTCAGTACTACTGCCAATTTTGGGATTTTCCGGCCAAAACAAAATTGGCTCCGATAATTGAAACTAGGAATTAACCGAAGAGAATTGAGTTTCGGTTTGAGATGAAAGATGTGAACATCAAAGCTTTGCAATGAAAAGATACGGAAAGGTATAATTAAGATGGTCTCTTACGTTTTTTTTATTATGAATTACACTATAATTAAATATTTATAATTAGTATCTCAGTCATAATTATCATAATAATTATCACAGTTTGGAAATTATGCCTTGATAGCATTATTCCAGGTACTTGAAATAT
Organism: Hirudinaria manillensis; assembly: GCA_034509925.1. Lineage (NCBI taxonomy): Eukaryota > Metazoa > Annelida > Clitellata > Hirudinida > Hirudinidae > Hirudinaria > Hirudinaria manillensis. Next base: position 10,638,810 of record CM067530.1, on the reverse strand, counting down.
TTATATCTATATAAATATAATTATATCTTATATAATATTTATATATATTTATAATTATTTTTATATAAATATTTATTTATTTAAAATCATTCAGCTTAATTTGTTAATATTGCAGTAATTGCAAAATAATATGTTAAATATAAAGGATATTATACAATAATAATATAATAAAGAATATTATAATAATGATTCGTCATATAATAACCGCCATATTTTAATCGTTACTAATACGGTAGCGTGGTTAATCTGAAATATACATATTCCCAAATAAACCAACAAAGACGATAACATATATTTTCAAAAAAAATATAACCATCGATGATGTAACTAACATTAACTAATCCGGTTTTTATAAAATATCCAGTAATAAGTTCTGAAAATGTCTTTTTAATTGTTTCAGCAGAAACTGAAAGTGAAACCAGTTACCGGGTACTTTCTGCGGGGTTTCGCTTTTGTTCTTCCGGTTCTTTTGTTCATTTCTTGTATTTTATTTTGAGGCAATTAGAAAATTTAATGACATAAAAAGGTAACATAAATTAAAGGTTACCAGGAAAATACAGGGAGTAAGGTTCGTTATTTCTCCCAAAGCAACAACAAAGAGCTGATTAGTAGTTCTGGACACAGTAGGGTTAGGGTTAGGATTATATCAGGGCTAGAATAGGGTTAGAGTCACAGTAGGGTTAGGGTTATGGTTAAGGTTGCGTTAGGACTAGGTTAGGATTAGGGTCAAGGTTACATTAGGGTTACGGATACCATTGCGGTGAAAAACCGACTTTAATCTTTTTATTTTCTTTCAAGTCCCTATTTCTACATTATATATTAGCTCCAACATTTATAATAATTCAAAAGGATTAACTTTATTATAATATAAATTATCATTATTATCATTATTGTTCCGCTTAAATAATTGGTCTTTCAAAAATTAACGCCACTGTTCTGGGATACTTTTTTTTAGCAACCATTAAAAGACAGACCTTATAATTTCAGAAAATTGTCTTTCTAAGGATAAACACAGCTAAACGCAGCAATTATGCTCTCGCAACTCACGTTTGTCCAGCCATTCTCAACTTCCTACATGCAGTTCCTAATGAGCACGTTCATGCCCAGTCGATAAATAGTTCCCAAAAACACCAAATGCACCCTTTTGGGGGCACAAAGGGGAACATTCCCCAATCCCGTGGTCCCCTTTGATTTGACCAAAGTCTGAGACCGAAAAAACTAACATCATTCGTTGTCTTGGATATAGCCGTCCTAAGTTCATTTGTTTCATTGTGTTATGTACATAATTGTTTGTTTAATATTGTACATGTTGTTCAATTTGCTATTTGTTCTTTCAGTTGCTTTGATACCTTAATAAACTCATAAACTCAAAAAAAAAAGAAAAGAAAACCATAGATGATTCCTTACTTTTCAAATCATGAAACTCTTGATAGCGAAAATGGATATCTGAAATGGTCGGACCATAGTTTACCCTTTTGACACAAATGACCTTCACGCCACCCCCTTCTCCCCTCCTAAGCCTTAATCCAAGTGACCCTGAACTTCTGAATGACCTGACCTCGCGTATGACCTTGACGTGTGCTGGAAGATTGACAGAGCAACGATTTGATTCTAGGATTCTTTGACTTTGCAGTTCAGGCCTGAACATTTGTCCGCATTTGTCAGTTTCATGTTTCTTTATTGAATGCTGATTTCAAGGTATGTGACCTCTACACCTGAACTGATATCCTTTGGCGTACATCGGGTGTTGGGATAAAACAACATAATAAAAATAACCATCAATATTATTTCAGCGATTATTATTATTATTATTATTATTATTATTATCATCATATCATCATCATCATCATTCATTATTATGTTTTAATTCACAATAATCTGTGGTAGAATGCAGAGATAAAAGATAAAAATATATTGATAAAATCATTTGTGCTATAATAAACTATTATCATTCTAATAATAAACTCTTATCAGTCTGGCATCGGTACATCATACATACACACAGACCCATAAACACACACCTGCACACACACACACATACATTGGCACATCCAGCCCAACATCAGAGGAGCCAATGGCCTTCTACGTCAGAGAACGACGAGGAATGTCATGATTGAAGGCTCTTTTGCCTATTAAGATTTTAAAGTTAGAGAACGAGAGAGAGAGAGAAATTTAGTCTTGAAAAACAAAAAAAAAACAAACAAATTGCTATGGAATGAATATTCATAGGTTTCCAGCTCACAGCTGGAACGCCTACTCCGTCAGATCATTCATCCATCTTTCCAGAATGAACCCATTCATTCGAGTATCCACCCAATCAGGTAAACCATCCGTCCATCCTTCTATCCATCCTTCCGTCCGACCGACAATTTATATGATTTATTCGTCTTTTCAATCCACCCTTCCAACTCAATCTCCCTGTGGCAGTCCGTAAGAACCTTAGCAGCTGTCAATCAGGGTGCCGCTGAACCAAGACCCCCGAGGGTCATAAGGTCGTGCAATCGATAAACATTTAAGGTGTGCAGCCTTCTCTCCCATCCAGTCATCGCCAAAACACTCGGAAAGTCAGTCCTAAGTTGACATCACGTCATCTATTTTGTGCCAAAGAATCAGAAACAGACTCCCGATATGGCTAGCGTAATAAGATTCAAAGATGATAACGACGACGACGATGATGATGATGGTCATGATGATTGTACAAGGACAATCAATGCAAAAAGACTTCGCACATTATTTTGTGTTGATGAAGTATTATTATTATTATTAAACAACATTTGTACGTGACGAGAACCAAGGAAGCAACGAGGCTTACGTTGTTCTGTTGTTGCTATTGTTGTTGTTGTTGATGTTGTTGTTGTTGCTGCTATGTTGTTTACATCATTCCTGGCCAATGAGAACTTCGCAAAGTAGGTCGAGAATTCAGAGCACCCATAGGACGAAAAACAGGTCAGCAACGAGTTGGACCAAAATGATAATATAATTGTTATTGTGGCTCCGGTATTATTATTATTATTATTATCATCATACAAAATTATGTATTTATATATTTTTGTGGCAACAGTCATGTCGTTATCATCATCAGCATCAGACCATCAACAGGTAACAGCATGAACCTCTGTCAATAGTCATATGATGGTGATGATGATAATGATGATTGTGGCGGTGTTGATGATGATGATGATATCAACTGAAACCAATTATTACATAAACTTCCTACTCGGATATCCTCCATGGTCAGATTTAGAAACGATTTAAACCACGATGATTTTTCATCATCATTATCACTACCACCATCGTCGTCGTTGTCCTCATCACTGTTAATGTCAAGCCCTAACTTCTGATTAGTTAAATGAGTTCGCTATCATCACCATCACCTTTATTATTACTGTTGTAATTATTATAATTGCTACTATTCATTAACAACATTATTATTATTATTATTATTATTATTTTTATTACGTTGCCATGGCAGAATGTTTACATCAATGTCTAATCAGCGGGTATTCGCGGAATATTTTGCGCAAATGCATCAGAAATTCCTTCGACTAGAAATCTGATTCAACTTGTTATTGTTGTTGACATTGTTGACGATATCAATTTCTGTTTGTTATTATTATTATTATTATTGCTATTGTTATTATTATTATTATTATCATTATTTCTTTAAACATTTATTATCTATATTATCATTGTTTACTTTATTATTAGTGGCATTAGATATTATTCACATTGTTGGTATTAAATTAATCATAATGCGCTGTAGTAGCTATTCTTAACTCCCATTTCTAATGATGTTGAAACTTATAATAATAATAATAATAATAATAACAAAAATAATAATGACGATTGTTGGTGGTGGTGCCATGACAACCAGCACTTCAAATTTTCCATCGTATCCCAAAAAGCTCCGAAAAGGACCGGAAAAATTTAGCATAATTTTTTTTTATAGTAAATGATGAACTAAGGAGATTATGAAAATCGATTATCAATCGATAGACCCATTTTCAATTGGTCAAAAGTTTTCCATGACATATGAAAGAAAAATCAAAACATGGCTTTACAATGAGCGCGACATTGTTGGTATCACGAGCGATGATACCATTGCCGATACCAGGAGTATCAGTTCTTATTTCTAATACGTCGCCATATTAGGTTAAACAACATTTTTTTTTAAAGTTTAATCATGGCACACATTAAACAATGACTACATTCGGATAAGTCTTACGTTTCAATCATCACAGCTGACCGGCCATGTTTACCCTAAACAGACGCAAATAAACACTCACGATTAGTTCTCTTAATAGCAAAAAATTATTAAAATACAAATTTAATTTTTAATTTAATTTTTAGAAATAAAATATTTTTATTGTCAACAAAAATAATTTTGAATTAAGAACGTTTTATGTAAAAATTTTGGTTCTGCTAAACATGAATATTGATCAGCTGCTATTTTTAGAGCATTACAGCATGTCTTAAAATAGACAACGTTCGAATATAAAACCAGGAGCAAGCTTCGGCACTGCAGATTGACAGTGTTTGCCTTTTGTTCGCTGTCGTCTGCTCGTATTTTGCGAACTGTTTTTCGGCTAAAAAAGATTATTTGCATTCTTTTTAAGCCGTAATTTCTCTGCGAAAAGTATTTATAATTCGTATTCCGAGATTCTTGGATAAAGCCTTTTACTACTGATTAATCAGGTTAGGATGGGCTGCCATCGTGCCCCCTTTTTTTTCTTCAACTTTAAACAAAGTTTTCCTGTACGAATGTTGTCATGTAAATCATGCCTGCCAAGTTTAATGGTGGATTTGTTCTCTTAAACAGTTAATTGAAAGTAAAGAATTTCTTGAACCACACAAAATCATTGACTCTCATGCATTCGTCTCCCGGTACTGAAAGTCGGATTAGCCTCAACTCACACACCATAAAGTCTTTCGTGCTTCTGTTCTACAAGTTGGTCTGCTACTTGTACTTGGTTGAAGTGAGTTCAAAGATACAGATCCTCAAAAAGCACATTATGGCCATCGTCATCCAAAGACTCAGCGAGAGGACGCTATCCACCAAAAGCATTGACCTGACGGGCATGTCCTCTTCTTCAGATTCCGAGGACAGTTGCAGCAGCACGGATGTGCCCGAAATCAAGAGGGGAGCCGACGGACTGAGGCTGTCTTTTGGAAAAGTCGCCCAGAAAAGGAATCTCAGGGAAGAAGACGAATCTGAGGAAAGTCCACGGGGCGCCAAATCTCCTACCATAATTTCTTGCAGCTCCTCCCCTTCGCTATTGTCGTCCTGCGTGTTCGACAAGTCCCCCGGTTCAGTATTAAACGACTCTGCCAACAAACCAAAGACCTTCAACATTCGTCCGACCTCAGAATTCACGTTGAGCCTCTGCAGCACCACTTCCTCAACTTTGAAAAACCACGAAGACGAGACGAAAGATTTTCAATTGCACTGTCCCTGTCCGAAATTCCTCCCTCTGGGAATTCAAGAAAGGGGACCTTTTCCCATCTCTCCGGAAGATCTCGCCGAGCGCCTCGCGTCCGACCCCGGCAGCGTCCTGGCCGTGGACTGCCGAAGTTTCATGAAGTACAACTCGAACCACGTCGTCGGCTCTATCAACGCCTGCTGCACCAACCCGACCATCAAGAAGAGGTTCGCCGACGGAAAGATAGGCGTCCCGGAGTTGATCTCCGGTGCCGAAAACAAGAAGAGGTTTCGGGAAGTCGCCTCCTCGAGGCAGTGCGCGATCGTCATCTACGACGACGACTCGACGGACGTCGGAGAGACGGGCTGCCTCTCGGCGATTGCCGCGAGGCTGGCCCTCCTCGGGCACAGAGTGGAGTTCCTTAAAGGTGATTTATCATTTTATTATAATTAGGTTAATACTTTAGTACGGTTTTTATTTATGTTGACTGCGTTCTTTTGATGACGTTCAACACATTTCGTATATGGGCAGGAACGTTTTTTGAAACTATACCTCCTAAAGAGACTCAAACTTCCTTAATGACCCAAAAGTAGTCATTGCTTAATGTGATTCATTACAAGTAATCTTTATTATAATGACCATAAGAGGCTCTTGGTTCTTAGGAGTACTCTTGAGTAGGCATCATGTTAAATGCATTAAAAGCGTTAAATTTGCTACGTACGAAAATTGGTCCCGACCAGTCCGCACATTAGGACAACTCCCAGAAGGCAATCATCTTTCTCGACTTGTAACATCCTGCAAAGTTCAATTATTGTCAGCTCTACCATTTCTGATGACATCAATCATGGATGGCAATAATAATAATATTAGTAATAATAATAATAGATGTAATTACAGTAGCAAAATACTAATATTATTATCATCGAGAATAATTATCATCATTATTATTATTGTTGTTGTTTGATGCTATTAAGCCTTGAGGTCGTTCTTGCTACAATTGGTATTGCTGAAGGGTCTGCTTGCTACTGTAGACTTTGTATCTGCCATGATTCACTATAGGCAGAGACACAGCTGCTTCTTATGAAGAGGTGGCTGTGTTGTTGATGATGACAGTTACGTTGACGATGATGATGGTGGTGATTCAGAAATCTAAGTCCATTAATGACATGATGATTTTTAATCATCATTATTGCCATTATCAATTGTGCTAACATAAAGGGTCTATTTGAAGTTTGTAATTCTGTCAGTCATTTCTCATCTCTTACTGTCCACACGTCCGGGTGGCATCTTCCAGACAACACAAAATTAAGATTGTAAAAATATCAATAAAAATATTCAAACTCATACAACTAATTCCTCCCCTACAGGTGGTCTTAAGGATTTCATGGTGAATCACTCGCACCTGTGCAGCCAGCCAGTGGCGACGGAGCAGCGTCCCTTGCTCTTCAGTCCGACGTCTCCCTATGTCGATGCGGCCATCGACAGCACCGTCATGACGGAGATCCTTCCCCATCTCTGGCTCGGTAACGAGAAGGACGCAGCCGACATGGATCGCCTGGAAGGAGCCGGAATCACGCACGTCCTCAACGTGTCCACCTCCATTCCGCTCTTCTGTGAGGTCCAAAGGCCGGGGTCTTTCATGGCCCTGAGGCTGCCGGCTTCAGACAGCGGTTCTCAGAACATCAAGCAATACTTCGAGCAGGCCATTGACTTCATCGGTGGGTTTTCTGGCTAGAAACGAGAGGCTTGAAACTGCTTCATTGAAGTCGTTATTAAATTTGTCTCGTTATCTAAACATCCGTTCGTTCCTTCCTTTCCAGAATCTGCCCGAAATGGCGGCGGCAAGGTTTTGGTCCACTGCCAGGCCGGCGTGTCCAGGTCCCCCACGATCACCATGGCCTACCTCATGGCCAAGACAGGCCGTCCCTCTCTCGATGCCTTTGGCATCGTCAAAGCCAAGAGAGCCATTGTCTCCCCAAACATCAACTTCATGGGTCAACTGTTGGAATTCGAGTCTCGACTGAGAGAATTGTCCGGAAAGTTCGGAGACGGTCTGGAAAAGACCACATTTTGAGGCAGAAGATGACAGAAGAACTTCCGACAAATTTTCTGTTTTTGGGGAGGAAAGGCCCCGAGGGATTTGTGGTCTCTCCACCCTCGCTTGGGATCAGATCGGGCAGTCTCAAGACCCAGAAGTTGAATCGTCGATCCTTTCTACTGCTTGTTATTTATTATTAATAAAAAATGTAGCATCTCAATTAATATCCAATTACTTTATCATTCGTAATGTACGGCTTGCGGTGACAATAATATTATCATCATCCTCATTAATACCGTACTCCACATCACTTCATTATTATGCCCGTCATGGTGCTCCCATCACATCTGATTCGAACGTAAGGTTGCCGTATTTTATATTCTATTAGATTTTTATTATTGCAATTGCTACTTTTTTTACTATATTTTATATCATATTAGATTATTATTATTATCATTTATTGATCATTATTATTATTATTAGTCTCCTCCATTTCACTCGTTGTCTTTCCATCTGCGTATGTCCAGCCATTCCAAGGACTCCGTCTCAGGTTGCCTCTCCGACCGAGAGAGGGTTTCGAAGCCCACGAGGCTCGGACCAATGCAGTCCCCTTAGCTGTTGTGATCATTTGTGTATTGTCGTCGTTTTGCAGTTATTATTGCAGTAGTGTCGTAATTTATTTGAATGTTGTTGTAGCTTCTTGTTTTTATTGTTATTATTATTATTATTATAATTATTATAATTATTATGGCCATAATTCTCTATTTTGTTCTCTGGTGTTCATCTTGTTCCTCTCCATTTATAATTGTGAATTGTCGTCTCGTCGTGAAGTCACGTGACGCTGTGACGTCCGAAGGATTCGTCGTAATTTTCTTCAAATGCCAGCAGCATCGTGCAAACAGTTGCCTGTGTACGTGATTGTAAACGTCCGAGCGTCCGTGTGACTCTATCGAAACATCCAGAAACGCTAGTCCTTGAAGAGAGAGTAGCGCTTTGATTTCTTCTTTTTGTTCCCCCCGAGGATCGATGGGAATTAATTTCCCTTAACAGACTGAAATTAAATGACTTTCAATAAAATTATTTTTGATGCACTTCTTTTTCCTTTTTTGCCGGGTAAAGTCGGTTCAGGATTGATTGATTGATTGGTTGAATGATTGATTGATTGGTTGATTGATCTGTTGTGCTTTCTGGAGTTGAACCAGAGTTTTTATTTGATTTTCCCCGAAGACATTTTCTACCGTCGAAGTCGGTGCTTTTTGTTCGACCGATTTTCACCTTCCAATCGTGTTGCTATGACAACTACCGTCATCAACAACAACAGCAACGTCTCAAATCAACTGGAAGTCTGTAAATACTCGGCCACCTTTATATACCAGGAAGTTGTTGACAAACATTGAAGGTGGTGAGACGGCCCAACCCCCCCTGTGGCAAGCACCTCTGCCCCTCTCCTCAAACTGAGGGATTGGAAGACTGAAATACTCTCCCTGGAATGTCAACTTTTTTTTTCTCAGTTTATGAACAGTAGACTGTTAATTTAATTAATTTTGTGACAGCTAATTATTTAAATAAAAAAGGAAACAATAATAATTGATAATTGAATTTGTTTGTTTCAATTTCATCCTCGATGGAATAACAGATGAAAAAAAAATATCCTGAAAAAGTGTGATGACCCGTGGTGTGTTACATCATTCAGCAGTGAATGTCCTTTAAATGCATTCCTATGTATGAATGGATGAATGAATGAGTGACTGACTGAATGTATAGATGAATGAATGGACAGCTAAGCAGAGGCACTACAGGTGTCCTCTACACTTGAGGAATCACCTGTATCGTTCGATCAAAAACTGCGGGGTCTTCTTAACTGATATTGTTGCTGCTATTACGCTACAAGGCTACGACAACAACAACAGCAAACAATGATAGCGAGTTACTCATTTGCTTTCTAAACCTGCGCAGTTCTGAATTCGGCTCTATACCAATAAGTTGCCATATTGTTGTTGTTGTTTTGTAACAGTAGTCGTAATGGTTACTATTATTATTATTAATTTTTATATTCAATGTCAACGTTATACTGTCCAGTTAAAACTGCGCAGTTAAAACTTATTACTAAGTCTTTAAACCAAAATAAACGGATTTTTCACTTATTCACAGGAAAAACTTCGACTAAGAGACTGTACTGTCCCCTAAATTTAGCGGGATTTATTTCTTGGGGTTATCCACAATTCTGCGCCATTTTGCTAGCTGCCGATCGGCGTGTACTTCCAGCGAGAAGGAAATCAGCAAATAAGATCACCCCGTTTGAATTTTAATAAGTAAATTAATTAGTGTCAGAATATTATTACTTACCACATCACACTGAGTCATCTCCGTCAGGTGGAAATAAGCAATACCGACAATATAAAGAAAAACAATGTCGACGCCATGTTTAAAGATTTCGCGGCCCCAGCTCATTAATAAAATATTGATGATAATAATAACAACAGTTAACATAATTAATATTTAAATTAATTACCAGACAAGGTAATTAACTTAACTAAACAAGGGCAAAATCCACCGCCGGTATAGAATGAATGTTCGTGGCAGTTTCCATGACAACAACGGGTCGGAAAATTCCTTCGTCCCCCCCCACGGTGAGGCCAGCACAGAGCCGAGGGAATTATTGATGCTGAAACTATCTTGAGATGTAAAAGACCGTCCTACGTTGTAACAAAACGTACCCGATTATCCAATTCATCCATCTTAAACCCGACGACCATGTTATCCACCCCTAAGTAGTCGTCATTCGATTCGATCATCTTAAAACAAAAACAAAAAGAAAACAACAAAAAGCCTCTGAAGTGAGATTTGAAAAAAGCACATTTTAAGACTTCGATGATGACAATGTTTCGAAGAAACGAAGAAGAAATGAAAGAAACGAAAGAAAGACGCGATCGTCACGGATGATCTTCGGTCAACCTTAGCACTCCACCTAGGGGTCTACGGAGAATGACCCAGGGTGACCCAGGTCATCAAGTACATTATTACTGGGATGTCCATGCATTGGAAAAATTATTAGCAATTGGTTATAATAATAATAATAATAAATGTACATATTGTAATTGGCAAAAGCATTCTAATGGAAGAACAGGGCTCAATATCTTCTTTACAAACATTAATAAACCTATTAAAAACGATGATAATAATATTGGTCTGATGATGATCGTGGTGATGATTAGGAAATACTCATAGCTTCAATCAAACTATAACGTGCCTACCTTAGCAATGACATCAAGCAGTCACAACCATCATCATCATCGTCATCATCATCTACCTAGCCATCACCATCACCACCGTCATTGTCCACCAGTGAATTAATAAGTGATTTTTAAAATTAATTAATAAATTTAAATTAATCAAATGAAAATTATCTAAAATTATTGAAAGGAAATTACTTGAAATTAATAAACGAATATTAACCGATCAATTAAAATATAATTAATTAATAATAAACAAATGAAATCATAATAGTCTCTCAGACACTGGAACATAGATGCTAGTATCATCACTGCAAACGGCGCGCGTCATCGGCATCATGACCTCCCACGCGATCACCATGGCAACGGACGGCAGAAGCGATGATACATAAAACTTAGAAAGAAAAATGCTTTGAAGGTTTTTGCAATACTTTCTAAATAAAAATAAATAAAATATAATATAATATTGTCCAAATGTTTTGAAAATATATATCATGCTGGATATCGTGAAACACAAGATATGGAGAGAGAGCACGTTAACAACATCAGCAACAACAATAATAATAATAATAATAATAATAATAATAATAATATCAAATGATGATGACGACGACGACATAAAGAAATAGAGTATGAATAATTACTGAAGCCATCAAAATGGAAAAAATGGAATTTGCAGTCTAAAATAATACCTCAGATGAAAATTAAACGAGGTAACGGTGATGACGACGACGACGATGATGATGACCATTCTACTCCACCCTTCAGAGCATAACCATCATCATCATCATCACCACCAGCATCAGCAACAACACTGCTATCATCCCTCTAATAATTAATTAAAATGTTAATAATAATAAATTTATACAATAACAATAATAATAATAATAAGAAGAAGAAGAATAATTATATTACAGTGTAATATTACAGTTAATGTTATAATCCAATTATGATTGATGATGATGATACTCAGACAGATCAAAAAGGAAATCATTGGAAATCATTCGGATTCAATCGATTGAATTTAATCAATCGATCGAGTAAATTCAATCAGACGTCGTCAAATATGTTCCTTGGGGGTCCCCCTCCCGGCCGCTTGCCAGTGCCGAGGGGGTCGCCCTGGTACGACCCGGGGTACTGACCCCTGACCGGGTCGAAGGTCGAAGGTCGGGAGTGGCCAGACCTGGCGACCTCCGTGGAGGGCACTGCCGAGAGGTCGTCATAGCTCCTGTAGCCCATCGGTTCGGCATCATTCAGGAGTTCGGAACGGTCGTTTCCTGACCTTTGGGCGGCTGCTTGATTAATTGATTATTAATTGTTAACTATTATTATTATTATTACTGTTATTGTTGCTAGGACTGTTAACGAATATTCAAGAGTTGGCAATCCAAACATTGGCTGTGTGTGCTACAATATATTAAGGAGTTAGGCAAATTTAATTTGTTGAGTCCATTAAGCAGCACTGGTGGTATTAATCAATAAATGATTATTATAATTATTATTATTATTATACTAGCATTATTGTCAAGATTAATTAGTATTGTTAGATTGATAATGAATATTCATAAGCCAACTCACAGGTCCTCCTGCTGACGGAGGCTGCAGAACCGTCTCTTTCATTGGTCGTTCTGTCATTCCAGTTCCTCTTCCTTGAGTCGGTCTCCTCCTGTCGGTTTCTCCTTCTCCTCTCTTCAATCAATCAATCAATCAATCAATCAATCAATCAATCAATCAATCAATCAATCAATCAATCAATCGACCAATCAATCAATCAATTGAGAAATAACCTCTACCTTATCAATCAACAAGCACAACTCATCCATAGATTGCCAATCTGCAATCCAGCTTTTCCAACCTTCCTGTCAACCAGACATCCATCACTGCCCTTCATCAACCATCACCAAACAATAGTGCATCAATCAATCGATCAATCAATCAATCCCGAACCTCTCTTGACGAGTTCGACTCCCTCGTCAATCATCTCCTGCGTCATGTCGTCATCGCCGATGAACTGCTGGAATCCGAGGCAGTGCAGGATCCTGGTTCCGACCCCGAACAAAGTGAGGATGCAGAGTGCGACGATGGCTATCGGGAAGTAGATGTTGAAGCCGTCGGAGATGAACTGGAGAACATCCATGTTGCCCATGAACTGGAACGATTAACATGACTCATGATGGATGGATGGTGGATAAAAGGGTGGATGGATGGACAGTGGATCAAAGGATGGATGGATAGAAGGTGGATCAAAGTATGGATGGATGGACAATGGATCAAAGGATGGATGGATAGATGGATGAGAGCATACAAGATATAATTTAAGTCACAAAATACTAAACATCAACAGCAGCATCACTCCCCAACCCTGATCCTTCAACCCACCCTGGTGTAAGCTGTTTCAACCATGTCGCTGTTCTTGGTTATGTGGCTGTCGAGGTGAATCAGTCCGAGGAAATTGAGACAAAGTGGAGGAGTCAGCCTACAGAGCAGCCTTGCAAAAGGAAAATAAATTATGACCAATAAGGACATAAGGATTATCAATTAGAATTGTTTTTGAAAACAAAATAAACAAAAAAACGAATCAAAAATGATGATAAATAGTTTCATTAAATTAGATGAAAGAATAAATTCAATTGATTCGAATTCTTTCGTCCATCTATCCATCCATCAACAATTCTTAATCTTGACACATCAATCCATTCCTTGGCTCACAAAACATACATTCATTCAACTCTTGACTCAACATCCACAAACCATCCACCCACTCATCCACCCACCCATCCGTCCGTCCATCCATCCATCCATCCATCCATCCATCCATCCATCCATCCATCCATCCATCCATCCATCCATCCATCCACTAACATTCCGCAGAAGATCATGCTGTTCTCGTCCGTCTCGTGAGGTCCGACGAGGTAGTAATAGTTGAAGATCCTCATCCTGAAGATGGTGTAATACGTGCACAGGCTCAGGTAGGATATCGTCACGATGCTCACGAACTGCAGGTCATGAAAACAAAAGCAAGAAGTTCAGTTCGAATGAATTTGCAAGGCCCCGGTTCGGGCCGACGAGGAACGAAAAAATGTCCTGGGCCCTGCACGTGGCTCTACATAAATTGACTTATGTATGCATAAATTAACTTATGTATGCATAAATTAACTTATATATGCATAAATTCCCATTTCTACTGCATGTTAAATGCCATCATAAATCAATCGATTTAATTAATAGCTACGATGATCACAACCATCTCAACTGCTCAAACAAAAGCCTCGATTCTCGCACGCACGACCGCCTACCTCGATCACGTGATAACCGCTGGCGAGCTTCGCCAGGTTGATGAACTGCGCCAGGATGGAAAGAACTGGCGACTTGACGAAGAACAGACACTCGCTCCACACCACCATTATGGAAAAGATGATCATCATCACGCACGCGACCTTCAGCAACATAGGTTTGACCTTGCACTTCCAGTACCACTCTGCAGTTTTGATGTTGAAACACATTATAATTATAATTATAATAATAATATTAATAATAATAAAATAATAATAATAATAATAACAGTCATCATCATCATCAGTCTAACCCACCCAATCTGGGGTTGCAGAAGTAGTTCAAAATTCCCCACTCGTGTGGCTCGCTGCCCTGTGACCTCTCGAAAACCCTGAGACCCGACCTCATGTTCTCATCGACGTCTTCCAACTCCATCGTCGTGGAAACGACCTTTCGCCACTGGCAGGCAGTGCAGCTCTGCCTCTGCCTGAAGGAGTTAATGATGATGATGATGGTTAATAAATAAATAAATAAATAGATGACAATAATGAGCCGACATTTGTAATTAGTTAGATTTGCTTCTGATTTTAGAATTTCTATTTAATCCCTAACCCTAACCCTTGTGTACATAATTGTTTGTTCAATAAACTCATAAACTCAAAAAAAAAAAATTGTACAGTTGCCATATTGGAAGATATGTCGTTCGAATTTTGTCTGGATAATAAATAATTTAACCAATTTAACCAGCATAACCGATCAAAAATGATTAACGATTAATTAAAAACTAATCAATTAAACTAATCCAAATCAAATCAAAACCAAATCAGAACCAAACGTACCTGGCCACGATCAGTCGCCTGTGCAGACGAGCCAATATCTTCTCGTTGACGTGACTTTCTTCTGCTCTATCGAAGTGGGCCCTCGAAGGGACTCTGCCGGTCCCGGGAACGACTGAGGAATGAATGGTTGGACACTGGCAGAATGGAAGCATGATGGATTTGATTAATAAATAATAAGTAATACAAACAATATAATAAGTAATAATAATAGTAATAGTGATAATAATAACAATAATAATAATAATAACAATAATAATTCTTCTTGATTCCATAAGCAGATTGGCATAGGATTATTCACATTCAATGGGTTAAATTATGGGGAAACAGGGGGAATTAAATTATTTAATTATAATATTTCGTTATTACATAATTTAATTACTTTTTAAATTTAACAAATAAAAAAGGAACAGCAACCTTCTTGATGATGATGTCAATAAACTTCCTCAAAGGACTGCTTTGAGCTATTGTCTCGTTCACCCTTCGAACTTCCTGGTAAGAAATTAAAAAAAAACATGACCACCATCATCACTATCAACACCGCAACTACCACTACCACCACCACCATCATCATCATCATCCTCCTCTTCCTCTTCCACCACTCACAGCCACGACATCCTCCAGTTCTTCCTCTGCCTCTATCTTCTCCATGCTCAGCTTGGCCACCTTGAAGTGACACCTGGAGACCATCAGTGGAACGTTCGAATTTTTCCAGCAGCTCCGGGGAAGTTCGACGAGTCCGTAACCGAGCAAGAGTACGAGGAGGGTGAGACCCCATGTGTTGCTGGCAGTTATGGCCAGGACTTTCAGCTGACCCCTGGTGGTTGAAGAGGAAAATGATGATGGTGATGATGATGATGCAGAAAAGATGATTAGGATGATCACAATCTCAGAATTCACAAGAGCATTTAAAAGTTAACAACAACAACAACAACAACTTAACCAACCATCCAATTAAGTAATAGCATCAATCACCACGGCATTATCATGTTATCGTCACCAAAACATTATCTGAGAGACCAAGAAGAGATATGACACTCACAGGTCAAAGGCCAGCCTAGAGGTGGCAGCCAGGTAGACGAGGCAGCATCCGAATATGATTAAGTACGTGCCGTAGTACACCGCGTTCACGAACAGCGCGTACTTGAACTTCCCGAGGAATGTGAACTCACCGGCTTTGGCATACGACTGCATCATTGGCAGCCAGATCCTGGTATGGAGATTGGACTGATGATAATGATGATGGTGATAGTGATCAATGGTAGTGATAATGATAATGGTACTGATGGTGATGATGATGATGAAGATGGTGATAATGGTGGTGATGGCGATTATGATGACTACTGAATCAACAATAGTCATATTGTTTAGTCATATTGAAAACACAGTCTAAATGTCATGACATTACATGCTATTGTACATCACTGTGCGAATGAGAATCAAGCTATCAATTTAAAAACTCCAAAATTATGTACTAATTTATGTTTCTCTAGAAAAAAAAACTAAGTCCACTAACCACGTGAGACACTGGGAAGTCCAGTACACGACGTGCCAGAAGACGGAAATGATGCCGGTCGGGAGGTAGGACCAGGGCTTGACGCAGACGTCGAACGATGGAACTAGAGTTGAAGAGGTCGAGTTCGAAGGGGTTGTGACTGTCGGAAAAGCGGTGGAGGAGAGATTGGCTTGAGTGATGTTGAGAACAGCCAACAATAGCGACGGGACCTCCGTCGTTGACGTGAAATTTGTCGAGGCAGTTGTCGTTGACGTTCCTGGAATGTGAGTCGTCGTCTTCTGGGTGTTGTCTCGGATGCATTGGTCGAAGAAGGTCTGAAGATAATCGTCGATGCAAAATATGCTCCGTATCGTCAAGAACTCTAAAACTGTCATTCTAATTGCAGGAGAGAATAATTTTCGGAACAATCCGAAACATTACACAATTTCACGGCTGGATCTTTTAAAGATGTAAAATCTGAGACGAAAGTCGAGAAAAGCACGAGACGTACCACAGACACGTCTATGGGCAGAGTGAATATGATCATGAACGGAAGCGTCCAAGCCACCAGGGTCACTATTGTCACTGAAACCTGCTGCCTCTTCCAGTTGCCATAATGCCAGTGGAGGAGGGAGACGCAGAGGCAGACGAACAGAATCTCCAGGACAAATGGGGCAGCTGCCATGGCCTGCGTTGGAGATTTGGAGATGGTGTGTATGCGTAATGGCAGTTGAAAAATTACAATATTATTATGAACAGTAAAGTATGGCAATAATTTCTAAATTAATCAAAATTCGTTTTTTTTTGGTAGAAAAAATGTGGATGTAATTTTCCTGTCATTCTTTTTGTTTCATTTCTTAGAAATATGGGATAACAAATGTCATCACAAACTAAATGCCAAAAAGTGATTAGATAAAGACAAATAAGTTATTGAAAAAAATAAAGGGCAAACATCTAAAATGAAAAGTTTAATTACTGGTTATGTGCGTCTTTTTATTATCTCTCTTGCTTATAGTATCCCGAAGATGATATCTTGAATAAGCATCAGAAATCTAAGCGTCTAGAGCGAAACTATTAGTAATGCAAAAAAGTATTTATGTCAAATAAACCTAAAATTCCTAAAAGAAATTCTGCAAAACTTCAAATAAAAGGTAACGAAAGTCGGCAACTTGATGACAGATCAAAAGTAAATAAACGATTCCACAAGACAAGAATATCGCAGCATAATATTAAATGACAATGTCCCACAACATCTGGCTAAAGCCAGTATTAAGTTAATACGCACTTAAAAATATTTAATGCAATACTTATTTGTAAAACCATCAAATTCAGCGAGAATTTTAAAGAAGCAAACCATTTTTACCAGACGATTGATGTATTTCAGTAGGAAATATTATTCTCCTAGAAATCGTCTATTTTTTTGTTAGTAATATTATTAAAACTCTAAAAATAAAGAACAAAATGCAATGGCACTTAATTGCTTTGCAATACTGATATAATATGAATTTATCAAATTGAAATAATAAAAAATCGCGATTTTTAACTAAGAAGCATATACATTTATTAAATGTTTTTGAATTAAAATTTACTTAATCTTCAGTGTGACAGGTATGTTTATAGTTCAGGTGTTGTTTATTTATTGTGGTCCGTGAATAACAAGTTGACATAAAAAAAAAAGCTATCCGAGAATGTTCGAGTTAATTGCTAATGGAAAATTCTATTCCGTTCTAACAAAGTTTTTTGCCGTCTTTTCTTCCTTCTTGGCAGGTGAATATTTCAAATTAAACCACTGGAAACCGGTTGACCTGGAAATTACTTTATTAGTACTTTATCATTTAAACTACTTTGATTCAAATTATAACTACTTAATTAGCATCATTTAAACTACCTTGCATCGAACTTATAATCAAACATCCGATTTTATAGCCAGTACCAGTATTTATGAGCACAAATAGACTCCTGCAACTCACTTTGTCATTTAAACATACTTTGCAGTTTCAAACTGTTTGCAATGTTACAACTGCCGTGGCATAACAAACTACGACCCCAACGGCTGTTTCAACCCGAGCCCACAGACCACCTACCTCCAGGAATGTGGACTGAACGAAGTCTGTGAGGTGAGAAACACGTCGATCTTCCTTTGTGCACAGCTTATTTAAAACTCAAAATTTCCGACACTTTTGAGATGGATCAGCTAATCTTTGGATTGGCACATCTCAGAGAAAATAACATTGCGTTGAATTAATCAGCAACAGCCACAGCCTCAATGAACCCATCCGTCAACATTTATTGATAAACAAACAACAAAAACGCTTCGAACGATTTCATCATTTGAGTTCACTCCATCGATGAAATTATGTTTTCAAGCTGCTATTCGGTCATAAATTCAGGTTAAATTGATGATTAATTATAATCACAGAGACTGCAAGAATGTACGTTCCCTCGTATTAACTTCAAACCCACAAAAAATAATGTCTTAGTTGCTGCATCACAACATCAGGTATCAGGGGCATCAGAGCTTGCCTGTTTTAGATCGTCATCATATCCCCGGGCGGATTTACACAAAGAACTTCTGCTAATCACTGTGCAATACAATGCAACGCTTCAAAATCGGCTTTAAGTATCAATTCATCTTACTAGGGACGCATGCCACGGCATTCCTGAAAATAAAAGTTGTACGAAGTTTCACAACGTCTCGGTTAAAAACGACAGACCAGGTGCAAACAAAGACTCATCAAATTATAAAAACGATCGTACTTAGAAAAGTAGTAGTAGTAGTAGTAGTAGTATAGTTCAACAAGAGCAACAAAAAAATTACACCTCAGAGATACACACGGACAGAGAGAACCACAATCCATTTCGGAAAACAAATTTGTAAAATCATCTCCTATGACCGACAGCCAGAGTGGATCTAAACCGACAGACGGGCCTAATCGGTACTCCACTCGTTCGGGACCTAAGCCTAACCCGTTCCATTTTTTGTTTTTTAGAAACGGGTGACTCAGGTGGACAGACTCCAGGACGTCATCGACAGGGGCTGCTCGCCGAACTGCGTCGGAGAGCAGTTCGTCTGGACGGACGAGTTCCAGGTGTACTGCTGCAACGACAAGTCCCTCTGCAACTCCTCTCCACGCGACCTCGGAGTCGGACTTCTGTTCCCGCTTCTCCTGGCTGCGGCCTCCGTCGTCTGCATCTTTGCTCGCATGTAGTGGATTAATTTGTTGTTTTTTTTTTAATTTGATTTTTGTCGTCATATTGTCGTCGTTGTTGCCAATAAAAGAGTTGCCTTTTGGATTATTCCACATCGGTTTGAGACGTCCAGACGCGACCCAGAATCAACTCTAAAGGTGACAACAGTTCAAGTACCATCGTTTGATACTCTAGAAACATCAGGGCAGTGCTTGGGGATATCTGAGAGTTTAGATTTTGAGCGATTTTACAAACAAAAGGAAGATAAAGAACGAACGGAGAAACAAAGTTTGGGAAGGATGGAAAGAACAGCGAACAACCAAAACAAAAAGATGGCATACTACGTCAAGCAATGGTACTCAGAGCAGCGCCTGCAGGAAGTTGAGATCGACCACGCTGGGGTGGTCCTTCAAGACCTTGTCCACCTTCTGTGGATTGGAATAGGGGAGGCTGTTGAGGCTCCTCCTCAGATTTTCCGTGACTTGCTTCGATCTCAGTGCAATGTTGAAGGGCGGTCTTTGCCAGATGGGGTTGTTCGGGCGTTTCCCGCTGTTGGGCCTGTGGTTCGGGGGAACGGCAGACCTCAGGGCGTTCTTTAGAGCCCTGCACGAGGACGACCTGAAAGAATGGTCGAGTTTGACATTGCAGTCCTGATCGTTCATTGCTCGCCTGTCATGTTGCCAAAGTTTGGCATTGTGTTTGATCTCCCTCCCGATCTATGCTCGCATTCAATGCACTGAATTATGATGGTGATTATGATGATGATACACTTAGTGCATGTAAACTTAAATTAAAATATTTTATTTATTAATTAATCAAACAATCCTTGTAAGAGAAGAATGGGATGAATTCGATGATAGATCAAACCGATTGGATGTTATAATAAAGAAGAATTGTCCTCACCTGGATTTTTTATTGTGTTGCTGTTGTTGAATTCTTGATGCAGCAGATGGACTCCTGTGTCTCGTCTGAACAAAGGATCTGGAGGGCAAGGAATAATAATTATGGATCATAATAATAATACTAATAGCAATGCAATTAATTGCAAGTATTTATTTGTAACTTTAATATCTATGAAATGCTGTCTGAATTGGGTTATAATATTCTCTCGAAGTATTTAGAGAGCTATTATTATCTCCACATTTGAAACTTGTGACATTGGCAGGATGTGCATCCCTGACAAAGCCAATCAGATCTGACTATTTGACAAATTGCCCAACCATGAGCATATCTCACAAGCCCATAATCGTATATTTTAAATAAAGTTCTTAGCATAAACTCGTGCAAGCACGCGACATTATCATCAAACTAGGCAACACCAAAGTTGGATTCTTAAAATTAAATGCTTCTCTCGATAAGACTAATTTTAGGTCCGAGATAAGGAGATCCCTCCTAATGGAGAACTGCAATGTGTGACATCTGCAGTCAATGCATTTGCCAATGCAATGAACCGATCCTTTGAGCGCATCCTACATCCCCATGGGATTTGAAAGCACTTCTTAACCTATCCCTGTTTATATATATCACGACCAATGGTCACTGACCATCCATTGATATCTGGATAGAGTATGGTGGATACAGAATCGACTCATCACCGATGCATGCAGTAACGTCACCTGTTCGGCCACCTGCGAGTTACACAGGTGCTCAGAACACTATGCTCTGCCATGACAAGAACAGGTAAACATCACAAAAACAACAACGTAAAAAGTGTTTGTTTACGTCGGCGTCTCTAAATCTCTGATCTTCCTCTTCCTAGCTCGACGCTTAATCCTGTTTGCCGCGCGAGTGCCCCTGGCACGGTTCTCCGCGCTCCGCGTTCCGGTGCCGTTAGAAACGTTAGCGGCGCTGGCGAGTACGTCTAAGTCGCCGGCGAGCGAGTCGGATCCTGCGACGTCGGCACGAGGTGCGTTCGGAATTCTGGCGGTTTTGAATCCAAGAGTCAGCATTCGAGGTGAGCATTTAGATTTATTCCTTGCAAGAAGGGCCCTCTGGCAAAACAGAGAAGTTCTGAAAACCGACCTTTGCTGCGGGGGGCTGTGGCAGAGAAATTCGTCAAGACTCGGACCGTTCCTGCCCAACGGGTCGTCCGGAAACATGACCTTGTCACCGACAAAGGTGACCTGGAGGATTCTTAAGAGAAAATATTTCATTATGAATTCACAATTTTTAGAAAGTTTATAATCTTAAATCAACAATAAATCAAGTGTTTGGCAGTAACGAAGAAAGATTGAATCAGCTTTTACACTTGAAATGCAAAGTAGCAACAAAAAATATCAATAAAACCATCACATCCAACATCACCGATCAATGTTGCAATCACCGGTATCATCATCGTCATCACAACACCATTATCATCATCAAGACCATAAACCGGCTGACCTCTTCTCTATAGTCTCTCTGAAGCACGGCTCCATGGCATACAAATCCTTGTACTGGTCATTCGAAACAACAATTCCGCCTTCATCTGTGGCATCTTTTAGTATGAACCTGGAAAAAATGGAGCGTCAGTTCCATCAGATGATCAGTTTGATGTCTTGACTCCTGGAAATCTGTCAGGTGTCTTATGAGTACATGTCAATTAATCAACCGATGCGGACCAATTCTTTATAGCCGGCAAAGCAATCAAAGGAGTCTAATTTCAACTACGCCTTATCATAATTTTCAACATAACCGGCGATTTCCAAACGACAATTTATAAAAGACGAAAGACTGAAACACAACACGGACTGAGTCGGAACACCTGTCATCGTAGCTGCTGATAATCTTTCCGTCCACCTCTCTCGACGGAGTAAAGAAGAGCTTCTTCGAGCTGTACAGCCTCTCCATGACTTCGGGATCGGACACAGGATTCTTGCGCGACCTACGCCACTGGGGGACGAAGACCGCTATCTCCTTGTGGCCCCTCTTCTCGAAATAATCAACAACCAACTCGATGCCCCGACATGAGAAGACTTGGCCGATGCCATGCCTGAGAAGGAAAACAATGCAGGTTAGGGTCAGACCTTATGTCGAAGTCGCTTTGACTCACATCATGGCGACATTACTGCCGTCAATAACGATCTTTCTTAGGCCGGTTCTGAAAGGAGGGAAAGGGTTAGGCTGAACGAACGGGGGCCAGGCTTGCGGCTGTTGCCACTGCGGAAAATGGAACTGAGGATGTACGAAAGGGTTAATCTGCATGACGTCGTTCTGTGCCACGTTGAACCGGTTTTGGAATCTCGGGTTTCTGGGACCGATCATGCCCAGAGGCGGCCTGACATTGGGAGCGTTCGGATGATTGTTCCGGATCTCCACGAGAGCAGGCTGAGTTTGTTTCTTATAGACCGGGTTGGTCTTCACGTCGAGTTTGTTCCCGAAAGATGAAGGGCTGGGATTTCCTTGCGAAATGTTGGAAGAAGTGGAAGGCTGTTCGTCAGGAGTGGTTTGAGTCTTTTTTTTATTCTTCTTCTTTTTCTTCTTCTTTTTGATGGGTGTCGGGCTGTCACTGATGACGATGCATTCTTCCTCGTTGTCGTCATCGCTTCTCAGATCGATGGTTTCGTTGTGGCTGCCTGGAGCGTTCGGACTGCCACCTTGCGACTCCAGAGCGATGTCGCTCATCATCCGACTCACCTCCAGCGAGTTGTTCTCAAAGTCGGGGTGGGTGTCGTCTCCTTCATCATCATCGTTGTCGGCGATGAGATCCACGTTCTCGTCACTGGAGCCCATGCTGACGTCGCTGAGTACAACAAAGTATTCGCTGTTGTCAAATGGAGAAAAGAACTTGTGCCTTTTGTCTTCTATCAATTTGTCCAACAGAGATATTGCCACGCATACATCTTCCTGTTCGACCCCGTAAACCAAGAAGTAGGAATCTTCACCTTGTTTTACATAGCAGCCAGAATACTTCTGAACCCTAGGGAGGTTCATCTCTAGGAATTTTATGTTCTCTGGCATGCAGTCGTATATCTGGCAGATGCACTCCGAAGGTCTCAGCAAGCTGATTGCATAACTCTGGGATGTGAACATATACAGATTTTTATATTAACAAGTTCATTGAATAAGGCTGCCTAAAATGCCATTTTGTTACCTCAGCTTTCTCTATGTTGTCCTTTTCACCGACGAGTATCAACTTCTCGTTTGATCGTTCTGCTTTTATGTCGTATAATTCTTCTATTTTTTGCGTGTTTAGTAACGGTAAGTTTTTAGCGTTTACAAGGCTCAATTCGCGTACTTCTGTGTCTGGAGTGATGGTCGCCATTCTGAAACATTAGAATAAAATTACCGAGTTTTGGACTTTCGCCAATATACAAACGCAATTGTGGTAAACACACTTGTGAAAACTGTGGGACAACTTTAAGAAAGATTAAAAACCTTCTCGAATCCAGAAAAATACTGAAGCAACGTAGATCCCAACTTATCTACAAACGTTCATTGTTTGTTTAGGCGCCGAAAATGACATAATAAATCTCTACTCAAAGCAACGTCTCAAACATTATTTTTGCCGTCACTAAATTTGCTTAATTTTATAAATTCCAATACAAATAAGTGACGGGCCAAAATGTCCAAAAAGGAAACCAACATAAAAATAAATTTATCGCATATCTAAATACATTAATCATGTAAAATTGGTTAAACTTTTACTCGGGAATAAAAGAATAATTAGATTGGCATGCGACAGCAATTAAATCGTCTTTTGCAGAGGTCATAATAAAAATGTTATAAAAACATACCATTATCAAAGTTTTATTTAAAATCAAATAAATATTTTTTTAATATCAAATACAAAAATATTATACAGTGTCTAATATACACACTTTCCTGGATAGGCAGACGGTTGCTCCAAAGAAAGTCGGCAAGTTATATTTTTATTGTTTTTCCATTTTTTTATTTATTAAAGATTATTTGCGTCTATTGTTAAATGATTAATAAAAAAGCCAAATGTTGAAAAAACACCGAAGACATCAAAAGCTAAAAAGATTGGATATCCGATAAGATTCATTATAATGGCTTATAGTGTAATTATTATATTGTAATGTGGCAAATTACGTTTAACTCGACAAAACATAGCAATTGGTGGCATATAAAAGCAACTTAAAACAATGGGCCGTCCTAGTTGACAGATTCTCCAGAATGACGAGCCAAACGCTTTTTCACATTTTTGCTTTATTGTTGACAGTTATTGCCGAAGGTAGGAATTGTAAAATACATTTTACAGGAATCAGACTTAGAACCGGATTAGAACTATTTCAGATAAATTTCCCGAATCTAACGGCTCGATACAAGTTTTCGTGTCCACAAAGGGTCTGGACTATGGAATAGATGTATTTATGAAAGTTCTAGAGCGAAAGATCGTAAACACTAGCCTTCCACCAACCAAAGGATCTGCCTCATCGGTCGTTGGAAATGTTAATTATGAAATATGGAATGCTAGAGTGAGTAGAAGGAATTATTAATTAATTTTTGGATTACTTGATTTTAAATTAAGTGTTAATTGTAAAGGTTTAGTTTGGTGTTTCATAAACAAATAAAACTTTTAAATTTGGCTTCTTATAACCAAACCATTGAGCATCGCAAGGTCGCAGTCTTTTTGAATTTTTTTAAAGCATTGTTTTAATAAAAAAGACGCTGATAAAAGAAAAATCATTTTAAATTACAGAATAATGTCACTAGGAGATGATTTGGTTACATTATCGATATAATGTCTTTCGATTTATGTATCGATGGCAATTTATTTTGAAAATAAACCCTGAAATGCAATGAATTAAATTGCATTTTGGGAGCAAAAACTGGCCAAATAGTTGGAAATTTATTTTAAAATTATTATTATATAATTGATAATAATAACGATAATAATAAATGCTATTGCAGTTATTATTAATGGTGTTCATCTGATCTCAATGATGTTTGATATGGAAAATATGATTGTAGATAATGAGTGAAATCAGTCACTGTTATCACGTATTAAAGGTCACCTAATAACATGAATTAATCAATAAAATGGTTTTTAAGTAATTTAAACTTAAAATTAAATAGAAATATTTTTTTGTAATTTCGTTCATGATGGACATTTCAAATCTTTATCGAAATAAATATAAAAATATGGCTTCACATTTTGACAACAGGTGGCAGACGTCTATTAGTTCCGAGCGATTGTTTAAAAATTAATGCCGTCAATTTTAATGTCACTAAAAATATTATTTTATTATTTATTCATATTCCTAATAATATTTTTAAAACATGGCTATCGCCGCCACCACCACCACCACTAGCATCGTCGTCATCGTCAGGAAGACATGGCAACTGTAACCGTAACATTTCAAACCAGGTCACCATGTTCAAAAAGAAATCTTCAACTTTCGAAAGCATACCGGAAAAGGGACTGTTCTATCAATTGTCAGGGGGGGAAATGGCAGCAGCGGGCCAGTGGTCCTTCGCTTATAAAAAGTTCTTCGTCAGTATGAAGGACAATGGTACGTTCACGGCCCAGGCCAAGAACGTTTCAGTGGGTCTGTCATTCTCCCTGGTTCGTGCCAAGAACGGGGGACTTGCCATTACGTCCATAACTTGCAAGACTGAAATTAGTGATATTTCGTTCCGACTTAGCGGAGGTTATAGTTGGCTTTACAATATATTCAAGGGGTAAGTTTTGAGTTATCACTAGTTATTATTAGTTATATTTATATTATTAGTTATCATAATAATAGTAACATAATTATTCACAATAATGTTCATATTATCATCAATATAATCAATATTCATACTAGTTATGTATATATTGTTCTATGAATATAATCATAATAAAGATATAATATTCAAATATATAATAACAAAAATAGATATTTTCAGCTCATTTTCTTATCACGTTTAACCGTCAGGAGGTACACAAAATCTCTGACGAAAAATTTCGCGGACGTTGCCTGCTCTCAAATACAAAGTATAATGAATTCGGAGGGAAATCCAAGGCTGGCCTCCTTCAGTACCTTGGTCGCCATCAACGATGTCCTGACGATTAACTTTGGGCTGACCAGGTCTCCACAGTTCGGGAACAGCGCCGTCGTTTTCCATCTCAACGGAACTTTCCTGAACGATACCGTGGTTGAGACTGTAAGAAAATTGTTTGATTCGTTGTATGATTGCTGCTGCTGCTGTTATTATTATTATTATTATTATTATTATTATTATTGCTATTATTTGTTGTTATATCTTCTGTTGTTTTATTCCACTCTATTATCTATTGCATTTAGTAATGTTACTAAATGTATTTAAGATTTGAATTTAATTGATTTGATTTTCGTTAAGTTTAGTATATTTGAACGATTTTTTTGCTCTGGCTCGTTTCACTGGAAAATTGAAGCATTGAAGCATTGAATCAATGCACTTTGCATCAAACTGTATCTACTGCATTAATGCATCTCACGGTCACGGGCCATGCCGATGACAATGTAGTCTTAATTATTATAATAGCTATTCGCATTTTCCTAAATAGTACCGCAAAAGTGTACATTCATTGGTATTACGTCGTCAATGTTGATCAGAATCCAACAGTGCTTCCGATCCTGTCACGCATGGTCAGCATTTCAATCTCCCAAGTCACCTTAAACAGTGCAATGAGGGTGCTTTTCCAGAAAAAGAGTTTCAAGTTTAACATCAATTTTGGAAATCCCAGGATAGCTGTCAGTGGCTATTTTGAAATTATTATTATTAATAACAATCTTAGTAATGATAATAATATTATTATTACACTTATGCTATTCATAAATAATATTGGTAATCTTTATTAACGTATTTTCCCTTTGAGAGGGAAGATTTTCTTCCCGAATATTTCAGATTCCCCTCACAGTCTGGTTGAAACTGATTGGATGCTTATATTATTCATAAATATTCCGTAATTGTTAAATAATAATAGTTAAACAGTAATAGTTAAATAATAATAGTTAAACAGTGATAGTTAAATAATGAACATACTGATTACAGGATATCTTCGCAATGGCACTGAATGCTAAAGAATTTGATGACGACGACATAGATGGAGTGAGTCAATTCATTTCCCGCTTGGGGAGATACGACTATAAACTTTCATTTCGAAAAAAAATCTTTGGTTAAAAACAATTTACAAAGTAAATATTTAACTTCCTAATTTCACTCAGTCCTGATTTTTAAGTTTCAAACCAGCCATTACTGTATCATACAAACCAACCATCAGACTCAAATTTTACCGACAGTATCCAGGCAGAAACTTTCCGAATGGCACGAAGGCCAAGCTCTTGGCCAACGTGGCAGGCCCGCCATCCATCGGGATCAGTACGAAAGGGATATCTCTTTCGGCTACCATGATAGTGAACATAGACTTGGTGTTCGTAAACGGTACGAAGTCCAACCTCTTCAAAATTGGAGTCATGCTAGGCTACGAAGTTCAGCCGGAGATCAGGAACGGCATGGTTGCCTGCAACATTGCCAGCAGTAGCGTCAACATCACCAGCACTTCCTCTAATAATGAGAATACCAACAAGATGAAGAGGATAATATCCTTGACCTTGGATCTCTTCCTGCCCTCTATCAATAAGAGGCTGGCCAAAGGTATACCCCTGCCGAATATGAATGGAATACAATTTGTCGAGGGAATTGTGATCACCAGAGAGCGCTACATAAGTATCGGTATAAGCGCCAATTATAAGGATGACGATGCTTAATTCATAATAAGTTAACGACCATTATTTGGATAACGATTGTTATCATCGTAATTAAGGTGCAATTGTTTGTCTGGCGAAAAATATTAGTCAGAAATATTTATTTAATAACGATCTTTTATTGATATATAAGAATAATATTAATAATTAAAATATAATAAATAAATAATTAATTAAAATATCACTCACGTCATGCCCATATCATTCGAATAAAAGATTAAAAGAGTGTCAAAAGAAATAAAATGGAAAATTATGTCTGTTATAAATTCATATTTATTATTTCCAGCTAATAAACATTTTTAATAGAATACCATAAGGTATAAGTCATGTGTAGATCTGTCTAGAGAATACTAATCATCTTCTAAAATCCTTCGCTGTACTGCTTCAACTCCATTTTCGAGATCAGTTTCTCAAGAATTCTTTTTGCATCACACTGCGGGAAATTCGACATGTCGTAGTATTGGGGTGCAATCTGGACCAGCCATTCCGGTTTGATGTCAGTCACGGTTCTGATGTAGTTCTTTCCAGTGAGTACGAATTCGTGGTAGAGAATCCACTCGGGCTTGTGATCAAGAGCCGTCGAAGGATGTAGCTGGACCGTCTGATTGTCCTTCACGATGAGGTACATTCCAGATCGCTGCTGGAAATGAGCCACCTGACTGAAGAAGCCGCAGACCAGGGCTTTCCTAATGTTGATGTAGTAGTTGCGGCTGTTGAAGTCGTTGCTGACGCGCTTGAGCTGGAATCTGGTCATGATCCTGACCAGCTGCTGTCTGATATCGTCGGCGTTTTTCATCGCCCTAAAGTTTATGAAGTTCTCGTAGCACCATTGCTGGTCATCGCCGCTGTGTTTGAAGGCGTGGTAGACGTTCAGAAGGGTCAGATGATCGCCGTCAATGTGAGAGAACTTAGCCTTGGCTTCGTCGGCCTGCTTCCTCATGTCCACCGGCCTCATGAAGCACGGGGGCACGGAAAGCATGGCTATGATGGACAGGATCTCGTTGGAACAATTGTAGTCGCAGCTGGCGATCAGCATCTTGGCTAGCTGCGGATCGAGTGGAAACTCCGACATCATCGATCCGAGTTCCGTCAGTTCTCCCTCGTCGTCGATAGCTCCGAGGTAGTTTAACTGCTCGAGGGCCCTCATCATGGTCTCCGGGGCGGGAGGGTCTAAAAAGTCAAAATGCACCAAATCGTCGATTCCGAGCTTTTTCAGCTGGAGTACCACGGAGCTCAGGTTCGATCTCAAGATCTCCGGATGAGTGTTCTCCTGCATCTCCTCCTTGAACGCTTTCTCCGTGTACAGGCGGAAGCATTTTCCGGGCCTCGTACGACCGGCTCTGCCGGCCCTCTGTTTGGCACTGGCCCTGCTTATCGGAGTCACCAGCAGAGACTCGACCCTCACCCTCGGATTGTAAACCTTCTGCTTTGCGAAGCCGGGGTCGACAACAAACACGACTCCGTCGATCGTAAGCGACGTTTCTGCTATATTAGTCGAGACTATGACCTTTCTACCAATGGCTCCGTTGGCCTGTCTTGGAGGAGCAGCCTCGAAAATTTTCTGCTGCATGTTTGGTGGAAGAGACGAATAGAGAGGGATGCATCTCAGCTCTCCTACTCCGCTCCCGAGATTTCGAACCTCGTTCTGGATGCTCTTGCAGGCAGATTCGATCTCTTCTTGACCCGTGAGAAATAAGAGAATGTCTCCCTCGTATTCTTCGCACATGTGAATCTGAATGACAGTCCTGATGGAAGCGTCCAAGTAATCCTTTTCCGGCTCCGGAGTGAAGAATATCTCCACGGGGTGGGTACGACCCGGTATGGTCACGAGAGGCGCGTTGTTGAAGTAATTCTGAAACTTTCCGGCGTCCAGGGTTGCACTCATGACCACTATTTTTAAGTCACTCCTGTTTTTACAGATCTCCTTCAGAATTCCGAGAAGAAGATCTGTGGCAAGTGTCCTCTCGTGTGCCTCGTCCAACAAGATGACCCCATAAGCCTCGAGAAGGGGGTCGTTCATGGCTTCCCTAAGCAGCATACCGTCCGTCATGTACTTGAGACGAGTCTTTGGCGACGTGAGATCTTCAAACCTGATGGTGTACCCAACTTCTTGACCGAGAGTCACGTCCAATTCTTCGGCCACTCTAGCTGCCACGGACATTGCCGCTACCCTTCTCGGCTGGGTGCAGGCCACACCTTTCTTTCCGCAGTTGGCCATGGCCCATTCCAGACACCACTGGGGTATCTGCGTCGTCTTGCCTGACCCGGTCTCGCCCACCAATACTATGATCTGGTTGGCGCTCAGTTTCTTCGAAAATGTTTCTCTGAATTCTGTTACTGGAAGGGTCATCCTCTTCTTGTAAATCTCCCAGTACTTGGGAGAAAAGAGCTGTCCAGTCAGGGGATTCTTCGTCAAGAGAGGTCTGACTGGCGTCTGACTGGCATCAGGTTTCTTCTCCGGTGGAGACTTCGGAGGCGTCGGAACGTTGGCTTCGATGCACTTCCTCTTGGCAGTCGAAGAATCGCCGAGATCAATACGTTGTCTCTTCATTTTGTTTCTCTTTGTCTTTTAAAATGCTTCTTAGTTTTAAGTTGTTTGTTTGTTCGCTTTTGGTTGATGTTTGGACAGCTTGAAGTCTCGCCCTGCATCCTCAAGAAAGATTCTAAATATTAAGAATTATTTTATTATTAATCATTTTAAAATTTAATTAAATTTAATATTTAATTAATATTTTAAAAAAAGCAATTAAAAGTAATTTAATTAAATTAAAAATTAAATCAACTTGTTAATTAAATTTAAGAGATTAAATTAAAAAATTAATTTAATTAGGATTAATTTGTTAAAATAGAAATTAAATTAAAAACTTATTACTCTAATAATAATAATAATAATAATAATAATAATAATTACTATAATAATAATTTAAGGTGAAATTTTTCAAGTAATTTCAGTTTCCATGTAAACACCGAAGTTTCACAAAAGTTTAATTTCTGAAATAAGATTTCTACGAAAAAACAAACTGCAGATTCTGAAGCAAAATAGGAGCGAAACTCAATGTCAATGACGAATTAAATGAAAACATATTTTAACAGGAAGAAGGCAAAAAAAACCCCACACAGATTCAAAAACCTGACTTTGAGTAGACGGCTTCTCAAAATGTGGACTTCCTACTGCGATGTATCAGCATGTGGCACGAGTACCGACAATGCCGGAACGTTTAAGAGATTTGCTCCTCGGTTCTGATATTAGATTTCAAATCTTGCTTTTTCAAAACAAAAAAGAAAAAAATAATATGCATTTTTTAAAAATTTCATTGCGGACATTCGAAGCATTTATTTACTTGAATGTGATACTATTAATAATGTTAAATGATACTTATATCGAAGATTATATTTCTCGAGACAGATTATGAATAGCAGTGGCATTCACTCAGATATACAAAAAGAATTCAGCCAGAATCATTAATGACAGATTAAGCAAAAAATAAAATTTATTATTAACAACAACGACATAATCATTGGTTGGTATTTAAACTGAACTTGCAAATCAATTCCATTCTGCGTGGTTTCTCAACAAAGCAGAACTATCGGCCAAAAAAAAATCTTTTTTTTTTATCTTTCGACGAAAGTGAAATTTAAGAGGGCAATCCCGGGCCGGAAGGTTCCAGTCTCCCGCTGATCCCACGACATTCTGAGACGCAGAAACTGGAGTTTCCAGTCCCCTTTCTCCATTTCTACAAAATTTTCCATTCCTTTCTTTTCTCCATTTCATCGACTCGTGGAATTTTTTCCTCTCTTTCTGTT
Organism: Hirudinaria manillensis; assembly: GCA_034509925.1. NCBI lineage: Eukaryota > Metazoa > Annelida > Clitellata > Hirudinida > Hirudinidae > Hirudinaria > Hirudinaria manillensis. The sequence continues at coordinate 10,606,850 of CM067530.1, read as the reverse complement.
TTTGCTGTCAAATCGAATCGTTTTTAAGAATCCTTCATCGTGTATTGCGATGGAAGATTGGTTAACTGGAGCCTATATAAAAGCGAAAGTAAGAATTGTCTTCTTCACTGGTTGTTGCAAACTCTCTCTCTCTCTCAATCTCTCGATTGCTGCAATTAAAAATGTCTTCGACTCTTGGAATGACTTTTGTCTCGTTCTTCGTCATCTGCTGCTGTTTCCTGACGGGGATTGGTAAACGTTTTCGAGAGCATTTTCGCATTTTAGTCGCTAAATTACTTGGAAATGATTGCAAAATATATCAATAAATAAAGTAATTTAAAAGCCAACGTTCGTATAACTTTAACATTGATTAACATTCCTGAACGCATTGCGCAGAATCAAACCCGGGGATCAAGATGATGATATCCGACAGCGGACTCAAGTACGCTGCCAATCAGGTGGCCGATCTCCTGAGCAGGGAAATCTTGAAGTCCCACTTGGCAGACATCAAGGGATCAGAACCTTTCAGCTATGGAATTCTTAATTATTCTTTTTCGGACATCGAGGTTATTAAACAAAATATCGATTTAAAATGATTTAAATTAAAACCAACCTTAATTACCATATCTACAGTTTCTGCTAAGCCTAACGAGTATAACAATGAACGAGCAGCTATAACTAGCCCGAGCCTGACCTAATCAAATCCATATTCTTCAAGTAACAAACTCCAACGTTACTTCAACACAGATCAACGGATACACGAGACCCGACGTAGGTCTGCAAATCAATCCCTCTGGGAGCTTCAGTCTGTCCTTCAGCGAAGCATCCGTTGCCGCCACGGCCGTCGTCGTTTGCAAAAAGGCCGCCGGTGTGGTTAAGTTCCGGCACACGACTTCCGTCATACTATCTATCTACGGAGTGTCCGTCTTTGTCAACGCCAACATCTGGTTGAACGATTTTGGAGTTCCAGTCGTGGAGGCAAGTACTTGTTCCTCGTCCATGGGATCCATCATTGCAAGCTTTCAGGGCGATGTCAACAGCCTGTACAATCCCATTGCAAGGTTTCACTTTAACGCTTGACTACTATTCAACCGGGAATTGATAAGATGATCCTTCTTTCTGTATTAAGACAATGTCTTTCGTGATGGTACTGTATTTTTCAGCAAAGATAGGAGAGATCCATCGTCATTGTAAGAGTCCGAATTGATTTGCACCTCACAATCGTTCACTTTTAGTTTGAAAGTCTTCTTCAGACTTCTTCTGAATTTGCTTAGACTTAGCACATCGATAGCCGATCTTTATCCTCCCAAGGAGCAAGAAATTCAGACGCAATCTGCACACCTCTCTCGGTGGAACGATGTGCGGCATGGTGACGAGATCCATCAACTCCAACGGCCTCCTGGGTACCTTCAACGGACAACCCGCCCTCCACGGCTCTGCCACTTTGGACTTGAGGATGAGCTCTGGTCTGATGTTCGGATCTGACTTCATCGAGAGTTCTCACATGGGGCGAATGATCAGTGATTCCGTACACGAAGAGGTTAGCCATTCGAGGGAGAATCGTGTACGACATTGTTTCCCATTAGTTAAACATTGATTTAGTTATTTTTAAATAAATAAATCATAATATAACTAAGTAAATTCGTTTATTTATTAGTTTATTAGTTTATCGTAATATTCGTCGCATGCGGCCGCTAGTATTGCCCGACATCCATTAATCATGAAGATTGTGATTATAGAAATTGGCTTAACTGATTTTGATCCCAATTTGATAATCATTGCAACATAACAATGATAATGATAATAATTAATGAATAATAATAATAATAATAATAATAATTTAATATTGATAATAATAATTGTAATTGTAATAATAATAATCATTATTATTATTTTAGTCACCAGCCATGTTTCTTGCACCGGAGAGAATGCTAACTATCGGGATATCGGAAGCGACACTGAACAGCGTGGCAAGAGTCCTTCACAACGATGGCTTCCTGACGAGGGTTCTGTCTGGCCCTGAGATTAAGGTTAAAATATTAATTATGAGTGTCATTAAAATTATAATAAAATATGTTAAATTATGTTAAAATATGTTAAAATATTTGTTATTTGTTATGACCGTTGTGTCGTGTTGTTGGTGTTATTGAGTTGTTTTTAAGATTCTAGTTGCTTTGTGAGTGTTTCGCGAAGGTCGTAAGGAAATTAATGATAAAAATTATTAATAACATTTATTAATTATTAGAACAATTTTTACTAGCAACTTATTTCAGTAAAAATTAACCGAGGCAAACTTTCAAGGTTTAATTAATAAATACCATAAATAAACTAACCCAAACAACAATAATAACAACAACAAAAACACCACCAACATCAACAACAACAACACTCAATCGTCCACTCACCAAACAGGATCTTCTCTCCAAGCTAAAGGAATCGTTCCATTTGAATGACGACGCACAACTGGTCATCTCCAGCAGATCGCCTCCAGTCTTTTCAATCACCCCGAAGGGAGTCTTCCTGAAACTCGAGATAGAAGGCAATCTGATGGAATCGGACAAGAACTCCAGCATCGTTGCAGGACTCAAGATGTCAGCGAGCGCCCAGCTGAAGCCGCTACTCTCCTACCACAACCTGACGGCCGCCGTGGTCGCCTTCGTGCCGACGGTGAAGGAAGCGACGCCGAACGCCGGTGGAGAATTCCTGAAGGACTTTGTCGTCAAGGTGAGCGAGGAGATTCAACACCAGACGGGATGGCTCTTGAAGATCGGCCTGCCTCTGCCGAAATTGAAAGGCACTCTCTACATCAATGACTATCACAAGCCCTACAACAGGTACATGTCGATCACCTGTGACGTCATCTATGCCCCCTAACAACCCCCGCCCCTCCATTCCATCTCGTGGATGGATGGAAAATGGATGCAAACGGATCACTATCATCGCTGAAAACTGATGACGATACGCTTACATGCTGTTTAGCCAATCCAGCTCTCCTGAAATATTCTAATTATATATATATATATATATATATATAACCGATTGCCGTGCTTCTTATTACGGGTCTACATATACACATATACTTATATACTCATGTATATATTGCTTCTATCGTTACCTCAAAGGCAAGAGCTTCAGATATTCTCGGAAATAATTCATTTTATTCGAATTGTTGAAATTCACAGTTTAAATAAATAAAACCTGAATATTTCTGAATATTCCCCAATAATTTATTTAATTAATATTAAAGATATTAAAGAAATAACAATAACCATAATAGACGTTTAAAAGGAAAACAAAAATAAAACACGATTTGCAGCCATTTTTTTCTTCAACATCATTTTCCAGTTTTGACCTTCAACTGTTCGCACTCAAAACCAGAAACCGAACCCATCCAGTATCGGAATTCAAAGCGTTTCAAACAAAAATTCCTTTCGATTTTGGTTTCGAAGAAAGATGGGACATGACTTTCGTTTCGAATGTTTACTCGCGTTCTTGAGACGCCCTATTGAAGATAGATGGTTTCTCATTGGCATGAGAATACTTTCACTTGCTACAGACTTTGGTCTGCACCAAAGGAGCGACCCATCCTTCCGGAAAGGGGCTTTGCCCTTAACATCCTAAATTAAATTAATCTATTAAAGGATATCAATATTTCTCGACGGCGATCCTAACAATAATAATTAACTAACTAAGACAAGCAATGATTAGTTAACACTGACACGTACTTAACGCTCGCTAACCGGCTAATGGCTACGGAACAATGGTTCGGTTAGCCACCTTCTGCTATTCTTACTAGGAAGAAATTACGGTTACATACCGTGTAATACACAGGTTTAGACATTCAGTGGATGAGAGTTTCAGTCTGCTGTGGCATCACTATCACCATCGTCATGGCATCCATCCGTCAGCACACTGTATGGAAACATAGCGATGTCCTTGACGAGTTCTTTTCCACGCCATTCCTTTTCATTTCGATTTTTCCAGTTCCCAAGGCTTGTTTGCGCATTCTCTGCATTTCGGCAAACCCATTTATAGCCTCGAATGCACTCAGACACCCCCGACTGTCGTCATCATCATCACTCACTCATTCACTCACTCATCGGTTTTCTACCGAGAGAGTCGAGAGCACTTGGTTCGGGTCAAGCATTATTTTCTCCTACAATTAGATTTCCAACTCCAATAAATTTATGTGGCCGTACGCCGGAGTACCTCGTAACTGCCAAAAAAAAACTAAATCTTGGAAATTTTTCCCAGCACTAAAATCCGGAAATGAGATTTTTTAGACCGAGGGGCATCGTCAGCTAGCTTCGGGGCAATATTGGGCTAATCAGCGCGGACCCAGTGGCCCAGGAAGTAAGTCCCTAACACCACCGTTTCTACTCCGCCGGCAGCCTCGAAACTTTTAAAATCTTTTCGTTTCAATCTTCCAGCTACTGGATCCGTTAGAAACCTCAACAAGTGCCCTCGACTCACCTGGAACCATCAATACTCAGGTGTCATCAGCTTGTCTTTATTCTCGTTTCAAGCCACTGCCTTAATCTCGATCGGTGGTTCGACGAACAAATTTCTCTCCAGTTCCAAATGGGGAGGGAAAAAAAAGGAGAGGCATCGGGCCGTCGTTCACAAGCGACGCCACAGGGTCCTTAGGGGGTTTGACCCCCGATCCCTTCTCCTAAATTCCAAACCACCCCCCTTGGTGAGTGACGTCACTTGGACGAAGCCGATGTCCCCACCTACTTTCAAAGTCTTTGCTCGTTGGAACGACGGAAGCAACGAAAGAACAAAAGGTTGATCAACGATGACGAATCGAAACTGAAACCGAGAAATGGAAAACCGAAACGCTTTGACGAACGAACAAGAAGGCGGCGCAAGCGCCGGACTAACGCCTCCGTTAAGGAAATTAATAAACAAATTACAAAAAACCCGAATAAATAAATAAATAAAGAAATAAAGAGAAAATACTTCCAACTAATGTCTAAAGAAAATTGGAAATCAAAAAACGAAAAGCAAACATTTGCTAAACGGAAATCAGTACCCGACACACAAAAAAAAAAGAGAAAACACAAAACCGTGTTCAAAGTTCAAAAGCCCCCTCAGAGCCCCAATACGACTTTCGAAACGCCCTTGACCCGCTCCGAGGTCAAAGGCCGAAGGAAGGAAGAAAGGAAGAAAGAAAATATCACATGACTTCGGACACGAACCAATCAGAATGAACGAATGAATGCGCGAACGAACTGGGACTCATTCTGTGCAGCGGCCCAGCAGGACTAGCTCCGTGTCGGAAAGTGTCAGACTTGTAGCCAATCAAAAATGTACTCGCCAAATAATAATAATAATAATAATAATAATAATAATAATAACAATAATAGTAATAATAATAATAACAATAATAGTAATAATAATAATTACTATGATTATACAAATGTTATAATAGTTGCACCAATGGCATAATTATTAATAATATTAAATTCATTTTAATAATAATAATAATTATTATTATTAATATTGTTAACAATACGATAACATTATGACTGCAATAAACAAGATAATTATAAACATGGGGTAAAATTTCCTCTGTAATAATCGGAAGCAGTAACCATGGCAATCGTAAATATCAACAGCGATCTCATTATCATCACTAACGCTAGGAATAACGGCAATAATGACATCGATTAAACAAAAAATAATAGTAACAATAATAATAATAATAATAATAACGATAATAATAATTATTATTACATCAGTAACCATAATGGTAAAAATATTTGCAATGATGTAAGTCAATTGCTGAGTGCAAATAATCTTTCTTTGCTTTAGAACTGAATCTGGCCAGGAAAGCATCTGCCCTTTATATTATATTACATTATATTTTATTATATTATATTTATTTTATCAGTAGAAAGACGGCAGACGACTAAAGGTCCAAAAGGTCAGAAAGGTCGGAACGGCTCCGAATCTCCGTCGCGTCGGACGTGGACTTCAGCAGTTGTTCCTCTTCTTGTAGCACGAGGAACAGTATCGATCCGTCAGCTGGGAGCCGTAGAAGCTGCACCCCTTGGTCGGGCACTTGCTGCCCTTCGCACCGACCGACCTCTCCACCTCCTCCACGCTGGCGAGGTTCCTGGCCGGGACCCGGGCGTTCGGTTCTGCCTCGACGGTGGCGGCCCCCCGCGCGACGTTCTCATGTCTCCCGTCGGAACCGGAAGCGACGCCGCGGAAATCCGCCTCGGTCGTTTCCGTGGCGACGAGCATCCTGTTGTCGACCTTCGTGAACTTTTCCAGGACGACGCGAGAGGACGCGGAAGACGACCTGAAGTCGTCCGAAACGGAAGACTTGAGAGCGGACGAAGGCGCCACGTTCTTCGGGACGGACTTCCCGGGGGCGTCCTCGGTCTCCGGGCCGGCTTTCTGGCAGCCCGGCCTGCCGGAATTGTCGAGTTTGGCAGAGGGTTCTTCTCGGGCGGAGGTGGCGTTGGAATTGTTGACGTTGCCGTTGCTCTTGATCTTTGCCTCCTCGCTTCTCTGCTTCTCGTAGCACTCGACGCAGAGGTAGCTGGTGTCCGAGGTGGCCCTGCCGTTGCAGCCGGAATTGACGCACCGGACGGGGGACGTTCGAGCCCTTGCGGCCGCCGGGAGGTGGGGGTGGGACGGGGCCTGCTTGGCATTGTTCGAGGGCTGCTGAGGACCGCCACGATGGAAGACCTCGAAAGGTTTCTCGGCTGGATGGTGATGGTGCTGGTGGTGGGATGGAGGGTGGATTTGCAACCTCTCCAGCTCCCTCTTCCTGGTGATGAGGAATCTCTCTGAGGCCTGTTCCAGGTAATTCTTGATGATCTCCGTCTGGTAGCCCTGCCTCTTGTATAGCAGCTTGGCACAAGGAATTCTGGTTTTCTTTTCCAGCGATTCTACGATGAAAGCTACGACGTTGCTGGGCTCGGGCGAGCCCGCAGGGCTTTCTACCTTGACGTTTTTGTAGGTCGGGGTCGGCTTCTCTTTGACCCCAACGTCCGCCTGGCATTTCACGGGTGCGTGCTTCACGGCATTCTTGACATTGAAAGACCGCTTGAAATTCGCGCTCACCGACTTGGCTATCTTTCTCAGCCTCCCGAGACCCTTGCTCTTGTCTCTTTTCGACTTTTCTTCGCCAAAGAGGTCGTTGCTTATCAGGTGGTCCACGTTGTTCTTGGGCGTCGGCTCCGTGCTGGGCCGACAATTTGTTGCCTCGCTTTCGGAATTTCCCTTCGCCGAAGTTTCCGAAACTCTCCTGGAGTCCGGATTCTCCGAGGATCCGCCCGTGACGGAGTCCGCACCTGCGCCCTCCGGGTTCTCGGAAACGTCGTGGTCGTGGACCGGAACGGACTCCCCGCTGTCCAGACTGGAGAAGGAATTGGCCAGGGGCGAAACGGACACCACTTCGACGTCGAGGTACTTTTTCAGAGCCGTCACTTTCTCGGATAGCGAAACCTCTTCGCTCCCGTCAACGTCATCCGTCCTTACGGAGTCCGTGCCTTCCTCGTTCGTCGCCCCCGCTTCTGGCCGGTCGGGCTTCTGTTTCTCCTCGTTCCAGTCGTAGTCAGGGCCAGGGTCCCTGACGAAGTGCACCGGAAGGAGGTCGAGGTTGAAATCGACCAGCGGCACGGATCCTACGAGGAATGGATTGTAGATTTTAAAACGCCGGCAGATACCAAATGATAAATAGTAAAGATTTAATAACTCTATTACCAATTTCTATTTATTTCTATTTACTAACAGGAATCAAACCCATATTAATCATATGCATATTGTATGATCATAACCTTGAAAAGTATTATTTGATTGGAGTATGTACAGGTATGGCTTTAAAACCACAATATATAATAGAGGATCCCACATAATATTACATTAAAATGTTATAGTAAAACAATTATAATTTCAATATCAATTAAATAAATCAAATGCAATCGCTCCAGGAACTCAAAGGAGATCTGCCACCTGAAAACGCACGATTTCCATCCGATGCCCTGCCGATGGCCAGCGTCGTCTGGAAACTGTCCTCGGTCGGAACGAGGGCGGAAAAATGGGCAGCGTCGTAAGTCAAGAGTATGGGGAACCTGTGGCAGACGGAGGGAGGGTGCTCCAGGGGCAGGTAGACCCCCCCGAAGGTTATGGGGGCCAGGGCTTCCCCTCCCGAATCCCTGAGTATGGTGTCGGCAGTGATGATGATCGGCCGCTGGAGGAGATGGGCCAAGACGAATATGTGGAGTTCCTCGAGACTCTCGTATTGGATCTCCTGCTGATCGTACGGGGGGTTGTGCGACCCGTTGGCCGAGAGGTCGTGGTGATGGTGGTGGTGTTGATGGGCAGAGGATGGCGCAATGTTCAAGCCATGGGTCGGTTCTCTGTTGGAGTGTATAGACTGGTAATATGAGATTTGATAATCCTAGTCCTAATCCTTAAACTGATCATCTTTTCATTGGTAATAATTACTAATTGAATTGAATGAAAGAAAAATATATTTACCATCCCATATCGGCTCATTAGCTCGTACTAACGAAAACAGTAAGGAAATAATTCTCGGGGGACGGAGACAAATGACTCACACGTTGCAAGAAGAGAGTCTGGGCTGGGGAGAGGCCAACTTGACGAGACTGTTCCACTCCTCCTGCCATTCCTGGTCGCTGTAGACCAGCTCGGACTTGAGGAAGAGAAAGTGAGGACCGATTAATCAGCAATTGTCTATTCATTTGCAGTTCATATAGTCATGCATATAATCAATAATAGTAATAATCAATATACAGTGGTAGAAAAAAGTTATAGCCTACCACTTTTCTTTTATGATAACCTTGATTTTAATACTATTAATTAACAAATTAATTTTAATGTTTCTAAACAAATGAGTAACAAATCAGATGGAACAGCTTGTGAACCATCGATGACAGAAGCAGCCAATACCTGCTTATTGATCTGCATCTGGTGCCACTTCCACCTTCGGAAGAAAGCATCGTGGTGAGGTCCTCCGAGCATCATTTCAAACAGCCTCTTCCTCAGCTCGAGGTCGGTGTCCTGGTGACCCCAGAGGGCTGCAATCAATCAAACAAACAAACAATTGATCGATCGGTTCATAAAAAGATTATCAACATATTAATTTAATAATACATAGTAAACATTACTTATATCAGATAATTTCCCACGTCAAAGTTACATAATAACGATTAAACTCCAAATAATTAAACCCTTAAATTATTTATTAAAGTAAATAGTGTCATTAAATACGTCGCATGAGTGACTCGTCGACGCAAGTCGTGAGGAGGGGTCGAACCTAAAGAGGCAGCGTGAAGGAGGCAGTTTCCATCGCCCGTCGTCACGAGAGGAAACAGAGGCTGACATCCGAGGTCAGACCACCAGTTGAGGCGACCTGGAAAAGGATGAATTCGATCGAATGTCAATCATTTTTTTAAATTTTTTTTAAATTTAAAAGTGTATATATTTATTTATTATTTATATTTAGCATATTATTATTATAGGCATATTTATTATTATTATTATTCATTCTTTCTGCCATTATCAGATATAGGAAAAAAAAAGAACACCAAAGAAAACAGGCAATGTTGACAGCCAAAGGATCCCCAAAGGGAACATTGTTCCTGCAGAGAAGGCAACTTTGTGGAGCATTAAAAATCTTTTAAGCCTTTGACTCGATCTCATTTCGTTGATGGAAAGACGGACAGAATTGGTGTCAATTGGGGACCGGAAGGCGTCAATTCTTGGTAGTTATGAACTCAAAAATGCTAATCAAGCTAAGTTATAATTCAAAGCTGACATTATTCCGTCTCGTCAAATTCCTTAGGAATTAAGGTAAGCATTAGAAATTTAAATTTTTAAAAATTGCATCTCAAAATTTTCCTGCTTTGCTTTTGACCGAATGACTGAAGAGTGGGAAAGACCGTTGCAAACCATTGAACCATGGCACGTGACCCCGAGCCAACTGGCGTCTGCTATTACATCATGAAGAGAGATTTTATTCGGAACTGAAATTTATTCTCATGCTTCCATGAGAATGAAAAATTCCCGAACAAATACTGCTCTGTTTGGTCATAGGAACCCAGGAAGCCCGACCTTGCAGCTTAAATACGGCTCCGACTGCTCAAAGGATCACCTGTCTGCTGTGCACACCTGGGCATGCGCCATTCTTTCGTTTGTCGTTTCTGGAATGTGAGCTATTTCCCCGTCGCGTGCATTCTCGCGACATCGAACCGAGTCGGACGTTGTCGTCTTCGGGAACCTATAATTTGCCTTTGCCTGCAGTCGTCATAATTTTGTTGCGATGTTGTAATGGCTCGTAATAATATGCCAGAACATTCTAATTTCATAACACGGTTGTCAAGAGTCGACTGTTGGTTCCACAATTGACCACGCAATAAATTTTTCTTTGAAATCACCAATCGAATCGAACGATATATATAGAACCATTGAAATGATAAGACGTCGTTAACTTAAACCCAGGATATCTACGAAGATTTCTAAGCCTGATTTTTCCATCTTTTTTAGAAATTATAAAATTAATAATTAAATATAATAATAATTATTTAACAACAATCGGACGAATATAATCGATACTGTGTCATCAGAGTGCAATGCTTAATAGATGAGATCAGATCAAAAGCAGTAGAGTAATTGCTCTTGTCGGGGTCCTAATCTTGTCGTTCAACTGTCATCTTCGAGATCGTTGTGTTGTTAATCGACGATGATTTATTATTTAACGATTTATTTACAAGGTTATCCTGAGATCCCCAAATCATGTCATCTCTGAGCCTTGTCTCGACATTGTGCTTTTAACGTGGTTATTATTATTATTATAATTACTGTGCTATCAACAATGAATCTATGAATTATTAAATTTATTATTATTATTGTTGCTATTAGTAATATTATGTCATCATCATCATTGTTGTTGTTATCGTTATCAAAATTCACAAGCCGCAGTAAATATTTTCGGTCACAAAATTGTTCAATTTTTTACTTCTGTTAGTAATCAAAATTATTGTTGCTGTCCCAACAGACAGTCAGGATGATTATTAACACTGTTATTATTGTTATTATTATTGTTATTATTAACACCGTTATTAATGTTATTATCGTTATTATTATTATTATTATTACCAATATTTATTAGAAATTATATAATTTCAGCAGATAAAGTAATAACCAACAATAAATAAATAAATAACAAGAAATTTCTGTCAATCCAAAGGTTAACATAATCCAATAGAACTCACTCCATTAATAAATATAATATTTATTATATATATTTATTATTAAATATAATGTATAACAATAACAGCAAACCAAAATGCACAGCACCACATTCAATTCAGCATCCAATTTTAAAACAATCACATGCCACTATCTTCGTGCTACCCTACCCTCGGCCAATGGGGCCAATTCTACCCCCAATCCCTCTTAAAAAGGCCGGAAGCCTAACCAGCTTTCATGAGCAAGTCAAGTGTTGCGGTTTCTATGAGGTCCTTGTCCAGAAAGTTCCTGAAGTCGTCCGGGTACGAAGAAAAGTCTGGAAGGATGAAGGTGGAATCCGAGGCGTCCTCCGACAGGGGGTTCCGTGGCTCCTGGGCGGATTCGGGCTGTCGGGATTGGACCTCGGAGGGTCTTTGTTTCTTATTGCTTGAGGTATTTTCTAGGAAAAGATTTGCATGTTTATAATTTTGGGTTCAATTTTGGATGCTGTTTTGATTATGCACCAATGAGGATTGGAATTACTAATGATATTAATCATATAAATTAATAAGTTTGTCATTGGTCTCTCAATAAAGTGTGCTTAGATCCACTTTGAGTTTGACATTACAAATTACACAAATACAATTCATCTCAAACTACCTGTTAATCATGAAACTATTAAGATACTTGTATAAACATTTCTGTAATTTACATATTCTGTAAATCTTACATTCTCTATTCTGTTCTTGTCATTGTAAATATATTAATGTATAGTGAGCTGCAAATATTTGTGTTAAAAAGATATAATTAGTGCATTAAATCAATTTTATTAACGTAATTCACACCATTGCGATGAGCAGGAGTCAATGATTCCGAGCTGTTTTTGCAAAAATCTTGTGCGGTCGGTTTTATTTTGTTCGTCTGCCGAAAGTCATGAGACAAGTGCCTGGAAGTTGCGCTCGACTGAATGTCCACGCAGTTCTGCTTTGAGTTGCTGTTCTTCTTTGGCATCACAGAGACTTCGTTCATGAGCTTATAAATGTTCACTGCACAGTCGACATTCCACTGGTTTTCTGAAGGTTCAAAAGTTTAACTGACTTCAAGAGGCTTTTTCAATGATTCCTAGTGAAGGACAACACATTCAAATCAAACAGACACTTAGTGGAAACCGTTCGCTAAAGGCAATTATTTATAACGCAACATGCAAAGAAAAGTGGTAACCTTTTAGTAATTCCTGTGCCACTTTATTAGATGAACCAGTCCTACTTATGAACTGGGATATCTTGCTCGATGTAGTTGACATTGCTGATGATTGCAAATCAACCAATCTTGGTAGCACCTTCAAGAAGCAAAAACATTTTTTAGTGCTTCAAGACTCTCCTCATCGATTTAATTAAGAACATCTCGGCGATGCGTAGAAGTCAACAGCACATATATATTGTTTACAAAAACATCAGCAGAAAAAACCGCGTTGCCGGCTTTCATCAATCCCTAAAGTCCAGTTTTAATGACGTTTTGATGAATATGAATTATCAATTATCATTCCAACTCTTATTATTTTTTAAAATGTTCAAATTCGTTTGGATAAATTGCATTGGTCACCAAAGATTCTAAACGGTCTTATGTGAAGCATGTGCGATCGTCCTTATCAATAACAAGTGTTCTATGTTTTCACGATGAGACTCATAAGGGTCGGAAAGTTGTGCCGGAATTCGGAATTTCTGTGTGTTATAAGACGTGATTTTTCGGATGACTTGACGTTCAAGAATGTCTTTTCACAGCAAAACAAAATTATTTTGAAGGTTTCTGCGAATAAGTGAATTTTATAGCAGTTGAGTTTTCAAACATATGTTTATTGTTTTTATCTTCTAGAGCAGACTACAAGATAAAAAGAACAAAGTGGAAATTTCTAAGCAGCTCAATTTATTCAAACATATCAATAGGAGGGCTGCTGTTCTTGTACCTCTTTGTGTTGTGGACAATGCCCCTTCAGTAATGCTAACTTTAAGGTCCAGCCATCTCTCTAATCACAGTGGCCAAGTAAGGTGAAATTAGATGTTGTTGTTCGATGCTTGCTTTACCATTAGCATTGGTTCTATGTTGGATTGAGAATTTAAATTTTTGAAGTTTTCCAGGGGGAATGAAAGATGATTGTGATGGAGATTTAACCAAAACTGCTTTGAGAGAGACAGAAGAGGAGATTGGTCTGACACAAAATTCTGTTGACATTTGGGGAGAGCTGCCACCTTTGCCTGGAAAGGTAACTGATATATTTTCACTAATTGAAATAGCCTTATTATCTGTGCTATTGTTTTATTAATTTATGATTAACACTCTACATCTTTGTTCATTTCCTTGGCCAGAATTTTGATGTCCTTGTCACTCCTATAATAGGCTTTTGCAACAACATCCAACTAGATTCTCTTCCCATCAACAGACACGAAGTGAAACATTTTTCGCATGTACTTCAATGACATTCAATGAGTTTCTTTAATTCTTTTATTTTTTTTAAACAGGTTGTTGAAGTGTTCTCATCTTCCTTGGAATCATTGTCACATAAGGACAACATCGGCTACACAACGTTCATTAGCAAAAAAGTTAAATATAAGCTCCCAGTTTTTCTTAATCAAAAGCACAAAGTTTGGGGCTTGACTGCCCTCATATTGCATCAGACTCTTCATATTCTTACACCTGAATTATTCCCTCACAAATTTAGATTGTAGAATGAATTTTAAGATGAGATATTGATTGGCTTGCTTTGTGTAGTCCATCTTTATGTGTCGTGATTGTCGTCCCTCGGGCTAATCAAATATATTGATATTTCAATTTTACTGGCTATTATGTTGCTTCATAACAAGCAGAATATCTAGTAGAAATCATTCTTCCATTTCTAGAGATATCATTAATGTGTATCCTAATGAATGAAGTGTTCTTTTTTCCAATTTCGTATTCGGTCACACTGTACGCCAGCAAAGGTACCATTTTTCCTGTTGGGAGCGAGCCATAGTTTTAAGCAGATCTTCCGGCAGCTAAAAGATTAAGACTATATAAATTTGTTACGATTTATTAAAAGCTATTTCATTATTTTTTTGATGCATACGGTGTACATTTTTTTGCAATAAAATCAACTTTAGTTTTGGTCGCTTTTTTCCTAAATTCATTTTGGTTATTACAAAATTAGTTAGCACGATAATTTTTTAAATTATATTCTTTGGAATCAGGTTGTTACGGGATCGTTTTTAATTTGATTTTTGCGGTTTTTGCAATTTTTACATAAATATATTTACGCATTAATGTAGAAAAAATTAACATATAATTGAATAATTTAAAAATTTTTTTTAATAAATAAGCAATTGCAAATTTTTTTAAATTATGAACGAACGGAATAAATGTATCGTCAATGATAGTCTATCGATCCTTTTCCTGTTTACTAGCGAGATGGTCTAGCGACCGGCAATTTATTGTCGGAATATTCGTATTGAGATGATTGATTTATTTGACATTAAGACTGCTTACTTATCGTTTCTGTGAGGATTCCATCTTTCGGGTCTGATATATCGTGATGAAATATCACCCAACGCATATTTTTCTGAGAAACGTGGCATTAACAAATTCTTTCATTTTGCTCTATGACGATTACATCTTTCGGGTCTTATTCAGATGCTGAGAATAACCCAACGCTTTTTTGCCGAGAGCATATTTGTAACGTTTTTGTTTGGTAGATTTAACTCTATGATGATTAATCTTTCGGGTCATAATTTTCTTGATGAGAATTCACCCAACGCAAACTTATCTGAGAGTTACTGGTTTTGGTGATCAGATTATTGATAGATATTTAACAAGTATATGGAGTTTATCTCAGATGGTTAGATACTCAGTGATGATTCATCTTTCGGGTCATAATACCTTGATGAGAATTCACCCAACGCAATTGAATCTGAGAGTTTGTCAAAAAAGGAAATCATATTTTCAGAGGTCTAGATATTTACTTACTAGTTACTTAACAGTCAACCCTTGAAATATCCACAATTATCAATTAGAAATAAGATTTGATCCCACGTTTGGAAAATCTTGTCCATTTATAAGACTTACCATTGATGACATCTTGAATATTTGTATTTTTATTGTGAAAGCGTGGTAATGATATCAGACTGATTACCAATTTCCATTTTGTAAACAATTCATAAAACCAAAAGTTGGTTTCATAAATCATGACAAGTCAACATTTGCAAAGTCAAATTTTGAACCTAAACCGATTTCCAAGCCTTACGATTTAGACTAATTGATTATATCAACCTTCAAATGTTTGGTTAAGAGGATGGACTGAGGGGAACATTACTAAGGGAAAATAAGAGATTAAAAATGCAAACACACATGTAGACAGTATAATACAAATATAAAATACAACATCCAAAAAAATCCACTGAGATTTGCTAAAGCCGAACATCAAAATGTGAAATAATAATGTGTTTATATATTTTTTAATGGGATAATATACACATTAAAATATACATTTTAAAATGAGGTTGCCTTTCGCCTAATTTTAATGTCCAGATTATAAAAATGGAATTCCTAAAGTGTTGCCTTTCAAAGATTGCTACCAAAAACACCCCTATTAGAGACATATACCTAGCATATATGCCCCTGGTATCAGTAGCAAAGTTATCTTCGCGCAGTGGCGGTACCATAGCCAGTGAGGTTAATCCGAGGCGTGGTTATTGCTAGTTGAAAACTAAACCCAATACCCCGCAGTGTCCCTCACTCAAGTGGATGGGCAACTGCAATCTTTGGAAGCCCTTAAGGGGGCAGCTTGTTAAACAAAAATAATTGTTATTTATTTTGTGTTCCACCGAAGTTATATCAAATTCTTGTTTTGGATTGTATTATGGGTTAAAGTGATCAAATGTCAAACTTAATATAGGTCAGCCCAAAGTTTTGCTCAAAATTATGAAGTCGATGTAACTGAGAACTAAGCATTCTCCGCCAGGGAGCGCCGTGTAAAGTCTTTGAAGCCTTGAAGCCAAAACAGCAACAACGTGTGAAACTGTTTCGAAAATAACAATTTAAATAAAATCGTTTTCAGTTCATTGTGCGACCGAATAGTGGCACAGAATGAATCTGGACCAGTTGCTACTAATTCCTTTGGTCCAGACATCAGTTTTCCATCAAAATTTTTCTTTGAAAGGAGTCTTACAATTTTTAAACTAGTGTAGCTTTTAGTATCCAAGGGACAACATCGAAAACTTTAGGTTTGTTACATTTTGCAGCATGTTGGTTTTCCTAAAACACCTCCAATAGCGATACATGTTGGATACATATATGCCATTGTACTTCCAGTTAAACAGCTTTGCGCAGTGGCGGTACCATAGCCAGTGAGGTTAATCCGAGGCGTGGTTATTGCTAGTTGAAAACTAAACCCAATACCCCGCAGTGTCCCTCACTCAAGTGGGTGGGCAACTGCAATCTTTGGAAGCCCTCGAGGGGGCAGATTACTAATTAAGAATAAATTCATATTTTGCGGCAAAACTCATTCTCGTACTTCAATTGTATTCTGTGAACTATGAGTAATGCTGTTGGACATTTAAGTATAATATCAGCCTAATATTCTTTTTTACACTATTTAGAAAACTTATATCTCGCCACAAAAAGTGTTTGTAGCACGAATTTGAAATAATTGGAGAGATGGATTTCATCACTAGCAAAGGAAACCTTTCCAATGTTAATCCTCTATGCATTCAGTTAACCAGAGTGGAACGATAAAGGGCGCTATATTTTTTTTAATAAAAAAAATTAATCAAGATAATTTATTAATCTTTTAAGGTCTGAGACCTGTTATAAATGGTTTAAAATAAATAATAGCCACAAAATGTGCGCCAGTAAACACCCCTATTAGAGACATAAACCTAGCATATATGCCCCTGGTGTCAGTAGCAAAGTCAGCTTTGCGCAGTGGCGGTACCATAGCCAGTGAGGTTAATCCGAGGCGTGGTTATTGCTAGTTGAAAACTAAACCCAATACCCCGCAGTGTCCCTCACTCAAGTGGGTGGGCAACTGCAATCTTTGGAAGCCCTCAAGGGGGCAACTTTTAATAAAAGTTAAATGTTTGTAATCACTCTTTTTCATTTATTCATTGGTTAAATGGTTTTATTTTAAATTTATTTGTGATATAATTGATACTTTTTGCATTTATTGTAAGTTAAGTGATTTATTTTCGTTCGATTTTTAGAAAATTTCGGACGTAAATTTTCAATATTAGGGTCGACTCCAGTCGATTTTCATCCAGCATAGTGGACGTTGGTAGCCACGGTGATATGGCGTTCATTCAGGTGAAGGACTTGATCCTTGAACTGGATTCCCTGAACGTTGGGCAACGGAAGTCCTTGCGCAAGAGCTTCGTTGATGGAAGGAAGCAGAAGTTGAGTCAGCTGAGCGATTGCCGCATTGATAGACTCTGGCTTGAAGTTGGGTACCGAGCAATAAGTCAGGGATGGCGTGAAGTTCGAGATGGTTCCAATGACTCTGTCTTCTCGGATTCCTCCGTGGATTTGCAACTGGAGAGCTATCTTGACGCTGAATGCAGTCGATCTCGAACCGTCAGACTGGATGACGTCAACTTTTCCTTCCACTTCGCCGTTGATCAGAATGCTTCCAGGTTGGATGGTCATCACAGGTGGAGAAGTGGCTCCGACGGACACTCCAAGCCCCACTCCTTTCAGAGGGTTCCCTGCTTCTTCCAGCATTCCGAATACCAGTCCCTGATGGATACGTCCGGTTAATTTATTGTCATTAAAGGAAAAAAACCCTATTCGAAATCACAACAAATAAACAGAACTAACTACGACCGCCTCATCTCTAAGATCTTGACCCCAGTTAAACTTGTTGTTCTTGAAGAGGACTCGAATTCCGCTGTTGAGGGCGCCATCAGAAACTGAAGCACTGATCATGCGATCCCAAACCGGTTTCATTTCTGGTGCCTTTAAAGTCATCGTTAAATTATTTATTAATACATTAATTTCCCAAAAAATACTTTGATTTACATTGCGATCTTTTCTTTTTGCAATTCTAAATGCTTTGTTTAGTACTCACAGTTTCAACAACATCGTCGTTCAAGAATCTCCCGACGTGATTCGATTCCATGTAGTTGCTGCCAAAGACGGGGTCCGTTGAGAGTGCATAGTTTATCGTCAGAACGTCATTGATGCGTGCCTGCATGTTGAGCGTGGCTAACGTGGCAGCCCCGTTTTGGTTGATTGCATTTTGTGCCTCCCTGCAAACCACGCCCTCCAGGGAGCTCTTTATTTTGTTCTTGTAGAACCTGTGGGATTATTTATGTCACTGTTTTTTCGAATTTCGAAAATTCCAAGTAAAATCTAGACACAAATGTGCTCGATTAATTCAGGAGACACAAATTGGAATAGCCTATTTTTGGGTTTGGAGACGTTAATTGGGCAGAGCATTTAAAATCAAAAATCACACCCAAGACTCCTTTTTCAATCGATGAAACTCACTTGATGAAAATATTGTACAACCAGCTGGCACCACCACGGAGCTTGATGTGAATGTCGTTGATGGAACAGTGGCATCCTGTGGCCGCTATCCTCGGAGATCCGTTATCATTCCTTCCGAGAGACACGGAAACGCTTATGGAGACTCCGTCGGCAGAGGCCCTGAACGAACCGCTGTCTCTTATTTTGATGAAAGCCTTCCTGTACCTGTAGCGCCAGTTGCCCTCAACTGCGATTCCAGCTCCGTTGAGGGACATGGTCAGTCCTTGGCCCGGAATGGTATCGACGTTGGCAGAGGGTTTCGTGAACTCTTTTAGCTGTTAAGAAAATATGATAAGTAAGACTGAAAGTTTGATTTGAAATTTGGGAAAGTTAATCCTAACCTTAAGCTCAAATCTAAAGCTAACCATAAACTTAACCCTAACCCTATTGTTAAACTTTTAACGCATTGTTTAAAATAAAATATATAAAGTTTTTATATTAAAGAATTTGTAGATATTCAATGGAACGATAAAGATGCTTTTAGAATCCTGAACGCTCACCCTGGTATCCTTGAATTCATAATCTACCTTCCCGATCTTCACATTTGTTTGACCAGAAACATCTTCGATCGGAGTTTCTCTGATCTTTTTGTCCATCACCTCCACTGCATGCCAGGCTGCATAATCCAAGCCCTGCTTCGTTAGAACCACTTTCGCTTCGCCATTTCCAGCTTGACTTTGGCTCTCTGGAGAATGATAAAAATCGAAATTAACTCAACTTAATGACATCCAGTCAATTTGTAAAGCAGTCGTGTTGGCATGGAGTCGAATTAAAGGATTCAGCTAGTAATCTTTAGTTTAATTTACCATCTATGGCAGCTGCTAGCCGGCTGGTGCTGTCAGAGAGACCTTTAGGACTCTCGATGTTGTATTTTCCCCCACTTGAAACCAAATTAAAGACATTTAAAAACTAATTCATTTAATTGCAACAATGGCGACTCGTAGGTCAAAGTTTGGGAGAGTAACAAATTTGTCAGGGAAAATATATGTAAACTTATGTAAATTGCTCCCTACCAGAGAGCTCTGCCAAGAGTTTTGAATAATAAATATTCAATTTCAAGGTTAAATCAATTGTATTAATTTATATAGTAAACTTTTATCGATAAATTTGATATTTTAACGACTATTTAATAAATAGAATTCAGTTTTGAAACAAATGATTGAGTCTCGGATATTTCTGTTACATTCATTAGGGGGCGCATTTGACAGCTCAAGCGATCAAAAAATAATTTAAAAACAATTCATGAATTAAAAGAATGAATTAATGAATGAATAAATGAATAAATAAATAAATGAATAAATAAATAAATAAAAGGCTAACAAACCTCCAATAAATCAAAGCAGACACAAATTTTAAAATATTTTATTCACAACAAAAACATTCCTTTTTTACAAAACAAAATCCCCAAGATACTCTTGGTTTTCATTTCCAGCGTTCATCCAGCGTGGCCAATGTTACTGACCACTGTGACGTACCTGTCGTTTACCCGGAGCAGGGGATCCTTCAAATGGAACCCGGAGAACTCCGGAATAGAATACCCTTGGGCCAAAAATTCATCGAGAACTAGTTTCAAAATCGTGGTAACTTCGTTGACTAGCAACTTGAGGATTGAAGCTCTGGCATCCGTTATGGACATGTAAGTGAGATTCCACTCGAAGTCCTTGATCGTGCTGTACACTAAGGTGTCGATGATGTGGATTTGTAGATCGGCTCTGATTGCAATCTTAACGCTGAGTGCAGTCGAGTTTGAACCGTCTGTGTGGTTGTATATGAGTTTGCCTTCCATTTCTCCACTGATTGAAATGTTTCCTGGCTTGATTGACACGATAGGCGGAGAAACTGGTTCAATTGAAGCTGTCAACCCTGTCACTTTGGCAAGACCTCCAGCCCCTTCTAAAAGCCTCAACAGGGCTTTCTGAAAAACGATTCATTTTGCTTCACTATCACAAATGGTAATATTGAATATTAAAAATATTAATATATTGTAAAACTAACCACTAGCAGATTATCTGCCAGTTCCAAACTGTAATAAAGACGTTTGTTTTTGTACAATGCGCGAAACGCACTGTTGAAAGTCACATCGGACAGACCAGCACCCATCATGTGAGACCCGAGGATTTTCATTTCACTTGGTGCCTTGAAAAAAAAATATGGTCAGCTATTTTCCATTAATAATAAAAAAAATAATAAAATAAGAATAAAGAATAACTGCTAAATTTATCAATTAATTTATAATTGTGAATATGCTATAATAATAATAATAATAACAATAATGTGTTATTATGGAATGCTATAGCTTATGTATGTCTAATCCACAGTCTCACCAATTCTTTAACATCGTCTCCCGCAAACCTCCCTACGAATCCGAACGAGACGGTGGCCTGTCCAAAGGTGGGGTCGTCCATCAGGGCTAAGTTCAAGGACACGATGGGTACAAGGTTGGAGTCGTTGAAGTGCACCTGCATGTCGAAGTCGTCCAGGTATAAGGAGGTCATTCCGTCCACGGAAGCCTTGGCTTGTTTGCAGAAGAGATTCTCAAAGTAGTTTTTGATGGCATCGTAGTTATGCCTGAATGTTTGAAGCAAGGGGGCAGTGGATTGTAATATTCACACTTAATGCGATTTTCTTGATCTTTGGATAAAGTATTATTTAATCGTAAATATAGCAATTATGAGATATTAATTGTGAAAAACACATAAATATGCAGTTTAATGATTGCAACTTAATTACAAATATAATTCTTTCAAATGGCTATAGAATACTTTCAATAACGGATTATAAATGATTTTAGTTTATTTCGTTATCAATTATACCTAAATCGAAATTTACTGCTGATTAACAAGATAATACATGTAAAAGATTTTAATACTTTACGCTATTCTATAGATTAGAGATTACCTAAAGGATTACTCTAACCTTAAAATGATGTTGTAAAACCAGTTGGCACGGCTGTTAAGATTTATGCGTAGTTTCCCAATGGAACATTTGCACTCCGTTACGTTGGGTTTCGGAGATCCGGTCTTTCCTTTCTTAACGGAAACCGAAACCGTCATGGAAATGTCCCCGGCCGATGCATGGAACGATCCATCGTCTCTGAGTTTAATGAGTCCGGAACGGTATAAGTACTCCCACTTGCTGGTGGCAGTCAACTCTGCCCCTTTGAAGGACAGATTGAGTCCATTCGGAGGGTCTAAGTTTACACTGACCGTGGGTTTCTTAAAACCTGTCATCTAGAATTAATAATAAATGATGCAAAAGTTGACATTGCATCGATTAATGCGAGATTAATTCATTCATTTGACATAAATTGTTAAATATCTTATTGATTAATGAATGAATTTAATCGACGCTCTACAAGCAAATAAATAATTAAATTAATTATTATTTTATTACTGGTTGTGCCATAATTCGTCAAGGACTTGTGCCTAATCACAGCTTACAACCCAAGACGATTCTCTGATTGAAAGCACTGACCTTGATATTCTTCAACCAATAATCGATGTAAGCCACGGACGTTTCGGTCGTTCCCTCCACGTCATCCAGTTGAGCTCCTTTGATCTTCTTTTCCAGGAAGTCAGTGATGCGTAGCGCAAAATATTCCAAGCCTTTTTTCGTCAATTCTAGTTTTATTCCTCCTCGGTCTGCTCCTTCTTTCTTGCTTTCTATAAAAATTGTTTTAAGGAATTTTTTTAGGAAAGATTAGCTGCACTCAATAAAAACAAAATTCAGAAACACCGACGATGACGACGACGATGATGATATTTAATTTATATGTGAGGTAAACTTATGTTGATCGCTGGCAAGGATTTTAAGCAATTCTGCAATGGGAAACTAAACTCAAACTATACCTGAATCTAAATATTCTATTAAATAGTTTCTAATAATAGGTTAAATTATTAACTAACTATTACTAAGGCATATAACAGACCTCTTACCCTGCAAGGATACTGCCACTAAGGACAGAAACAGCAGAAAGACCAACGTGTACTGAGTTGCCATCATTTCAAATCGAAACCAAAATTGAAAATTTTTTTTGAAGAAATGGCGAGACAAGAATTGTAATCTTCTCATTTATAATCACTTTGACGACTTTGATGAAGGTCGAGGTTAAATATTCGACCTCAAGAACGTTCCAATCACGTGTGACGCTCTCTGTCTGAGCGTTCGAAGTTTGGTAGGAAGATACTTGAAGAGGGAGACCGGCGGCAGTTCACGAACAACTGTTCAATCAACAACCAGATCTCAAGTCTCGTGTCTCACTTCTGCTGCTGCAAATCAAATTCTTGATTTGACAGGTTATAAAAATCATGGTCTACACTCGTTGATGTGGCCGGCAACTTATCGTGACTTCTTCATGGACGTCCGAAGGTTGCTGTAGTGTGTTAGTGAATGCTGTTCTAAGTGTCAGCAAGTGCTGTCGTCAAAGTACTCGAGTAATTTAACTAAAGTTGTGTAACATCTCACTTGAAGTTATCAAATCATAATCATGATTTTACTCCAATAAAATGAAATTCATTTAATTGTATTTAAAAATACTGAATTCTAATCTAGAAAAAGTTAAGCATCTATGGTAACATCTAATCAGCTGAAATCAAAACTGTCTGTTTAAGAATGAATTACTACGCAATCGAAATTAACTTATTCGAGTTATTGTCAAACATTTCCATCCGACGCCGAAGGGTAAAATTGTTCATCCGCGATAAACCGCATTCGTAGCTACGGTGATGTGTCTGTCGTTCAGATGGATGACCGAGTCCTGGAAGTGAATCCCCTCGACGTTGGGCAAGGGCAGACCCTTGGCCAAGGCATCGTCGATCGAAGGAATGAGCAGATTGACCAAAGTTGCCACCGCCTCGTTCATCTTATCCAGGTCGACGATGGAAAGGGAACAATAGGTCAGCGTCGGCGTTAGATTGAGGACGGAGCCGACGACTCTATCGCCTTGGATCTCTGCCCTCATCTGGTAATCGAGGGATATCTTGAGGAGAATGGCATTGACTCTCGTTCCTTCGTCGTTCAAGACGTCAACGCGTGCCTCTGCTTCGGCGTTGACAGCCAAACTGCCCTCTCTGAAGGTCACCTTGGGAGCGGACGTCGCGCCAATGGAAATTCCAATCGTCGTGGCGTCGAATTGGACCTCTACCCCATCTTCGAGGACAGACGCTAAGCCCTGTAAGGTGACCGTGAAAATGGAGAATGCTTAGAAGATTTATTTATTTGACTATTTCGAAAATTCTACTGAAATTCTAATTACTAACGGCTAGGACGTCGGTTGGAATTGTTTCGCTAAAGTGGAACTTGTTGTTCTGGAAAAGCAGACGACTGACGCTATTGAAAGTCGCATCGGAGATGGATACGCTGACCATTCGATCCGTCGAAGCTACCATGGCAATAGCCTTGAATTGACCGGTGGGAAATAATAGGTTTTTTTTAAAAACAAATTTAATATTTGTTAACATGTTTTTCAGCACAAACAATTCTATGAACAACTTTATGTACAACTTTTACAATCGAACTTCAGAAAAACATGCTATCTTATGAAATATTATGCTATTATTTCAATTCTATTTCTTTCCTATTATTATTATTATTATTATTATTATTATTATTATTATTATTATTATTATTATTATTATTATTATTATTATTATTATTATTATTATTATTATTATTATTATTATTATTATTATTATTATTATTATTATTATTATTATTATTATTATTATTATTATTATTATTATTATTATTATTATTATTATTATTATTATTATTATTATTATTATTATTATTATTATTATTATCTTCATCATTATCATTAACTTCATCCCAACCTTAAAATCAGTCTCGACAATCTTTGGTTACAAACGACATTAGAAATCCCAAGCAGCATTCCATCCACAACCAAAGTTTCAACAACTCACTTCATTTTCAGCCCCGTGATCGTTGAGGAACCTTCCGACATGATTCGTTTCCATGACTTCGTTCCCGAAAATTGGAGCCGTCGTCAGTCGGTAGTTGATGACGAGGAAGTCGTTGATGCTCGACTGAAGGTTCAGGGTTCCAAGCTCCCTAACTCCGTTGTTGTTCAAGGCATCTTTGGCCTCTTTGCACAGGATCGTCTCCAGGGAGCTTCTGATTTTGTCCTTGTAGAAGCTTCGATTGACATGAATTCGAAGATGTTTTAATGTTGGTTTTTTTTTAGATAAACGATGATTGTAATATTAATGAATATAGTAAAGATTTTGCGATTTAAGAAAGTATTTGAAACAATTTAATTCTATTTATTTGTAAATAATAATAATAGTAATTAGAAAGTTTTAGATTTAGATTTTTTTAAAATCTATTTATTGAAGGACTCACTTCAAAAAGATGTTGTACAACCAGCTAGCACCGCCATGGAGTCTGAAGTTCACGTCGTTGATGGAACAGTGACAGCCCGTGGCCGACAGAGTGGGCGCACCGTCTGAATTGATACCCATGGCAACAGAAACGCTGATGGAAATTCCATTGGCAGAGGCACTGAATGACCCGCTGTCCCTCAGTTTAATGAAGCCCCTCTTGTACTTGTAGCGCCAGTTGCCATTGGCCGAAACTCCACCCTGATTGAGCGACATGGTCAAGCCCTCTCCAGGGTTCACGGCCACGTCGCTAGAGGGCTTTGTGAAGCTGGTGATCTGTTTAAGGTAAAAAAATTATACGATTAAAGGTTTAACTAAGTTGTAATTTTATTTATTTATTTATTTCTTTTGAAATAATGGCATTACTTCTAAGACGAAGGTAAGTATGAGCTACGCTTTACCATTACTGTCGATTTATCTATTCCTAGAAACTATACAATAATCATCAGTCAACACATCCAAAACAATTATTTTTTTTTAGACCCGAGTACTTACGCTGGTATCCGTGATCTCGTATTCAACGTTTCCAATGGGGGTGTTTGCATTCGACTGGAGATTATCAATTCGAGTCTGTGGTACCTTCCTCGCCAAAACCTCGACTGCTTGTTCTGCCGCATAGGCCAGTGCCCTTCTGGTCAGCACGACCTTCACGCCTGGGTGTCCAGCCCCCTGACAATTCACATCTGAAAAGCCACAAGTTTAAATTTCATTTGGCAACAGTTATTCCAACAATTATCCTTTTCAAAAAAGCATGTTGAATTTATCGACCTCTTGAAGAAATGGACAAAAGAATGGCCAAGAGGAAGCCAATAAGGGACCCTCTCCTCATCTTCTTCGTTTCAGCAACCAAAAATACTCGGCAGACGTGTTGATGTGTGTCTGAGAGAGACCCCAAAGTCAGACTCTTTATATAGCGCTTCTCTTCCCGATTGAAGAATTAGGAAATTGGCAGGGTCTAGAAAATACGCCTTTTTAGTTCAGTGAAAGTCACGTGGTCACTGATTGTTCTGGCAGCAATTGAAATCGGTCGCCTGATCTTAATTGGTTTCTGCTACGAAATAATTTCTTTTTATAAATTATAATTACTCAAATTCGAATATTATAATTAAATAATAATAATTTCAAGATGATTGTAAATATAATAAATGCTTTGTAGCGCAGTATCAGTCAATCAAATGCTTCTAATTAATGTTTAAATATAATAAAATATTAACTGGCATTATTATTATTATTATTAATATTATTATTATTATTATTAATATTATTATTATTATTAATATTATTATTATTATTATTAATATTATTATTATTTATTAATATTATTATTATTAATTATTACTGTTCATAATTTAGACATTAATGTCAATCCACATCACGCAATGTTTGGGAGCAGAACAATTATTTAAAATCATTTCAAGAGAGGAGGATGTCTGAGATTTTTCAATAATTGTCATTGTATCCTGTAACTCAGTAATAATAAAAACAATAATTCAAATAATAATAATAATAATGATAATAATAATAATAATAATAATAAAAACAATTAAAATTTATTGAACGTTAATGTATTTTATTAATTTAATAAAATAAGGAACATTCAAGATATCGTTCAAATTAAAACAGTAATGCGTGTTTAGAGTTGAGAGAAAATTATAAAATTATTTTTATTATATTATTATTAAATATAGCATTTTCGATTTCATGATAACTTTCAATAATATATTTATATTTCTGCCGAGCGGAAATAATTTTTTTAAAATTTATTCTTATAGTCCTAATTTAAAGAATAAATCCGAAATAATTCCTTCGTTTCCATGAGACGACCATTGATTTCTATTTATTTATAAAATATTTTATTATCACTCAGAAGTTTCAACAATCACAGTGAATTTTGATTTGCAAAAATAACTTAATAATTTAATAAAAATATTTTTGAACGTAACAGAAAATATTAAACTCAAAATTAGAATTATGAATTGAATTAAATATATTATTAAATATTATTATTAAATATTATTTAAAATGTTATAATGTAATTTGAAGCGAAAAAATATCTCGCGAGATCATGAAAATTAATCGATAATATTATTAATATATTTTGTAAATAATTTAAATAAATAAATTTGAATTCAAGAATTATAAAATAAATACACACAAAATCAAAATAATAATGCTATTGAGCTACATAATGGGTTGAGTCTAATCTTTGCAAGCAACAACACAATTCAACAAACGACAAACATCAACAACAACAAGATTTCAACAACAACAACAACAACAACAGGATTTCAACAACAACAACAACAATAGGATTTCAACAACAACAACGACAAAACAATCGCCAAAAAATGTCTGACTTTCCTAAGAAAAACAAAAAAAACCCGTAAACTTAAACGTTTTTCAAATTCGTAGCAACAACCAAGAAACCCTCGTGTAAACTGACGACGGTGTCAGCAAAACTCGTGCAATTCTCGCAGACCTTCGGAAAGGCTTTTCTTAGCTGAGAGATGTCGAGTGTAGAAAGAATTGTCCGTATGGTGCTGTTCATGGACTCCCTGATGATGTCCTTGCCTTCGTCTGGAATCGAACTCGAGTCCTTCGGCAGAGCTACGACGTCGTCGAGTGTCCCGACCAGTTGTCCATCGTCGACTGACAGTTTCAGCTGACACTGGATCGTTAAGGACAGCCTCAGTACGTCATAAGTGAAGTTCTCGCTCAGTTTCAGGGCTATACTTCCGACGATGTCAGCCGATACGGTGATGTTGTCCGTCGTGATGCTCACGACAGGGGGTGTTGTGGCTGAAATGCCGAAGGAGAAGTGAGCGCCTGGAACCGTACTGGCCGTGGAAATGTTCAGGGGACCTAAGAAACTCTGTACAGAACAAAAAATGATTGTGTTTTTTTTACAAATATTTAATAAAAATTTAAATAAATAGAGATAAAAAGATTTGACGTTTTCACTTCAATTCGTTCAGTTAATATTTAGATAAAGATATTATCAATGTTTCTGGTAATTAATCGCTTTTCTGTTAATCTAATCGTTTCTAATGATAACTTAATTTGTTAACTCTGTCATCAATATTCACCAATTATTATTGATAATTAAACTTTATCGTAATAAAAATCAATTTCTAATTAAGCCATAATTAAATATTATTTTTAATAATATTCAAAATAACATTTAAAATAATATCGACCAGAATAGTTGGAGAGGTTTGTATGAATGTCAGGCGGTCTTTTTTATGAAGGATTCTGAAAGCACCGTTGAACAGTTCCTCAGACACGTACAGACTGATCATGTGACCACCTTTGACCTTCATGTCCACAGCGTCCTTGAACTCCTTTATCTATATGTCAAGGTCGGATAATTACAGATAATTACAGTTTTTGCTTGGGTTTACATGAATTAAATTAAATTAATTTAATCAAATCAAATGAATTAAATAATTTAAAAGCTACAACATCATTCGTTAATGACGCATGAAATCATTTATTTTTTATACAAAAATTGACCAACTAATGATTTAATTAATGTAATTTTAATATTTTAATAATCGGAATGAAATAATATTATTATTATTATTTATTATTTTAAAAGAAATTAATTAAATTTCATTAACCGAGATGTTCGTAGAGTCATCCAAGAACTTAGAGGCTATCGGCACTTCTAAGTAGTCGTCTGTCAAAACTGGGGCAGAGGTCAAACCGAGGTCAAATTCGAGGTCATTACTGAGGTTGGTTTTGAAGCTGGACTTTGAAATCAGTTGCTGGAGATCTTTGTTTATTCCGTCGACTGCACCCTGACAGATTCCCTTCTCTATGGCTGTTCTGATTTTTTTCTTCAGCATCCTAGAGACATTTTAAGGAAACATTTAATGTTGCTGAAGTGAGTGAGTGAATGAATGGGTGTGTGGGTGAGTGGGTGAATGAATGAGTGAGTGAATGGGTGTGTGGGTGAGTGGGTGAGTGAGTGAGTGAATGGGTGTCTGGGTGAGTGAGTAAGTGAGTTCAAGAATGAATATAATACGATTAAATTTTATAATAAAACTGACTGTATCACAAGGTCGTAGAACAAGGCTTCATCATCCAATCTGTAAAGGATTCCCCCAACTCTGGGCGTGCAAGAATTCGCCACCAAGAGCAATCTCCCTTCCTTGTCCACCTCGAGAGATGTTTCCAAATCGATTCCAGTTCCGTTGATTACGACCTCTCCGGTTCCGTTGTTCCGGAAGCGTAAGACACCCCTCTGGAAGGACACACCCCATCCCGTGGTGAGTCTCACGGTGGCCTCTGACAGGTACAGGGTCAGCCCAACTCCAGGTTTAATTGCCACGTTAAATTTCGGGCTATTAAACTCTAATACCTGCGAATGATGGTCAACGTTTTCTCACGAGAAATGTTAACATGGTTTACGTTTGGGGTTTTGGACTATCGCCTGAACAATCGGTTGATTAGTGTTAGATAGTTATCTTTGTGATATACAGTTAGAAATTATCGATAATCTGAATTATGAAATAGTATTTTGATCATAAATATTAATTCTAGGATTAAATATAAAATTTACAAAACAACAACAACAACAACAAAAGCATCTAAAAACGCCAAACATCCCAAAGCAAATCACCTGCAAATCTTCCACGTAATAATCCAATGTTCCTCCGCCGATCTCAGTTTTTTCACCCAGACCCTCCATTTTCAGACCGGAAGCCTCGACAGACAGAAGATCCAGGATCCTGTTGACAGCCACTTCCAGACCCTCCTTCGAGACGACCAGTTTCAAGTTTGGATTTCCCTGACAGCCTGTGAATAAGTTTCTCATTCAAATAAAGATATCTTTTTTTTCTTCTAATTACCAAAAATTATTAATTAATATTGTTGTTTTAATTGATATGGGAAGCAGAAATTAATTATTTAATTAATTATGCAATAATTACGATAATAATATATTAATTATAATTTAATATGACTTGGAAAATTCGAGGCACTTATGCTTCTCAAATCAGGTTTCGAACCAGCTACCCCTGGATATCTAAATAAAAATCTCCTACAATTACTACACTCATTTGTCTGCCGCAACTTGTTTTAATCTATTCTACTTTTAAATAAATTGTAAACAAAAGAACATTACATGCTAGAGTTCCAGAAAGAAAGATAAGAAAGAGTCGAATGAACATTAAATCAGTAAATTTCATTTCTAGATTAAACCGAATTAACTTTTAAATTTCAGAATCTTATTTCTAATCCCTAAGACTAAGACTAAGGTCTATCTAAAACCTAGAGAGACTAACTTGTTCCTCGTCAGAGAGATATCTGGTCATTTATATAGAGCACGGTGAATCGCAAATTCATTGAGAAACAGCCAATTAAGCGCTAGATGAATGGCATTCGACGTAATTTTCAGCAGCCATTTTCTTTTTTTTTGTTATTATTTACGGTGGTTCGTAATTTCCCGACGATTGATGAATTTAATAACAAGAAGTTTTAATGAACGTGCTACGAGTGACGTGCGTTTGTGCGATTGTGTGATGTCAATATTTGATGACTTAATTGTTCTATGATTATGTAGTTGTTTGACAACCCTGTTGTTGACTCCAGTCACGGAAGTCTCTGACGCCAAGAAATTATGGCGCCATTATTATTATTATTATTATTATTATACACATTTTTCCTGCTTCTTCTCGGTCTCACAGCCGGTGATGAATGAATGCTGAGCACTACCAGTGCTCTCAGCAATTCATCCAAGAACTTTCCGAAGAATGTGGGCAGTGCCCAGCAAGGAGATCTTCTGAATCTCCGAAGTCTTTGGTCGTCCTGGTATCAACTCTACATACTTTGTAAAGTCTTTTCTTAGCGTTCCGAGCGCTCCTACAATTACCGGAACGACTTTAGACTTCACTTTCCACATCCGGTTGATTTCAATCTCCAGGTCCTTGTATTTGCTAATTTTTTCAGCTTCTTTGAGCGCGATGTTCTTATCATCCGGGACTGAAACATCGATTAGCATGCAAGACTTGGATCTCCTGTCATGGATAACAATGTCAGGTCTGTTGGCCAATATTTTCCTGTCCGTGATAATCGCATAGTCCCATAGAATGGTGCAATCTTTTATATTCGTCACACTTTGGGGCGTGTGCTCGTACCATTTCTTTGGAACTTCCCATCCTAGCTCACGGCATACAATCCAGTGGATGTAACTGGCCACCTTATTATGTCGGTGCAAATATTCAGTTGCTGCTAACACAGTGCAACCCGACGTTATGTGGCTTATCGTTTCTTGGGCCTTGCCACAGATCCTGCAATTGCCATCTATCTGCTGCTTCAATATCATACGTTGATGGTAACGTGTGTTTAGTGTCTGGTCTTGAGCTGCCATGATCAAACTCTCAGTTTCGCCTTTGAGCCCAGCGCTTCTTAACCAAGCACAGCTTGCTTCTTTGTCCACCCAATTCTTTTCTAAGTTACAAAAGAATTGTCCATGCATGGGCTTTTCCCTCAATTCATTTATTCTCTCCTTCTCCATGTTGTCCTTTAACATTTCTTTCACGGATGTTTGAACTGTGGGCAAGGACAGATATTTATTTTTAATTGTCTTTGCTTCCTTAAGGAGAGAATATTTTGCCTTCCCTGCTTCATGCTTTTTGACAAGACTACAGAGCCTGTCTTTGCCCTGTTCAATATAATCACTCAAGTTAACCATGGAGCATCTGTAAGCAGACATCAGTTGGATAAGTCCCCGGCCTCCATTGCGTCTCTTAATGTAGAGTCGACTAACATCTCCTTTTGGGTGATGAAGTCCATGCATCGTCAGCAACTTTCGTGTCTTGCGATCCATTTTGTCGATTTCAGACTTTCTCCAATCAATTATGCCAAAGCTATAGGTGAGCACTGGAATTGCCAAAGCATTAATTGCCGATAACTTGTTCTTGGAATTTAACTCTGACTTGAGAATGAGACGCACCCGACGGTAATACTCTCTGGCTATTTTCTCCTTCATTTCAGGATGTTTAATGTCACCATTCTCATCGATTCCAAGATATTTGTACGCCTCCTCTTCGTTAAGACTCTGAATTGAATTGTGATCGTCAAATGGCATGTTTCGGCTTTTGATCTGCTTGCCTCTCTTCATTATAGCTACGGCACACTTGTCTAAACCGAACTCCATGCAAATGTCATCAGTAAACGTTTTGACTGTAGTTAGGGCCTTGTTAAGTTGGGTTTCTGTTTTAGTAAATATTTTTAGATCATCCATGTAAAGTAAATGAGATATTTGTTCTTTTGGTTCTATTTCATATCCTAATTTTAATTTATTTAGCATATTTGATAAGGGTACTAAAGCCAAACAGAAAAGGAGGGGTGAGAGAGAGTCACCTTGGAAGATTCCTCTCTTAATGCTTATTTTATTGGTTTTTATGCAACCTAACTGATGACACAGCATAAGTTCGGTTTTCCCTTCTTTCATCGAGCATTCCATGAAACCGGTGATTCTAGCAGGGACTCCATACATCTTCATTGATGCCAAAATCCAAGAATGAGGGACACTATCGAATGCCTTCTTATAATCAATCCATGCCATTGCTAAATTCCTCTTCATTCTTTTGGCAGTACTTACAATCATCTTGTTTATAAGCAACTGGTCTTTACAACCTCTTGACCCTCGTTGACAGCCTTTCTGTTCTATAGGAAGGATGTTATTCTTATCAAGGTGTGTGTATAGCCGGTTTGATATTGCAGAGGTCAGCAATTTATATAAGGTGGGAAGACAGGTTATAGGTCGGTAATTTTTGGGATTGTTTTGGTTTGCACCTTTTGAGAGGAGAAATGTTACACCGGAGGTTAGCCAGGATGGTATATTTTCTGGGTTATTAATCAAATCATTAAAAGCTATTGTAAGTATACTATGGAGAGAGGTAAAACGTTTAATCCAGAAATTTTGTATATTGTCAGGGCCTGGGGATTTCCAATTTGAAGATTTTTTAATAACTTCCTGAATTTCACTTATTGTAAATTCTTTCCATTCTTCTGTAACCACATTCCTAAATGCAATTTCCTCATCTCTTACCCAAGCTGCTTCAGTGTTGTGCACAATTTCATTCTCAAGAATTCCTCTCCAAAATTCTTCAATTTTCTCTGCAGAGGGTGGGTCACTAATTGCTTCGTTTCGTTTACATAAATGACGGTAAAACTTCTTTGCATCCTCTTGGAAAAGCTTATTTTGATGGTACCCATCATTTCTTTTACAGTATCTCTTTAACCTTTGGGCAGTAGCCTGCAATTTCATCTTAATGTCTTGCTCCTTCTCTTCTAGGGACTTACTTTCGTCTTTGAAGAGGTGTTTAGCCTTATTGTGAACCCTCTTTGTTGCCACACCCTTTTTTATTTCACTTATAATTGATAAATCCTTCCTGTACTGTTCTACTTTATTGCTGATCCGTACTTTCCATGCAGGTTCTTTCCTTCCGACGGGGCCATCTCGTGGTTTCTGTACCCCAGCTATGACACTGGCTGAGCAATAGATTAAATCATTAATTTCGCTTATATTAAGTTGCCTACCACTTATCATTTTGGATAAGATCTCATTAGCTGCCTTTATCTTTTCTAAGGTATCCTTGCATATTCTTACTTTGTTAAGCTTTGGCCTATTATTGAAATCCAAGTGTTTATTTTCAAGCAATCTACTTTTAATTTGTTGTTCTAAATCAGTAATATTTGTTGCTGGATCTTGGGGATACTGAATGGTCAGAGAGTCAATTGCTTTCTGGGGAGACTGAAACTTTCCCTCACTTATCGATTCAATCACAATTTCAGTTTGTGTTTCTGATAGATGCCTCTCTGCGTTCTGACATGCACGATTTTTAATGCCTTGGAGTTCCATGTCACTGAATTTCTTTGTGTTAATAATCCATCTTCTGGTGTTTGCTAGAGTATCCTTATTGATATTCTGGTGTATCTCAGGATTTCTACTTCTCCACGTCGTATAAGTTCCTTTGACAACTCCTCCTTCATTTTTATTAGCTTGCGCATAATAAAAACACCACATCAGTTCAGCATACTGTTCCTTGGTCCACTGTTGCTTTTTATTCGCTAACTTCGAATTATTGACTTTAACAGTCGACCTGTAATCCTCAGATAGTCCATTTTGAGACTGTGTCTCGGTCTGGTGACTATTTGAAGAACTTAAGGAAACAACACTACGAATTTCCGCGCGACGTTTATTTTGATCGGCTAATATGGCAGCATTCAACTTTTGAAGATATAAAGAATTAGAATTATATTTATTAAAATGCATAATTTATAATCGGAGAATGATGGGCCTAGCAAAACGAAAATTTCAAAACAGCTTCAAAGCGCCAATACGTTGAAATTTGAAATTTTACGTTACAATGGCGGTCGTTCTTGTTTATAAAATGGCGATTCCGGCATTAACAAACCGCACAAAAATTCAATAAATACAAGCAAAACTTGGTTTATTAAGTAATTTATATTTTTTGGTGTTAGCTTGAAACTTTTAAGGCTATCCTTGACTAGTTTTAGCTGGAACCTTACAAACGAAGCTGAAGATACTATCTAAATAACTTCTATTAAATAAAGTTATGAGCAACACAGATTAGATTAAACCTTAGTCGACCAAGTTTGTTAATAGGTTATAACGTTAGAATTTAAATATCTTGACTATTAATAAAGTAACTTGGTTGGTGCTCCACCAGATTTTCTGCGGCAGAACAAAACTTAACGAAACTTATATCCTCTAATAGGATTTTTAAAACTACACTTAATCGCTAAAATTAAAATTTGATTAAGAGCAGTTTGAAGCAAAATATTTCGATTAATCCCTCTCGAGCGTCCTGCGTGCCAGCACGATCCGCGTCGCCACGGAAAGTTTTATTATTATTATTATTATTATTATTATTATTATTATTATTATTTAAATTGAAATATTTAACGACTTTCGCAAAGTAAACTTGACGGGTGTGGAGAAGTATGGACGGAAAAAAAATGACTTAGCAATCGAAACCTAACCCTAACCCCGTGGTTAATGTTAAGTAGCAGTTGGCAGAAACATACTTAAAAATAATAATTGCAACTATTATTATTATTTATTATTATTATCATCATCATTATCATTATTATTATTATTGTCATTATTATCATTATTATTATTATTATTATTATTATTATTATTATTATTATTATTATTATTATTATTATCATTATTATTATTATTATTATTATTATTATTATTATTTACAGTTTTATGCATAATTAGAAAAGCTAAAGTTTTGCATGTTAAAAAGAGAAACCTTTTTATAATGCAACCCCTGAAGGTCAAGGTCAATCGATAAATAAACATGCGTGAACATTCCTTAGAATTGGTGGTTTATCATCGGCCTAAAAACTATAATTATAATATTATTATTCCATAATTATTATGCTGTAATAATGATGATAAAAATTGTCAAAGAATATTTTAAGAATTTTACAATTTATATTTAAAATTGAGATATTAAATTCTATTTGCTTATGCTATTTAATTTATTTATATTATTAATAACTAATATTAATAGATTAATATTGTGAACCAACTCATATAATCATCGCATCTCAGTCTCTGACTATTAAAAACTATTGGTATGCAGGAAATGTAAATGTTATAAGTCATATTATAGAAGTCACAACATAAGTGGTGTCGTACTTGTTGAGGACATCAAAAGGATTTAAAAGAAATTGGCCCGCAAGTACCTCCCTGGACTGCTTTCATATAGTGTTACCAGAGTGCAAGGGGAGATATTTCAACCCATTGTGCATCCCGCAGATCAGTCCCTGCGCTACATAAACGCTCTGGACTTTCCTGACGCATTGTGGTTCTTTAAAATATGACAAAAGAATCAATAATGTCCTGATGCGTTGAGCCAGGGTTGCATTAAAACAACGATTATAACCAAATTATTATTCAAAATAGTCTGTATTTGTGATGACCAGCTCCGAATATATTTGAGCTAAAGAAACGTTTTTGTTCAAAATTAACTGCAAAAGTCTACAAAAATAAATGCTTATCCGTTGTAAGCAACATCGGCAGCCACGATGATGTGCCTGTCGTTCATTTGAATCACCGGGTCAAGGAAAGACACCCCCTCTACGTTCGGCAGGGGCAGTCCCGCGGCCAGAGCATGGTCAATGGAAGGAATGAACAGGTCAGCCAGTACTGCCACCTCGTGATTGATTTTATCCAAGTCGACGTGAGGGATAGAACAGTAAGTGAATCGAGGGCTGATGTGGAGAACCGAGCCGATGATTTTATTGGCCTGGAAGTCGACTTTCATCGAGTAGTCGACGGAGATTTTGAAGAGGATGCTGTTCGACTGAGATCCGTCGAAGTTCAAGAAGTCGATCCTTGCGTCTGCCTCGGCATCGACTGAGATTCTTCCCTCGCGGAGGGACACGACAGGGGCAGAAGAGGCACTGACGGAGACTCGTGTTCCTGATCTTTGATTCTGGTTATCCGTCAGGTTGAGATTCTTGAGAACTTCAAACTGCAATCATGGTTTATTTAGAATTTAATTCTAAATGATTGGTTTAATGGATTACTTTTGATTGGCACTAATTGTGAAGAACGATAAAACACTGACCAGAATGATGTCATCCGAAAGAGTATTTTCGACGTGGAACCTGTTGTTTCTGTACATGACACGACTGGCGCTGTTGAAGGTGACATCAGAGACGGAAACGCTGATCATGCGATAGGTTAAAGATTTCATTTCGGGAGCCTTGAAATAAACTTTTTTTAAAATTAAATTTAAATTTAATTTTAAAATATATTTTAACGACTTTCAGCTTTTAACAACTCATTCGACACTTTCAGCTCACATCTTCTGTTAAGTCATCGTTCAAGAATCTTCCCTTGTGATTGAATTCGATATATTCTCTGCCAAAGACTGGACTGGCGACCAGCCTGTAATCGATTATCAACAAATCGTTGATGCTCGATTGCAAGTTCAGGGTTCCCAAGTGACGCACTCCATTCTCGTTTATCGCCTTTTTGGCTTCTCTGCACATTGTATCTTCGAATGATCTCCTTATTTTTCTCTTGTAAAACCTGGAAAACAGTGTTTTACGGATGAACAGAGTACTAATGAAATAGAATTTCACCCCCTCTACGCTCGGCAGGGGCAGTCCCGCGGCCAGAGCATAGTCAAGGAAAGGAATGAACAGGTCGGCCAGTATTGCCACCATTATTATTAATACTAGTGAAATGCTATTTCACTAGGATTAATCAACTCTAACACGAGAGTTTAACAGATATCTCATGCAGTGCTTATAATTTTGCATTGTTCGTGCTACAAGATCAGAAATCTTAAAGCGATAATCCAATTACGAAACTTCATTCAAGAATCCAAAAAAACTCAATTCAAAAAAACAAAAGATAAACAGACCTCAAGAAAATATTGTACAGCCAGCTGGCTCCACCTCGAAGCTTAAAACTGACATCGCCAATAGAGGAATGACAATTGGTGGCTGCCAATGTCGGAACACCGTCTGAATTCATTCCCAGAGTTATGGAAACGCTGATCGAAATTCTGTCGGCAGAGGCAGTGAACGACCCGCTGTCTCTGATCTTGATGAACGCCTTCTTGTATCGGTAACGCCAGCTGCCGTGGGCAGACAAACCACCCTCGCGGAGGCTGAGGGTCAGACCTTGCCACGGGTCCAAAGCAACGTCGGCCGACGGCTTTGTGAAACTTGTGATCTTATAAGAGATGATTTTTGAAAGTTGTGTGGAAATTTAAGGAATATTAAGAACTCTTTTTGGGATAAATTAAAAAAATTCAAACTTATTTTAGGCTAAATCCACTTAAAAATCGAAGGTATTACCTATTTGAAGAAATTTTGAAGATAATTTCTCTAACCCTAGCATCATTTATTTCGTAATCCACTCTTCCGAACATCACTCTTGTATTTCCTTCGAAGTTATCCAGCCGTGCCTGGGGTATTTTTCTGGCCAAAACTTCAACGGCCATTTGTCCTGCATAATTCAGTGCCCTCTTGGATAGTTCGACTTTGACACCGGCATTTCCAGTTTGACAGAGCACGTCTGAAAGTTTCACAGACGTGAATCATGGAATTCTAAACTTCTATTCTCTATAAACAATAGATTTTCAATATCAACCTCCTATGGAAATAAACAAAAGAAAGGCGAAAATGAAGCCTAAATCTCTCCTTGCCGCCATGTCAATACTTGTTTAATCTCTACACAAAAGTGCTGGCACTGAATTCACCAATTATTCTCTTTATATAGCGCCCGATTTTCTTCAGGATTGGGAATTTACCGCCTCAAATCTGTTTCAGAAGAGTAATTGCAGCGGCCTAGTTATTCAAGGGTTATTTGGGCACTTGTTGCCTTTTTAATTACTTTGTTTTTATTTTCAAACTTCTCGATTTTTTGTTTTAAGCGATTTAATTTATTAATATTTGTACATTAATTTAATTTAAAAACGAGAGTTTTTTCTTCTTTATTATTCTTTCTACTAATTATTTATTTATATTCACTCTTCCAATTTGCCGACCATTTAATACCGCATTTAATTTGTCGATTTAGATCAAAATAATTCTATTTTCACTCATTAATAACATTTTTAAATTGATATTTTAAGGATCAAATGGAGAGATAAACCATCGTGAGATACTTTTAAGTGGATTCTCATTACTGTTTGCTGGTGCAAACCAAGCATGAAACACATCCTGCATTGAAAACCGACAGTAATCACACAAGTTAATGATTGCTAGGTTGATGATTTTAAATTTTAAATTGCCAGAAAATTAAACAAACGATGAAATTTATCTGCTAAATGATTAGCTAATATTTAATCAATTACTTACTGGCAATTATCTAATTTTTGAACATAAAATCTGTTTAATTTCATCGGATAAAAGATACTAAATCGAAAAATGTGGATCTTCTAGATATCGGCATAAGGAT
This sequence comes from Hirudinaria manillensis, assembly GCA_034509925.1. Lineage (NCBI taxonomy): Eukaryota > Metazoa > Annelida > Clitellata > Hirudinida > Hirudinidae > Hirudinaria > Hirudinaria manillensis. The sequence continues at coordinate 10,567,742 of CM067530.1, read as the reverse complement.
TTTCTTAATATAACTATTACATATATTATCCCAAAGATTTGTACATTTCTAAAGCTAATTAACATTCTAATCACTAGAGAAAATACCCGATACTCGCCAGGACAAATACCCGGTACTCGCTAGGGCCGGCTTAGACATGAGATCTTCCAGGCAGACCGGATCAAAGCTGCGGCTAATCGCCCCAGTGCCTCTGGCGCGGTCCGGCCCTTTGCCCTTGGTGTTCGCCTTGGGGCAACAGATATTTTAATCTACAAACAATATTTCAAAGTAATTAAATTGAATCTTGAAATCAAGAAAAACCACGATTTCAAGATTCATGGACTAGCAGATGTCAAGACCAGTGTTCGATTCTCGGCTCGAACTTTAATGAATATCTCCGGTTTAATTTAAACAACTTATTAATAAAATTAAGGCACGACAAAAGCGTGATTTATTTAGCGCTAATTCTTTAACAATGAAATATATATACTTTCCTAAACCAGTTCGATCCTAATTAAAATTTCAATCACCAGGACGTCGGGCCGGCTCAGCCTTGCGGTTACTTCGCTTGAAAATTGAAACACATAGGTCGTTCGCGACCACCCCTAGTACCGCGGGCGCCATCCGGCCCTTTTGTCGGGGGGTTCGCCTTGAAATAATGAATATTCAGAATTGTATATTAATTAAAAATAATTACTTTGAATTATGTTTTTTCCTCAATCTTTCGGTTATATTCTAATCCAGGCGGATAGTATCAAGGAGGACAGTGTTCAAATCTCGGCTCGAGTCTAATGCCTTTAGATAGGTTATCAAGTTATTTGACGAACTACAGAATTAAATAAATGAATTATTTTAAAAGGTTTGCCTTTTATTAAAAAGTCAATAAATAAATAATTAATTAAATAACCATTATTATATTTAGAAAGATAATTTCCTGTTTGTTTTACCAGCTAGAGAAATCTGTTGATTTACGAAGTCATTACTTGAATAATCTGCTCTGAAAGTTATCTTAAGCCTAATTATATTCGATACCCCCGACTATCTCTTGAGTACATATTTTAAGTTCAGTACTGTACCCTTCTTGCAGCGCCCAATAACGTCTACACTGCCATCCGAAAAGCGCTGTTAGGAGATAGAAGTGGCTTGCATCGTTTTCAGCATATACATATAATTTATGAATAAAATTAGTTAAGACAAAATATTCTAAGGTGCAAGTTTCACTTTCATTAAAGTTTCAGTACGATGGGGTCGGCCTAGCCTTGCGGCTACTTCGTTTCTTCTGCTGGACCCGTTAGCTTCGGTGTTCGACCACCCTGTACCGCTGGCGCCACCCGACCCTTTTCCCTCGGGGCTCGCCCTGGAGCGGGAGATGTTTTTAATTAATAATTCTATTTAAAAATAATTAATAAATGTCCGAAACTTAGACATCTACGTTGTTTGCAGTTAAGTAATCATTAGGACCGATGTTCAAGTCTCAGCTTCAGGAATGCGTCTGTAGTATTTAAAATTTACTGAATTTAAACCTTAATTTATTGAATGGAACATCTGTAATTAGTTAATTGATATCAAAAACATTAATTACTTAATTAATTAACGCATGCAGACCCCAAGGTTCCAACCATAAGTTGAAATCAGAGATCGTAAGAGCACATACATTTTTTCAGTAGTTCTGCCATCTGGCGAATCGTTATTATTTAAAAAGTACACTAGCATTGACATCTAGGAAAATGTCAGTATTTTCTATTATTTATTTTAAATAATAAATCTCTTTTGCTTAAATATGTTTCAAAGTTGATTTAATTTCACAGAATGTACCATGAAGAATTAGATCTTTATTTTCAAATTGTTTTATTTTACAATACTTCAAAATTCACGCTAATAAAACAAGAAACCAGGTTTTGCGAAAAGTTAGGAGCACTAATTAAACATACTCACGTACAAAATGTAAAAACCAGAATAAAAGTGTTCGCGATAAAAACAACAACAGCAGCAGCAGCAATGAGGGTTCGTCTCGGAACTATTCGTTGTGCACGAGGGGCTTGCCCGGCCTCGTAAAGAGTTCGTAGGCCACCTTCCAGATGTCGGCGAAGCAGACGCTGCTGTGAAATCGAAAGAAAAGTAGGAGTGGCAGATTGATGTTCATGAGGAGATGCCAGGCTATCTTCCCGTAGAACAGGGTCTGCACCGGCGTTTCGAGGTTCTTGCAGAGTATGGTCCTCAGAATCCAAACGGAAAGGTTGCCCACGATCAGAAATGCCAGAGTGCCCCTGCCGGGCATGTTTTTGGCGTCGTCCAGGGAGGCAGGGTATCTCCTCAGCGACACGAGGATCAGCAGCGTTTGGACCGCCGTCTCGACCAGACCCACCATGGCCGAGGCAAGCTGGAGGTCGATCCTAGTGCCGTGGGAGATCTCGTGCTCGAAGTGATTCCCCGCAAAGTTGGTGCTCGCAGAGCTGATATGTCTAATCATTTCAGTCGTCGTTTTAGAAGAGTGGTTAGCGGCAAAGAAAGCGTTCTCAGTAGACGACAACGACGACACAAGGGCACTGACGTTTACGGCCTCGTAAGTGAGGGAGCCGAAAGCGGCTATCAGCAGCAGAATGTCGTCTGTCGATATAGGTTTCGGCGCGAATGCCAGACTCCGCGTCAGTACGAAGACGGCAAGACACGCTCCCAGCAAGAGGCTGTGAATGGCGATGTCTGCCGAGTAGAAAACAACTTCCCCTCTGGACGGATGACCCTGGAGGTTGGAAAAGAGGAAGATGACGCAGGTGACCACAGTCAGGCAAAGGACTACGATGCCGCCGAAAAGTCCGACGTGTGACTTTTGTAGCGAATTCACGTTCTCGTGGATACCGTGATGGTGATTTTGATGGTGATGGTCGTGGTGCTCGAGTGGCATCACCGTGGCTTTCTTGTGGTTCAGAGAGTCCTTGTCATCGTTGGTCACGCTCTCGCTGAAGTGGACCCTATTTTCCGTAATCCGTGGCGTCACTGGAGGACTTTCTATGGTCTGGTTGTACCTGGCAAAGTCCGAGGGGGCCAAGGAAAAGACTCTGACCAGGTGTCGGTTGGTCCTGAGATGCTGAGATTCGTCGATTCCTCCGAAATAGAGGAAACAGGAGATGCTGCCGACTGCTATGAGACTGTATTCGAGTACGAAAGGCATCAGGTACTTTGTGGCGGAGTGGAGCAGGTCACTGTCGCATTTGTTGTGAAGTGCTTCGGCAAATTCAGCTTTAAGAAGTCAACGGCGAAAGTGTAATTCAATGTAATTTAATTTGGTTAGAAAATAAAAAAAATTAAAATAAACATTTCAAACATAAAAATATTTTGGTGTAATAGTGGTAGTAGCAGGACACTGAATAAACTCACTTTTTTTTAATTTAACAAAAAATTCTTGCAACTCACTGATATTTGAGTGATAAGTTTCAGACAGAGTGGCATAGTGGTACTCCTCCGTTATCTCTCTAACGAGGGTGTGAATCCACAAGGTCACGTTGGTGAAGATCAAGTGTACCATGCCGAACCATACCAGGGGTTTGTGTTTCGTCACGTGTATCTGCAGGTCAACAAAGCAACTCTTTAGAATGCCGACCAAACAAGTCCTATCCGTTTATAATATACGCACTCGGATATAACGCGCGCGAGAATACAGATACTTAAAAAACGAATCATCTGAAAAATGATCCAAGAATGCAAATGAGTTAATTAGTAATTAGCGACCACTCCTTAATAAGTAAAAGTATTTAGACTATCTTAGCCAGCCAAAGTCCAGTGACGGCTAGCCATAATTCCAGCGGCTTACCGTGGCGTGCTTGAAGAGAAAGAAAGTCTGTAGAAAGACGAAAGTGAACTTCCAGATGAATATCCAACCGAACCTCAAAGTGTTCGAGCACTTCACGTTGTAGAAGAGATTGGCTTGAATCTCCAGCGCGTAATACACGAGATTTCCGAGGCCAAAAACTTCACAAAAAAAGGAAAAGTTAATTATAATGCACTAATCTGGGTTTAATTTTAAGCTTGTGAAATAATAATAATAATAATAATAATAATAATAATAATAATAATAATAATAATAATAATAATAATAATAATAATAATAATAATAATAATAATATACTACTAAAAAATAAATACTATTAGCTAACTTATCATTGTTATTATTTGTTATTCGGTCTCAAATTTCCTCAAAAACATTCAATTCTTACTAAGCGCTCCGAGCCTTAGAAACATGCTCGATCCGTGATGGGTGAAGACGCTTCCAAGAGACTCGGCATCCACGTAAGTCACCGGCTCTTCCTCCTCCGAGTTTTTCTCGATCTTCAGCGAGACCTTGTTGGCGTCTTCGTCGGCGTGCTTCTTGCCGGAACAGTTTTCGGACGAGCAACTCTCGAGACCGCTTTCCAGGACCGTGGAACATCGTTTGCATCGTATTCCTTCTATCTCGTCGACCGGTTTGATTTCTCTGCGTGGAAAAATAAAAAAGATGTCGTCATCGTCTCTAATGATTTTCACCATCCTTTCTTTCAACTGCTGTGTTGTTGTTTTTGCGAGCGTGACATGATTTGTTAATGATGAACGTGGAAATTCTAAAGCATTCTGATAAGATTCGAAAGATTGTGAGTCAACGAGAAGTGATTAATTTTAACAATTCCCCTGGTGGCGCAGTCGTGCCTTCCTGACACACCTACGCTTATTTTGAAAGAGAAGTCGTTCAGTCAATTTGAGACTAAATTGCTTACTAGACAAACTTCCTACGACACTTTTTTGCATGCATATCTCGTTGGCATTCCATGAATTTCTCAAATTCAAAATAAAAATCAACTAATAATCGACTAATAATATCAACAAACGTTACGATAATAAATGCTATTTCATTGATTAATTTCAACTCAAGAGGTTTACGCCACAAAGCGGCGCCACATAAATAGCCCGTGCGATTCTCACGCAAATTCTTTGTTAATTAAAATAAATTTAGGAAAACAAGCATTTTAAATTGTCATTGTGGCAATGAATTACTTCTAGAAAATCTATTTATATCTGACGAACAAAAACGCGAAATAAATTCACAGGCCTCGTGAGAAAAATAGTCTCCGTCCAACCTGGTCGAAATGTAAACATCTCTGTCGCTGGAATTGGACTCCGGAGTCAAGGAGCTTCTCCTGAGCAGACCAAGGTCGATGCCGACGGAAGAGGCGTTCGAGCAGATGGAGTAGTCCCTGGTCTTGACGACCGGTTCCATTTCCAACTTCTGTTCGTTCATGTTGATGTCAAAAGGCTCTCCGGTCGGGATTCTGTTGTCTCTCCTGCTCGGTCTTCCACTTCTGTCTCTGCCGAAGAGGTACCTGAGGTTCGATGGGAGCTGCCGGAGTTTGCGCCAGCGACTGACCTCGCCGCGTCTCGATCTGTACTTGCTCTCGTGTCTCAGGATGTAGAAGAGGAGGTAGATGAGGAAGATGCATGACAGTGTCAGGTTGCTCACCAGGAATACCTGGATACGATGTTTCAATGTTTATTATTATTAGTAATTATTATTATTATTTTCATTATTATTATTTTTAATCAGCCAATAATTCGTTTTAAGTCGGTAATTATTATGAATTGTGATTGTAATTTGTGACAATCCTCTTAAAAAAACGTTGGGAATTGATCTGAGATAACGTTATGTTGTTGTTTTGTAAAATTCATGGTCTTCATTCAACAATGTAGAATTATTAGTGCATTCATTCACTATTATTATCATTCACTATTCATCATTATTATTATTATTATTATTATTATTACTAATAGTTTTTATTATTATTATTTTTTTTTAAAGCATTTGATGTCTCTAACTGTAATCTTTAACCAAAAGACTGATAAATTTCTCACTAGCTCGTACGATTAAACTAAAATGAACAAAGCAGTCAAAGGCACAGCTTGACACGTCACTGGGACTCGTTCTCTGATGCAAACATCGATTCATTTTTAAGGCTTTTTTGGAAGATTTAGAGAAGCAAGTGTTTGTAAATTTTTTGAGCTTTCATTAGAGAACAGAGAAGTATTAATAACAACATCTACAGTGAATAATAAGGCCATTATTGTTATTATTATTGCTATTATTGCCATTAAAGACGGCATTTCATTAAGCATTGTACGCTCGTCTCAATGAATGATGTTATTATTGGTTATTATATGTTATTATTTGTTATTATACGTCTGACTATTCGAGTAACGGTTTTGAAATTTCAGTGCATAATGACTTCGCTTTCTGTGCCGAACAATCTCTCGGTCTGTCAAATTTGATTTACTGTCATTAAAAACGTCAATCCAATTGTGAACCGCTGAGAAAAAAAACAGTTCCATTGATTGAATGAGCTTCTGACGAAATGGATTGATTGATTGAATCATTTTCTCAGTCTCATCGATGATTTGGACGTCCAAATCCATTGTTGCATTTTAAAGCAGAACTACTTTTTACTGATTGATCGATTCATTCACTCATTGACCCACTCGAAACCCACGCGAATATGACTCAAATTTAAAAAAACAAAACAGAATTAATAATAAAAAAAAACCAAACAAACTCTGCTTTGTTCAAAGAGGTCAAAACTGTATTCTTGCAACAGCATGCCACCACTACCACCACTATTACAAACTAAGCAACACTTGCTACAGATTTAAAGACAGATTTTAGATCGAACGAAAGCTTGCAGACAAAGTACATTTCAATACCGAACAGATGCCAAGACTTACCGTGTTGTAGATGGTCTTAAGCCATTGGTCCTTAAGAGACTCGGCGATTGGAAAAATGATTCCGAAACTGACCAGAATGACGGCGTAGACGATGCTTACGATTTTCGTGTACTCGAATCTGAAATGTCAAACAAAGTCAAACGATGAACATGTCAAAGCTCTAAAGTAAGCTAACAAGATGTTGAACTTATATTACATTGAAGTGATGATGAAATTCTATGTAATAATGCAAATTAAAGACTACGGCCTAAAGGGTACAGAAATATCTCTTACGATGTCGGCTGGTAAATCTGTTGATGTTGCATATCTTGCAAATCCTTTTACTATATTGTAGGTCTTCCTCTGCTTCAACTTTACAATCTCCAAATTTAAAAACTCTTTTTAAAATCTTAAGGAGCTGAATGAACAAAAGGTACTTCAGATACTTTGGACGGAAGTTCGCGATAAAACAAAAGTCGACAGTTGAGACTGTGAACTAGAAACACGTAATCCAAAATCGCAGTAAAAATGCTCGAGAAGGTCCTCTTAATCGTTCTCTTAGAAATGCAAATGTCGGCACTGCTATCCCAGCAATCTTACGAAACGTCCTATAGGTTATCGACACAATACAAAGAAAAGTCCACCTTTAAACAACTATCCGTTAGCAGTTCCCTGCTACTATTTATTCTGAGGTTCACAAAAGAACAAACACAAAGTCCCACTGCGTTGGGCCACTCAAAGGCTTTACATAGTCCACTTGACTTTGCAAACACCCACCTATCCTACCATATTTATTTATTTTAATTAGTGGGGATTTTGTTTATTTATCACATGACGTGTTTCAGGTCACTCGTGTATCGCTGACCGGAATTTATCGAGCGAAACTCATTGAAATCTAAAAAAAAAGAGTCATCGCTTTATGTCATGGTCTTTACTTCACGGTTCACTCAGACACATAAAAAAGTCCTGGCACCGAGTGAGTTTTCGTCGTCAAATTCGGTCGGCGATGGTCGATTTCAAGCTGGTTGCGTCAGGCGTAGTTCGGAATGGTTTGCCAGTCACTTGTGTTCTCTCGTCGGTCGAACAAGTGCCCCATTATTCAAGAGGGACTGGTCCTCTGTCACGTATGATTGATTCATGGAGATTGAACATGATTGACGGCGAGAAGCGAGACCAAAGCTTTGATCTTGAAGACCGCCATGGAAGTTTTGAAAGTTTTTTGGTCTATATATTTTTTTTTGAAACTCCATTACATCTTGTTGCTGTTTTTTTTTTACAATTATTATGCAAGTTATATCATAATTATACAGTTTATTATGCAATAGTTATACAATTAATTCAATTGATTATATTAATATTACATGAGCTCTGTTAACGTTGCAAGAAATTATTTTTGATGGCGGATTTCGTGTTATTGTATATTTAAAAAAAAAGACTAAAATATTAAAATAAGAGAAGGCGTTGGGAATGTTGTTTGTTTGTTGCTTGTTTGTTGCAACAACAATAACTTCCACGAAGAACTTATAATAATGCCATTAATCTAGATTCATTTTGACATACTTTGTCAACGTAATTATTATAATTTAAAAATTATATATAAAAAAAGATGTACCGGAAGTTGCCACGTTACCTGAGAAAGAGAATAACAGACTATTATCAGCACCGCTACCATTCTAGAAGTAATATTATCAGCACCGCTACATCAGGGAAAGATGTTCTATGAGGGGAGCATTCTGGGTGAACTCAATGGTTGCCTCAAGGAGGTGGGTGGGTGGGTGAGTGAGTGAGTGAGTGAGTGAGTGAGTGAGTGAGTGAGTGAGTGAGTGAGTGAGTGAGTGAGTGAGTGAGTGAGTGAGTGAGTGAGTGAGTGAGTGAGTGAGTGAGTGAGTGAGCTATTATTTTATTATTATTTTTTTATAAACTTCACCGACTATTTGAGAGTTAATTCTAGCAATGTCTTAAATCAAAAGCACTGCAAACAAAGCAAAAGTCTTTCACGACGCAGAAGAATTCAATCAGCAAACATTCAAGACAATCTTTCCAAAGTCAATGCTTAGACGGATTCGTGTGCGTCCGTCATGACGTCAGGTCAAAGGGCAAAACACGTCCTGACGTGATTTGGCATGTCAAAGACCGAAACAATAACATTTCTTCAGTTACAATTGTATGCCAAACATACAATATCGACAAATTGGCGCCGCTAGAAAGTCTATCCATCCATTACAAACCTTCCTAACGATACTTAAACTTTGTAGCCATACATATACAACACATACACGTTTAATTCCTTAGTAGATATGCAAGCAACAACAACATCAACAACAATGGTTGCCATAGCAACGACACTTGTTATTAACGACGTCTTTATTATTCCGATTTGAATGCTTTTAGGGGGGAATAAAAACCTTTTATCGGGTTCTATTCTAGTCATGCATATCATGGATTTCATCCCACATTACGTCCGGTAGTCATGGCAACACGATTGAATAATTAATTATGCTAATGAATATTAATTAGCAGACCTCATTGGACAGTCATCGAGGCATTGTTAGCGATTATTATAAGTCATTATAATAAAGTTATTATAATAATAATAACGACCAGCAGCTCATCTTTATTATGAATGTAATTAGTTAATATTCAAAGTTATTCTGGCTGTATTGACATTTAATTTTAAATCGATAATAATAATAATAAAATAATAATAATAATAATAATAATAATAATAATAATCGTAATAATAATAAAATATGATTAACAATTATCATGGTACACACAGTTCATATCGATCAAAGAATTCTTCTGTGCAATTAATCAAAGCTTCCCTCTTCTCAGGTGAAAAGTGGTCTGAAAATAGAAATCATACAAAAGGGCAAGAAATAAATTGTTCTATATTTGATTATTATTATTATTATTATTATTATTATTATTATTATTATTTTATTATTACTTTTTTGGGATTTCTATTTTTGTCGCTGTGAGATTGTGGATATCGGGTGAATGATAAGAAACTGACGATTCAGAGGACGACGACGACGACGATGACGACGACGACGACGATGACGACAGAACAGATTGAATTAGAACGTTTTGCAATTTAATTGTTTTAAGAAATTCAAGATTTATTGGTGAAATTCTGAAATCCGGGAAGTTATTTTGAATAAATTGTCTTTTAATCGCTAAAATATTTTATTATTATTATTATTATTATTCTTTGTAAGTCATTTTCGAATCGAATTGAAATTATAATTGAATTAAAACGGCTTAGAATTGAAATTCCATTTAAAAACATGGTCTGATAGAATATAAAAAAAATAAATAATAATAGTAATAATAATAATAATAATATTAATTCGCTCTAGAATAAATCGCAAATGATTTTAAACATAGGAAATACAATCCAGAAAAACAAAAAAAAAACAATTTAAAACAATTTACAAGTTGAGGCGACAGTAACACGTTTTCTGGCAGCTCATGACTTCGGCTTTAGGATTGATGAAATTCGGATCGGGTCTCGTGGAAATCTTTTCCACTTTCCACGACGACGGATCCAAGGGCTGAGGGTTCATCCAGTCCTCCTGGAAGTCGTAGGAACAGAGCCAAGTGCTGTTCGTGTAGATGGAGCTATCCGTGGTACTAGCTATGAATTCTGGAGGGATTGATTGAAGGATTGGTTGAAGGATTGACTGAAGGATTGGTTGAAGGATTGATTGAAGGATTGATTGAAGGATTGATTTAAAGATTGATTGAAGGATTGAATTGAAGAGGGTTTATGTGGATTTAAATTACTTATTGGCTCATATAATAATAATAATAATAATAATGACAGTGTTCTCTTGCAATGCTCTTGCAATACTATTTACCGTCACCAAGGCAATCCATTGAAAAATTCTAAAGAGGGCACCGACTCGAGGCTATTGAACTGAACCTGCTAAATATTCATGAGAGGTTCAATTGGTGCAGACATTTCGTCCTTAGATTGTATTGGTTCGTTCAATCCTTTTCCAAATTTTCGGGATTTAGGTTCAACTTAAAACTTAATTGACTGATTTAATGATTATTATTATTATTATTTATTATTATTATTATTAATCTTACTATTATTATTATTATTATTATTATTATTATTATTATTATTATTATTATTATTATTATCATTATTATTATTATTATTATTATTATTACTGTTGTTGTTATTGTTATTGTTATTATTATTATTATTATTATTATTATTATTTATTATTATTATTATTATTATTATTATTATTGTTATTATTATTATTATTATTATTATTATTATTATTATTTATTATTATTATTATTAATCTTACTATTATTATTATTATACAAAGAAAATCCTTCATTCACCGGGTGCTTGTTTGTTCTTCGTGGAAGCCACAATTCCGACCACTTGTACCGTTGAAGGCAAATAATACATGTTGGGGTTGACCTTTGACCCGTCCACGTAAACACTGATTGTGACGTAACCTTTCGTAACTGCCACCTGGAGAATCTTTTTTCCTGTTGGGGGAGGAGTTTAATTATGTTAATGAATTGAATAATTAGGTAGATCGCTGCAGTCGGTATTTTCCAGTACTCGTACTCGGCTTTTAAATACCTGTACTTAAGGTTTCCAGTACTAATACGCCCACCCCAAATACCAGTACCTGTACCCAGTGCTACAAGTCTGGATGGTTGAATTCAAAACCTCAATGAATAATTAATCGGCTCATGAATAAACGATTTAGGGATGACCTTTTTCGCACCTGCGACCCTCGTACGGCTCCTGGCAGAGGCATTGGACGTCACAACCGCTCTTGAAGCAGTCGCCTCGGTCTGAACACACGGATCTTGGACAAGGATCGCCAAGTTTTTGGGGGACTACGAGTTGTAATAAATTATAATAAAACATCATTATTATTATTATTATTATTATTATTATTATTATTATTATTATTATTATTATTATTATTATTATTATATTACATATTATTATAGTGGTAATTGCCGAATTATTAAAATAAAAACAGATGAATTTTTTCGAAAATGTCGTTCACCTTTAACCCGGTACCCAGAACATCGACCCTGGGCCAAGGCCCCCGACGGTTCTCTGGGATACAAGTCACAAAACACTCTCCCGTCGTCTCCAGTTCCATATCGTACGTTGAAGTATCCGCACTTGAAATTCTTCCGGCAACTCCAGGCGCATTCGAGGAGCTCCTTGCACCTCGGACCGCCGCTGCGAATCTCCTCTACGGACAAGAGGGCTTTGGGGTCAAAGGTCGGGCAGCCCTGTTGTCCGTGGCTTGCGGGCTGAAGATTCAGGGTTGTTATTCCGGGAAGGAAGAAGAAGTCGACCAGAGTTACGAGCCATGATTGGAATATCAGCATTTTATAAAAAAATGAAATCCTTGCAATTTTATTTATTATTATAAGAGTTAAATAATGTTTTCAGACGAACAATTATAATTTTATTTATTTATTATAATTTATTATCATTTATATTATTAACTATTATTATTATTATTCTTACGTAATCACATATTGGTTATCGTCCTTAATGAATTTTAATTATGTAATGTCCTTTTCAAATGTACGTTCTTATTGTCAACCCATTGTTATTGTTGCAGTTTTTTCTAGCAGGCAATTTCATTAATATTATTTTCAATATTATTTTTATTATTATATTTTGTATCCGCTACAACATTTATGGAAAAATCAACGAAAAAAACGTTATCCACTCGTGCGTCACTTCCAGGTTTGTTTTTAAACTCTTCCTCATGCAATCCGGAGAGTGCTTCATCCGGGCACCAACCGTGGGTGGATAGACGTTCCCTACCCAAAGTCTTGGGGTGTTCTGGGTGATTTCAATTAAGTACTCCATGAGATTGAATCAAAGCAAAATTTCTGTTGAAATAATAAATTTTAAAACATAAATTAAAAACAACTCAATTCTTTTAATAATTTTAATAATCTATTGCTTCGAATATTATTAGAATGTTATTGGATATAATTTCTAAATCCAAAAACGCACCCACGAATAGCGGAATATTCCAAAAAGGCTGATTACAACCATTACGTCAGCGACATATATAAATAAAAAAAACACAATTCCGACCAAAATATTCTAATTTACTGAACTTATCAGTACCGATAAGTACGACGACTAAGTACAATGCTGTACTTCAAAGGATACTTGGAGTTCGTACTGATAGTACTTTTATGCAGGTCATCAGGTACTCTACTGTTTTGTATCATTTCAATGGATTTCCAGATGATTTCTGAGTTTAAATATTTCAACAACAACAAGAAAAATAAAATGAATTAAAACTAATAATTCTAAAAAAATCATTTTAAGACGATTTAAATATTTAATTAGGTGTTAAAATAGACATTAAAAAATATATAATTTGATCGTTCGTTCAGTGACGGAGGGAGGTGGAGTGATTGGAAAAGTCATGAGCATCCGTTTCTACGCCAGGAATGGAACATCGCTGTCTTACACTGACGTGAAGGTCTGATACTAACATGGATGCATCCATTTTTCGTGTATAACTCGCTCACGATTTTAACATTTACTTAAAATTTTATTTGTTTAATTATATATTTAAATAATTATTAATTATATATTTAAATATATAATTCTCGGGTCACAATGGAAAACCTCGCAATCATCGTAGTCATCGTCACCATCGTCATCATCATCAGCATCGCATTACAATCGTTGCTACCATGACAGGCAATAGTCAGGAATTGAATAATAAATAATTAGTATTTATTTATTTATTTTAAATCATAATTTTATTAATTCCAGTCCCTCAACTATAATTTCCTGAGAGTCCGCTTAAAACACGAGTACAGAGCTGGACACACGTTGCTGTTGTTGTTGACCAAAGAAAAGTATTCAACTATTTGGCTAAATATTATTTAAACATTATTATTATTATTACGTAATGATTAATGTGATAATGTTATTATTTACTTTATCAATCAATAGGGCGTTTATGTCTGAGAACTACGAAGAGAGTGTGGTAACCAAGTTTAACACAATAAAGGTCGATCCTAATAAGGTATGGACTGACGGATGGACGGATGAATGTACGTAAGGATGGACAGAATGGACGAATGAATGAATGAATGGATTGGCGGACGGACTGACGGACGGATGTACGTAAGGATGGACAGAATGGACGAATGAATGAATGAATGGATTGGCGGACGGACTGACGTAAGGATGGACAGAATGGACGAATGAATGAATGAAAGAATGAATGAATGGATCGGCGGACGGACGGACGGACGGATGGAACAGACAGATGGGTGAATGAATGAGAAAATAAATTCAGGTGCATAGAAACTGCTACTACAGTGGTCAATTGTACCAGCAAAATGACTCATTGGCCATTATTAACGTCTGTAACGGATTCAGGTCGTACTTTGGTTCATATTAAATTGTAAAATAAATTATATTTAATTTATTATTATTATTATTATTATTATTGTTATTATTATTATTGTTAATTATTATTATTATTTTTATTATTAAGTCTCCCTCCGTAATTAATATGACTGAATTACACTAATAAAATCTGTGATTGATAATTATTATCACTATTATTATTATTATTATTATCACTATCAATATTATTTTAACATTCAAATTATAATGAATTGAAACTAAGTTAATCAGTATTAAATTGGTTAATAAGTTTATTAATGCCCCTTAGTAGGTTTTACGTTAATTGATTGATCGATCGATTGATTGATTGATTGATTGATTGATTGATTGATTGATTGATTGATTGATTGATTGATTGATTGATTGATTGATTGATTGATTGATTGATTGATTGATTGATTGATTGATTGATTGATTGATTGATTGATTGATTGATTGATTGATTGATTGATTGATTGATTGATCGATCGATTGATTGACTGATTGATCGATCGATTGAAACAGTGGAAGAATTTTAGGCTCGGGCAAAGAGTACTTGGTCAATCCATTCGATGCTTCCGACGATGCAAATATCAAGGTCACAGTCGTACGTCTCTCCTCACCTGATGAGGACTTCCATTGCCGTGAGTACCTCATTGAATGTTTATTATAATTAATTATCATAATTTATTTATTGGCGAATTAAATATGATAACAGGTATGATAACCTCTCGTGTATTATGTACCTGGGGTCACAGAAGTCTTGGTAACACCCTGTATTATAGGGTCAAATAATAGTCGTCGTCATCATCATCATCATCATCTTCATTATCATCAATTTAAATAATGCATTATTAATAATTATAATTATAAAATAATTTTTACTGATATCAGCCATTGATACCAACTTCAGCCGAGTAGCTGATCATGACACACAAGGCACTCCTTACTTTTTCCAGTCTGGAAGACACAAACGAGAAGTAAATGAATGAACGAATGAATGAATGAATGAATGAATGAACGAACGAACGAACGAACGAACGAACGAACGAACGAATGAATGAATGAATGAATGAACGAATGCAGGAATGAATGAACGAATGAAGGAATGAACGAATGAACGAACGAACGAATGAATAAATGGCCAATGAATTTAGATTTACTACTGTGCTAATAAATTAATTCATGAGTTATAATCTTATGAATATTAATTTCTCAACTCATCAAATATGCTTACTAATGCAATTCAAAATGTTTACCTAATAAACGCCGTTGCATCTAATTAATCCATCCTCCCATAATTTATGCAGCATTTATGAATTAATTAATTATTTATTTACTTATTAAATTATGCTAATTAGGAGGGAAAAAACATTTACGACAGAGTAGATGGGAAACCTCCCATAATCCAGCTGTTTGTGACTGTGGCTTCTGACATGGTTAGAAACAACAACAAACAACAACAACAAACAACAACAACAAACAACAACAAACAAAAACAACAACAACAATCGAATCATTTGTAAAATTGATTTAAAAAAAAATTACTTCACTTTATTTTATTTTATTTTATTAAATATTGAAATAATTGTTTGCTTAAAATCATAATTCACTCTCGCCAGTTCAATACCTTTAGAAACGTGGAAAGGGTCATTCAGAGTGTCAAAGAAATCATCATAGCAACATCCAAGGTTTGTGATGAAGACGACGATGACGATAATAATAATAATAATAATAATAAATGAATAAATAATAATAATAATAATAAATGAATAAATAATAATAATAATAATGATAAATGAATAAATAATAATAATAATAAATGAATAAATAATAATAATAATAATGATAAATGAATAAATAATAATAATAATAAATGAATAAATAATAATAATAATAATAATAAATGAATTAATAATAATAATAATAATAATAATAATAATAATAATAATAATAATAATAATAATAATAATAATAATAATAATAATAATAATAATAATAATAATAATAATAATAATAACATTAACAATAATGCAAACAGCAGCAACTAACTTGAAGAGATTGCAAATTAACACGTAAATTAAATTATAATAAAATATTATAATGACATCTCATCCCTCGATGCCACCAGCACTTCAACAAGGCAGGGATCTTCCTGGCCATGGTCAAGATGGAAATCTGGGAGACTGACCCTTACCGTATACCGATTGGCCAAAGTACGGGAGACTTTTACAGGAAGGCAAACAAGTTGTATCGAAATTACATACTACCTAGGAAAGATGTGCCAGCTTACGATGCCTGGGTTCTCATAGTGTGAGCTGATTGGTCATCATAAATTATAAAAAAATTATTTATAAATAAATAAATAAATTGTTATTACTATTATTGCTAGTATTATTATTATTACTATTATTACCGTTTTTGCGTGGATTGTTTTGGTTCGAATTTGACAATCAATAAACATTATTGTTATTATTATTGTTATTATTATTATTATTATTATTATTATTATTATTATTAAATTTAATAAAACGTTAATAATTAAACTCAGTCGTCAGACTTTGGGCCCCAAAAAGGGAGTCCTTGGATTGGCACCATTGGGTCTCATGTGCAACATGTGGAACGGCGCTTTATTCATCAGGGTAGCAAATTATGAAATTTAAAAATTTAATAAATTAATAAATTTTAAATTTAATAAATTAATAAATTTAGCCAGACATTAATAAATATAATTAATTAAATATAAATAAATTAAAAAAAAAGAAGAAATTAGCAAATAAAAAATAAAAAATCAATATTTTACAGTATATTTATAAGGTCTAATGGAAGTGAACAATCATTATCATAATCGCTCCAGTATTCGGAAAGCCTGGATAGGACATCCGTCATCTTGGCTCACGAACTGGGTCACATGATCAACTTGGCACATTTGGAGGATAGTCACTGCAAGACCTGTTCTGAAGATAACTGCATTATGAGTGGAGATTTTGCGTTAGAATTATTATTAACTAAATATATTTGTAATAATAATAATAATAATAATAATAATAATAATAATAATAATAATAATAATAATAATAATACAATAAAATAATAATATATAATAATATATAATAATATTAATATTATGACGACTATTGACGATAACGATGCCATCGTTACGATCATCACCACCACCCCTACCACCACCACCACCAACAGGGCTGAATCGGGTACGAAATGGGCGTGGGATGACTGCTCCCTGGAAAGACTGAAGCATGACCTTCCGAAATACTTCTGCCTCTTCAATGACGCGCGTCACAAGACACCCATCTGTGGTGATGGAATCGTCGACGAGGATGAAACGTGCGACTGCGGGGGTTTCCCGCCAGATGTAAATAATTATGCAATAATAATAATAATAATAATAATAATAATAATAATGTTAGGGTTAGGTTTATAATAATAATGATATTATTGTTATTAATTATAACTGTTATTATACTGTTAATTATACTATAAATTAGATGGATGTAATTCCAACATTTAATAATAATAGTAATAAATTATTAATATGGTGTAAATAAAATATTTATATAATATCATTACGAACTTTTATATAATAATATATGCATATATATATATATACAATAATAATAATAATATCTATTATATATATATATATATATAATAAAAATAATAATATGTTATATTAATAATAATAATAATATCTATTATAAACTTATAAACAAATATATTTACATCACGACTTGCAATCAGACCTGCAATCAGGAATGCTGCCAAGAATGTCAACTGACGAACGAGGTCCAGTGTGCCTCTGGCTTATGCTGTGACATTGAATATTGTGCGGTAAGAAGAAATAATTGGCCAAATCACAGCTAAAGGCCGGCTAAGTCACCCTAACCCCAGCCCTTGATCTAATCCTAGCCCTAATCCTTAGTCTAACCCGACCATAGTCTATCCCTAACCCTAGCCCTAACCTTAATTCTAACTCTAACCCTAGCCCTAACCTTTGGTCTAACTCTAACCCTAGCCCTAACCTTTGGTCTAACTCTAACCCTAGCCCTAACCTTTGGTCTAACTCTAACCCTAGCCCTAACCTTTGGTCTAACTCTAACCCTAGCCCTAACCACGGGAAAGTTTTCTACAAATGAGTTGGCCTTCTTTTGAGATTTTCATACGATTGAATCAATCCTATCATATCAACGAACTTAAAGCGTATTATTATATTAAAAGCTTAGAACTTATTATTATTATTACTATTTATGACGTAATAATCTATATTTTTGCAATCAATCGACAATTTATTTTGAATTAAAACCAAATAAAGTTTTAAATGCACTCCTCATTTTCTGAATAAAAACATTCGTAAAATTATCCAATAAGTAAAATAAACAAACAAATAAATAAATTACATAATGTATAATTAATGAATTACGTCATGAATAATTAATGAATAATTAATGAATTACGTAACGACTAATTAATGAATTACGTAACGAATAATTAATGAATGACTGCAGTTTAGACCATCGTTTCATGTTTGCGGTGATTCCACGGGTGAATGCGATGAGGAGGACAGATGTGATGGTCTCCAAGCCACCTGCATCGACCGTAAGAAGCAAGATGGAGCCATGTGCACCGTATGACATCGTTAATAACATTAGTAATAAAATATTATTATTACAAAATATAGTAACAATATTAATAATAATAATAATAATAATAATAATAATAATAATAATAATAACAATAATAATAATATTAATAATATAACGTTATTATAAAATATCATTCATCATAAAAATTCTTGATAAAATATTATAATAAATTATTATTATTATTATTATTATCGTTACTACTATCAACATCCAGGGCAGGTTTTACTGCTACAATGGCAAGTGCGTGACCCACGACTTGAACTGCGAGAAGATTTGGGGTGACAACTCCAGGAGCGGAATTGACCTTTGCTACGACAAGAACTTGCGAGGTGACCTCCAAGGTCACTGCTTCAAGCCACCTTCGTCCAACAAGGCCACCCCTTGCTCAGATGAGTGAGCAGATGAACAGAATGATGATGATCACGACGACGACGACGACGAAGAATATTTTGTTTACGACAACCACAACGAACAATGACTAGCGACGATTATAATAATAATCTCAACTTCCATCCTCTACCACTTTCCCCTAATCTTCACCACCCTACCACCCACCCATCATTACACAGGGATAAGTTCTGCGGCCTGCTCCAGTGCGACGTGGGCCCCAATCGTTTCCCCAAGAGGAACCTCAGATACCCCGAGTTCAGCTTCATTGACGACTTCTACTACACGCAGCACGACGGCAACTACTGTAGCGTCGCTATTTCGAACTCCCTTGAAGTCCAGAACCTCTGCTATGCACCTGACGGTGCCAAGTGCGGTACCAACAAGGTGGGCAGAGGGAATGATTGGCGGTCGATTTCGATCAATCAATCAATCAATCAATCAATCAATCAATCGCATTCGGATTGTTTTTTTGCCCCTTTATGTTTTGTCTTTGTGTAGATTCTGAATAAAAATGAGTAGCACGCTCATTATAGCGCACTATCATTATCACTGCTAATGTTATAATTATAGTTATAATATTACTAACTTATTATAATTAATTTTATTAATTTATTCAAGATGTGCTTCAGAAGGAAATGCGTGGACAGAGCCTGGTTCGTCCACAATCAACATCTCAAGGTTTTACGATGAATTGCAACATTAGAAACTAAATTATCTCTTAAATATTAAATGCACTTATCTATCATTATAATTATCATCCTCAATCTATCTACAAAACAAACAATATTCCAAATTAGTCGGAAACAGAAGATTTCACACAAAGCGCCTCCGACGCTACGCATACGGCGCTATATAAATTAACTATTATTATTACTATTATTCTTCATCACGTTGACAAAATAACCATTAATAATTTATTAAAACTGTACTAATTAGTTCAAGGAAGAATCAAAAAGTCAGAACCTGTGCCTGAGAATCCATGTCCTTTTTGCCAGTATCACTCTGCAAATGCTATCAGATCCTGAAAATTATTGACTTTGCATACTAAGCAGACCACCCTTGGCAGTTAATTAATTATTTTAATATTTAATTGATAACATATTACACTAATAATCATAATTTATTACGAAATATCATCTCTCCTCGTCTCACGACAGAAGTTATTACTTCTGACAAAACCACTGGACTCATTTTCTCATAAAATTCACTTCGATCGCCTGGAAGGAACTTTTTTTTTTAAACTTTAATTTACAAGTTTTTAGAACAATTCCTGTCAAAGACATAATAAAGACTTATTATGAAGAATCAGAATAAGGAATCATAAAAAGTAATGATTCCTCCTGAGTCTAAGCGTCTTCTAGTGAGAAGCGACGGGCAGACAGACAGACAGACACTCAAAAATTCTAAATGGCTGAAACAATTCCTAACCCAACTTCTGCCCTTCTCCTTCCACCCAAAACTCCCCACCTTCCAGCCACTCATATTGGGTAGTTCCAACCACTACAGGTGATACATCAACAACAACAACAACAACAACAACAATTATAGCAATAGGTACGAGTTGCAGCAACTTTGCAAACATTGTTCGAATTTGATTTGCAATTTTGATCCCAAATTGTAAAAAAAAATAAAATAAAAAAAAAAGTATTAATATATATATATATATATAAAATAATTTTTAAAAAAATCATCGCAAATGACGCAAGCAAACATGTGGTAACAATGGAATATAAATATGCGGAACATGATTGCAAAAACAACGTGTCAACTCCATCACCATCATTATCATCATTGGCATCATCATCATTATCATCATCATCATCACTATCATCATCACCAGCATCATCATCATCATCATCATCATCATCACGAAGGCTTGAAAATAGAGAGAAGTCAATGCCAGGCACTTTGGCAGAGAGTGAAACATTACACTTTAAAACCAGGACAACCTCTGAACAATTGCTGACAATCAGAAAAGAATCGGACACAAGCACAATATAAATTAATAAAAAATAAATAAAGGAATAAAAAATAAATTAATTAATAACAAATAAATAAAGGAATAAAACAACCGATGAATCTGGTGCCGATAAAAATGGATTGAAAAGATCAAAAATGACGAAAATAATAAAAATAATAATAACGATAAAAATAATAAATAATAATAATAATAATAATAATATTTTTAATAATTAAAAACGAACGTTGCAGGTTGCAATGGTACAACAAAAATGCCTTTGATTTGGAGGATTCAATGTTGTCATGAGCTGTAATAATAATAATAATAATAATAATAACAATAATAACAAATAATAATAATAATACTAACAATAATAATAACAATAACAATACTAATAATAATAAAAAGAAAAAGACGAAAATTATGAATCACAGATTGTATTCCCAACAAGCAGCAAAAAAATGATGTTTCAATCAAAAGGCAACTTCAATCTTTATTTGAAAAAAAAATCAATCAATCAGTCAACCAATCAATCAATCAATCAATCAATCACTCAATCAATCAATCACTCAATCAATCAATCAATCAATCAATCAATCAATCACTCAATCAATCAATGTGTTCTCAAAAAAATGATTTCCAAATGAACATCTCACCATCTCAAATCGGTCGATTAAAAAAATTAATAAAAATAATAAATAAATAAATAAACAAATAAGTAAATAATAAAAATAATAATAATGGCTTGCATAGGACAGGAGTCGAGATGTTCTAAGGTTGGTTGCCATGAATTTCAAGAAATTTATTTTTTAAAGTCGAATGATTTTTCTTTTCGTCTGCTCGTTCCATCACAGAAAGTCTTTGCAATCCGGGGACACCCATCCATCGGTCCATCCATTCATCCACCCATCCATCGGTCCATCCATTCATCCACCCATCCATCCGTCCGTCCATCCATCCATCCATCTGCCCCTCCATCCATCGCTTTTTTCATTTTCAAGAGGCCAAATCAGTTTTTGCATTGCCAGAATCGAATTGGACGGATGGACAATTAGAAGATGGATGGATGGATAGGATAATTAAAGGAGGAATTAAGGGATTGATTGATTGATTGAATTGTAAGTCAACCAGACAAATGCAGCGGTAGGAATGATCATAAGAAGCAGACATGAATATTATTATTATTATTATTATAACTGATAATAACACGTAATCAAATCATTATTGTCATGAATATGCAACGACCGGTCAGCCACACACACACACGCACACACGCGCACGCGTGAACCAATCACTCCTTTGCTTTCTCCCTGCCCTTCGTGAACTTCGTGAAGAACTTGGCCACGGCCGAAGCCCTGACCTGAGGTTCGTTGAGGTCGTTGACGGAGGTCGTGGTGGTCAACAGGGCGGGCCCGGGGGCCAACAGGGATTCTGAGGGCAGTCTGGGCAGAGGTCGGCTGGGGTTCAACCTCACCGATGACGAAGACGACGACGACGATGTCGACGACGTCAGCGTCATGATGGCGGATTCGTCACTTTTTACTTCCTGCAGACGTTATTATTATTATTATTAATAATAATATTATAATAATTATATAATAATAATAATGTTATTACTAATAATAACAATAACAATAATAATGTTATTATTAATAATAACAATAATAATAATAATAATGTTATTATTAATAATAACAATAATAATAATAATGTTATTATTTATAACAATAATAATAATAATAATGTTATTATTAATAATAACAATAATAATAATAATAATTAATTGTCGAGCAATTAATAATAGCCATTATGATGATAATGATAGATATTATGCAATTATTTGATCCCAGCTGCAGGTCCAATGCAAATTATAAAAAGAACCGAGAGTTCAAGAGACGTTTACTCTCTGAGCCTGTTAAAAACAAAAAAATAAATAATAATAATAATAATAATAATGATAAAAATAATAATAATAATAATAATAATAATAATAATAAAAAAAATAATAATAATGATAAAAATAATAATAATAATAATAAAAATAATAATAATAATAATAATAATAATAATAATAATAATAATGACAAACGACAAGATCAAAGGAGAGAAGCGTTCAGTTTCTGGCGAATTAAAAATAAACGATTCCTGGGAAGCACTTTCTCACCCACTGCTGCGACAGTTGGTTCGCACCGTCGTCTCCGCCGCGGTCTTCTTCGATGGTGGGCGGCAGGGGACGAGGGCCGACCCTCGAGGGGGGATTTGGACCGGGGGACTCGGAGGCTGGAGGTGGAGCAGGGGGTCTCTTTCGGTCCACGAAGAGCCCGTTGGGTTGCTAGAACGACGAGTCGAAGACGTGCAAGGTTACGACTCAGGGAACTCAAGAATACTGGATAAGTGACAGGCAACAGGACAACTCACAGGAATAAGTTTTGTCAATTTGCTGTAGGCTTCTAGAGCCAGGAAGTATGGAAGGGTTAGAGTTATGGGTGGATTAGGGTAGGATCTGGGTGGGTTAGGTTTAGGGTTAGGGCAGGGTCTGAGTGGATTAAACATTAAAGACACCTACTGGGAGTTGACTTTTGCCTGTCACTTGTCTGACATTCATTTTTATTAAGTTTCGTTGTCATGAATTTTTTAACTGATATATTAATTAATATTTGTTAGTTAATATTTGTAATAAAGTTATTTATTAGTTAACCCTATTTTCTAATAAGCAATTATTATTGTTATTATTATTAGTGTTGTTGTTGTTGTTGTCATTAATGCTACTGTTGTATTTAAGACATGTCCAACAACAGTCCTGCATCTTGCAAGTAATTCATGTCTTGAGAGGATTATAATCATCCAGTGATGATGTCGATGATGATGATGATGATGGTGACGACGACAACGATGATGATGATGGACGAATTGATAGATGAATGGGTGAACTGGTGGATGCAGGAGAGGTTACGGTCGGACCGACGGACGGACGGATGGATGGAGGGAGGGCGAGTCGAATGACAAAAGGCAACCTGCGCATTGAGAAGAACTGACAACCACTTGTACATCTCCATCTGACCCCTGAAGCAGATGCTGAACCCAAGGAGGTTGCTAAGATACGACGAGAGACGGATAATTATTATTATTATTATTATCATAATTAAAATAATATGCCGTCAATAATAACTGCCATAATTATCATCTTTTCTTTAAAGGCACACATCAACGTTTACACAGGGTCACGTATTTATTACGTCTTCAAAAAAAAAAAATTGTATTCGGTCTTTTATGAAAATTATGATTTTCAGCAGACATAATTATTTGTGAAGCCGTTCTGTGATAAATGAATTTTTGTTTTTTATTTATTTTATTTATTTATTTTTTAAAATTATAATTAAAACTACAATTAAGAAGGTGTCGTGACTTGATCAGATGTCATGACACGGTAAAATCAAAAATCATTGGAGTCACAGCTGAACTCACCCGCTCAGTTGGAGACCCACGGGGTAAAAGGTTATGCCGAACCTGAGGAAGAAATAATTGTCAACGAAAATCAAAACTCGATTAGATAAACGATTGATTAGATGATCTGATAATTGATTAGATAAATGATTGATAAACAGATAATCTGATAAAACATAATTGTATTTGAATAATAATAATAATTAAATAATAAGCAGTGCAAAAGGAAATTATATCTTAAGATTCAAAACGTTCGGGGTGAAAGGTCAACGTCTGGGGTCAGACTAACTGGGTCGGGGGACTCCTTTTCTTCTGAACTCCCGAATATATGACCAGGTCCTCGATTCTCCAGCTGTCCAGTATGGAAGCCTGCGGATGAATCAATATAACAAATAATAATAAATAAATAAATTAAATAAATAAATAAATAAATATAATAAATAATAAAGTACTACAGTGTTTGTAATAATAATTCATTAATTACTTAACCAGGCAACTTAAAATTGGTCAGTTAGAAAGCATAACAAGTCATTGAGTCAAGAGCTGAGTCAATGAAACTATTGGTTTCATTATGGTTAGGATTTATTACTTAACTTTGTTAATTGTAAGTTAAAGGTTAAATAATTATCACTTAATTAATTATTATTAATTAATTATTAATTATTTATTTATTAATTAATTATTTATTAATTAATTATTCATCGAGTCAAAAGCCCCACCCTTGGATCTTTTCTGTAGCTCAGGTTGCACCTGGTGAACTCAAAGTAGCACTTTTTGAAGCTCTTCTTCGAAGCAAATCTCAAGTCCTCCCATAGGAACATTTTTGGTTCCAACTGCAATGAGTTGAGTGAGTGAGTGAGTGAGTGAGTGAACGAGTGAACGAGCGAGCGAATGAAGCCACAGTCACCCACGCAGAGTTTGAGATTCGTGAGCAGGTCTGTCCTCTTGTACAGGATCGAGTTGTCAGTACAGAGTTCCTGAGGCCAGTCCTTGTACTTGAGGAGGAGCGAAAGAATGTTCTCGTCGTGTCCTATCAGTCTCTCTGATAACAATGTCGACAGGAACTTAATAATAGTTCGTTAAGTTATAATAATAAACCGAGTCGATTCAAATAAATCGGTTAACTAATGTAATTAGCCAAAAAAATAATTGTAGTAATAACTAAACTAGTATTATGTTATGTAAACCCGGGTCAAAGGTCACCTAGTTCTCCGTCGCAGACGACTTCAAACAGCCTCCAGTCCGCATAATCCTTCGGTCCGAGCTTTTCCCTGATCGGACCCTCGAGCTCGGAGGCCGTCATCGTCGGAGACACCTGCACCGATCGATTAATCGATTAATTATTGTATTTAATAATTAATTAATTAATTGAGCAGTTACTCAATTGACCAAAGAAGTGGTTGTTTCAATCGATTGTTTATTATTTATTAGCAACAAAAAGGTTCCATAATTCGATTTAAAAACAAAAATGAAGAAAAGAAGAACGAACGAACGAACGAAACCTGAACGGTGACGACGTCCCTGTCTTCGGAGCCTTCGTTCTGTATGATGATGCCGACCAGCATGCCCCTCGTCTGGAGGGCCTGGGTGGGTGATGATGATGATGATGATGATGATGGTGATGTTGGAGATGATGACGATGACGTTGGTGGTGATGACGATGACGTCAGTGTTGAATGCAAAAAAGAAATGAATAAAAGTAATAAACATGTTGAGGTATACAGTAACGTCTGCGATTATGATTACGAAAGTTGCAAAGAAATTGATCGGGGTCACGTGACCGCCGTCCCGGCCAATCACCTCCTCGGCGTCGGGGAGAGCCGATTGGTTGAGTCGTTCGATCTTCTTCCTGGCCTCCCTCATCGTTTTCTCGATCTGTCGATCCTTCTCGTTTATCTGGAATTACGTTAACGTTGAGTGATGAAAAGAAAGACCGCTGATAATTGGGAACGATGATGATGGTGGTGGTGATGATGATGCTGGTGATGATGATGATGCTGGTGATGATGGTGGTGGTGATGATGACGAAGCTCGCAGTGACTGTGCTGGTTCTTCTTACAATCGTTAGAGCCAATATGGTAAATATCCCATCCCATAAATATCCTTCATAATCTTTCGGAGAAAAAAGATGCCAACAACAAACCAATCAACCAATCAACCAATCAATCAATCAATCAATCAATCAATCAATCAATCAATCAATCAATCAATCAGACAACAAATCTTGTCAATCAACTCTTCAATCGCATCAACCAACATCAAACAGGAAGTCGTGGTTGTCAAGGAAATCCTTGACGATGCTTATCTCGTGGTTCGTTGATTGATAACCGGCTGTCGTCATTTCGCCCTGTTGATAGAGTATGTGAATAATAATTAGTACGACTCATGAATAATTAATTAATATTTATAATATTAATAATAATAATAATAAGTCAGGTGGATGGGTGGATTATTAATATTATTACTGAAAAATATTTATTGTGATAAAAGAGTAAGATAATTTTATAATATAATAATAATAATAATGATAATAATAATAATATGATATAATAATAAAAAAAAAATTGGAACCTTTTCTGCAGACACAAAGATGGGACCAAAGATGGACGCTAGGTTGATGGAATCCATTTTATTGTTGTCGTACTCGCTAATTACCCTAATTTATGCAACAGATGTTTATTAATGCATAAACAAATAAATATATAAATAAATAAATAAATAAACAAATAGATAGATAGATACAAAGATCCAAAGCGCCATCTGGCACGGACAGGGCAAACTAACTCGACCAGGTGTGCCATCGTAAACTTGATGGTTGAGTAGTTTATCTTCGGCAGGTTCCTCAGCAGGTTCTTGTAGGAGATGAGCCTCCTATGCATATCCTTGTTGGTTGCTGAGTGATGATTATGATGATTTCAATGACGATGACGATGACAACGACGATGATAATGGCTTATGATGATTATGATGATTTCAATGACGATGACGATGACAACGACGATGATAATGGCTTATGATGATTATGATGAAAATGGCCAGCAGCAACAAGAATAACAACAGCAGAAACAACAGCAACAACAACCACAACAACAACAGCAACAACAACCACAACAACAACATCGACTCACCAAGGGCCTCGATCCAGCACGGATA
>CM067530.1:10500000-10532500 GCA_034509925.1 Hirudinaria manillensis | reverse complement strand
TACATTGTAATAAAGAATAAATAATAGAATAAAAAAATTTTTTAATTAAAGAAAAAGAAAACAGCCTGTAAACAACATTATCATAAATTATTATTACTATCATTACAAATCATCATCATCGTCACCATCGTCGTCATCATCATCATCATCATCATCATCATCACCATCGTCACCATCGTCGTCATCATCGTCACCATCGTCATCATCATCATCATCTAGGCTTGTTGTCATCCTAAATGGAATTGCTTTTCGGCTATGACTGCAGATGCAAATCACTTTATTACCTGATATCATAACGATTTTATTGATTTATTATTACTTATTATTAATAAATTAAAATTCAAAAATGTTTAAAAACAAAAAAAAATAGAAGAATTTGCACCGAAATAAGTTTAAAAAAAATTGAGAACTGAACATTTTTTGTGTTAACAAACACGAAGAGAAGAAAACAACCGAGCATAACGCACAACGCACAACCTCACACGCGCACACACGCACACAACATTGTGATGTCTGTGATGATGACTTGAGAATCATTTGTTATGTTGGAGCTCAGACAAACCAATCGGAAATAATTGCAAAATAAACATTGTTTTGTGATTTGAGTCCGTGTTGCCCTTGGCAACAGACTTGTCTTGTGATGTGAGAATGAGTCAACGTGATCACCACTAGTATTGTTATTATTATTATTATTGTTATTATTGTCATTGTCATCGTGGTCGTCATCATCATCATCACACTTCTCAAATGAATCGACTCTGTTTCCTTCTCCAGCCAGACAGCCAGGCACATTCATAACATCAGCAGCATATGAGTCTTGATTTATTGAGAAATATGTTAAAAATTCAGAAGAATTCAATACCACAAAAAGGATCCACAAAACGGATATTGTTATTCCAAAACTTCCTTCCTGCAGGCCTCTCTCTCTTCTCAAGGAGCTCGTGAGAGAATGCGTGCGACTCTCTCAAAGTGTGGCATTTAAAAAAAAAAAAGATAATAATTAAAAAAATAATAATAAAAAAAACTAATGACTTTTAAAGTTCTTTTTGTTGCAGTCGCACGAAACCTTTCTCGACACTTCGTTCGTGTCACGACTTGCGATGTCAAAAGTTTGACGAGAGACGACACAGACATCCAAAGAAAGCCGATCGGACAGAAAGAGTATCTTCGGGACAGAAAGAGTATCTTTGGGACAGAAAGAGTATCTTCGGGACAGAAAGAGTATCTTCTTCGAATGGAGATACAGAGATATAATAAATGGCTCTCATTGAGGAAGCATCAAAGTGGTAGATAGAATGCTAATCTGTGATTTATTTGCATTTTAGAAACTCGTGTCAGAAAATTAGTTGGGCGAGTGTCCTCAAAGCAGCCGAGATCGAGATCATCGCATTTATATTTATTTTTAGGAGGTCGTTTGGATGTCTTTGTTCCTTCGACATGCTACTACTGAATGGGGATTTTGATTTGTAACGAACAATGAACTAGTTTCTAGAAATAATACCGTGGTTTATCACAAGAAACCCACTTAAAACTGGTTAGCAATTGAGTTTGCAAACCTCAAGTAAGCATACATGTAAAGGAGACAAAATTTATGAATTGAAACTGAATGAAATAATAAATAAGTTTAAATTTAATTAACAAGTCAATAATAATTAAGTTGTAATAATCAGCACGAAAATAGTATTTAAAAAAAAAGGCAACGATTAAAAGATCAAAACAATCACCTGCGGTCATCAGGGCATCGTCGTCGCATCTCGGGAGAGTCTCCAACGAGTACAAGTCCTCCTCTTGCTGCTGCTGTTGCCTATGCTGTGGCTTGCAACTCGAACCCGAGGACTCTCTGGGCAGGAGGAGAGGGGGCATTTCCGGCCCGGATTCCTGGCCGGGTACGTCCGGCAGGGGTCGCAACTCTTTCGGTGAGGCCACGGAATGCTTGGGAAGGATCACGGGCTTCAGGGGCACGAGCGGTTGCACCCGGAAATAATCTTCTTCGTCCTTCGGCCGTCCTTTCCAGTCGAGCTTCTTCTTCGACCCGGGCCTCGGAGGAAGCGTGGGGTAGAGTCTCCCCCCGGTCTCGGCCGAGGAACCAACCAAGGGTGGTGGAGGGTAGGGCGGCGGCGGGAGAGACTGCCTGCTCTGCAGACTGTCCGAGGACTCGTCCAGTAGGTCTGTGGCCTTCTCCAAGATTTCATTGGAAATATTTTCAAGGCAGGAGAAGTCCATTTCTTGGAAGATGGATTCGGAATAGGTCTCGGGCGATCGGTCCTGCCAGAAAGAACCCCTGGAAGATGCCGGAGGGATCGGGTCCGACGCGTCGTTGCAACAGAAGATTCCCGCGGAGTCGAAAGCCGGTCCGACGCTGGCCGTCCTGAAATGCGTCAGGTTCATTGGGCCCGACGGTGGCGGTTCGTGGCTTTCAGGAAGTGAAAATGTCTTGATTAAATTCTGTTCCGTTGCATCGGGTTTTGCATGTTTGCAGGATTTCGACGGAACGTCCAGTTCACGGAATCTGTAGTTTTCGTACTCGGACGAACCGGTTTCTGCATCGTCGACTTTTTCCTTCGAGCGGTCTTCTGCCTCGGATGTTTTAAAAGGACGAACGACGTTTACATAAGTGCCAGATTTCAGGTCAGGATTGAAATCTAGGATGGCTTTCTTGGGAGCCAAATTATCTTTGATCTGAGGAGGAGGAGGGGAAAGGAAACCATTTCCTATGAAGGAGTTCAAAGGAAGACTCGTGCTTCGGTTGAAAGAGTTTCTTGGATTGAAGGGATCGTCATTGTATTCTGTTTCATTCGGAGCAGAAGAATCGCAGAAGCTTCCACCCAGATAATCGTAGGCATTCACGTCAAGCAAGGTCATCTGAGACTGATCGCAAATGGACTTGATTCTAGGCGCCGGGACGGGTTTCTTCTTCTGGAGAGAAGCAGTTTTGTCGTTCGGACGAACAGGGTCGTTCTTGGCGACCTGGTCGAAATTGACGTTGGTGTACAGTTGATTGTTCTCATCCTCACACGGTAACGAACTTATCACTGATTCTGGAGAGTCTTGGCGAGGATCATAATCAACATTGATGTAGGTAATCTCATGAGTCTCCGCCTCTTTATTTTGCCTCACCTTGGGCGCTGGCTTTTCTGCACCTGGATTAAGCTTTTTTAGGAAATTCAAATTGGCCAAAAGAACTTTTATATGACCTGACGACGTAATGTCAAGAGTTACGAGATCGTTTTCCGTTAAATCCAGACATTGGTCCACGGTTTCGTAGCCGCCGTGCAAGAAATTAATTTCATAGCGTTCCAAAGCTATGCCTTTGAGCCATTCTAGAATCGGAATGGCCATTGTTACAGGGACACAGCAGACGTAAAATACAAAATCACGATCGCAATATTCAATGGTATCGACTTTGGTGTGATTGACGCAAAAGATTAACCTTTAAAATCCGCAAAATTCAAATATATTCACTCGAATGCTATTCGACTTCACTAAAAGACATTAAAGACGAACTTAGACGTTTCCTTAGCGAATAGAACTTCCTCGTAGCAAAATCATCTGACTTGTTTACGCTTTTAAATGAAAGCTAAATCTTCACGACCTATATAGTAGGGAGGTTATGATACGCCGCGCGCAATGAATTCAGACCATCTTAACTCGTAAGTTTATTTTTATTCGTTTTAAAACACTTAACGTTTACATTTCTTTTCAAATAAACGGGAGTTGCGACACTAAATTCATTTTAAAACATATGGAAAACAGTTTCATTCAGCTGACACTGGATTTCTCACGAGAGCCTGTGTCTAGATTATTGAATTGCCATATGTTATAAATTTTGGTGACTGACTCTGATTTACTACATATAATTAAAATATTTTTATTTTGAATTATTTTTAATTTATCACACACATTTGATTGAAAGCGCTATAATATTAGCACTATTGGATTTTCTATTTTAGCCTAGAAGACTCTGTCTGACAAAAGCAGATGAAAAATTCAAACATTGTTTCGAATAATATAATTAAAACTTTTATTCGCGATTAATTGATGTTTGCACTGTGCAACATGACGATCATTCAAAAGAACTTGTTAACGTTTTAACATTTTACAAATTTATTATTGTTGTAAATTAGTATAAATTTATTACTAATAAACTTTACTTTTTGTTTTTGGCTTCCGGGGACATGGTCCTTAATTAATGGATATGTTATCGTGTTACTCGCGATCAGACATCGAAAATATATCAACCTAAAGTCACTCACTTCGCTAAAAGTCATGGAGGGAGATAACGAACAAATCGATGATCAGGCCGATCAAAGGTTTAGTTTATTAGTTTTGCGAAAAATAATGTTTCCGTAAGATGGGATGGAATTATCTTAAAATGCAGTCGAATTAAAATTCGCGTCATAATGCCGCTTCTCATTAATTTTAACTGCATGAAATTATAATTTTAAGTTAGAATTAAGTTTTAAGCCAAGAGAAAATCCAAAATCCCACCTAAATCACTGCATGACATTTAATTATAATAATTAGTCACCTGATAAAGTTAAAATAAAAATAACGATTTTTTAGTGTCATATTTCAACAAAACTATAAATAAATATGAAATTCACATCAAATCTTGAAATTTTCCAGCTCCACTCAAAGCCCAAACCTACAACAGCCATCGGTAGCAGCTCCGGCATTGAACTACCCGCAGCCTGCTCAGTTCCCCGACCAGTTGCCACCTGGATCTTTTACATCTCAACCTCCTTTTCCATTTGCCTCCGGAATCTTCAATCCAGCTGCCGTGCCACCTCTCGGAAGCAATCCTCCCTTCGTGCAGCCCCCAGTGTCAGGTTGGTGTCCTTATATTAAAATCCTTGGAAACCTGAAACTTTATTTAAAGTTAATTGTTATTTTATTATGAACGAATCTTATCAGATTTGTCAAACAGTTGATATAAAAAGTGACATTAATCGCAAGGAATTAACTAAAAAAATTCTCTTTTATCTCATTCAGGACCTCCGCCAAACTTTCAGGTGCCTCCATCTGGTGCCATGGCGATGCAGACGGATCAAATGCCCTCGGAAAGTGTGGCGCACCCTCTGACCAGACCGCCCTTCTTCTTGCCACCCGGTCCATTCGGGGTGAGGCCACCCATGGGTCTTCCACAGCACTTCACTCATCCTCCCCCACACATGCTGCCCAGGCCGGTAAGTTTGGTTGCCACATGCAATAGGAATTCACATTCTATGTTTATGACGATGCTCTAGAATCTTTGTTTTGTCTAGTGTAAATTTGTGAATTATTATTATTATTACAAAGAATCAATGTATTTAATACAACAAATTAATAATAATTAAATAACGAAATAGTTAATACAAATAATAGTAATTAATCAACAAATTATGAACATTATTACCATCAATGTTAATTAAAATTCCATTATCAAGTAACTTATTAATGAATTAACTCAAAACATCCTGTATTCATGAATCTCATTCCATCCATCCTTTAAATCTTTCAGAGGACTGCCCTTCCACCGCCTTCAGCCTTCTACCAGGAGGCCTCCATGGTCAACTCCCAGTTCGGCTTCTACCCACTCAACGTTCCCCCGCCCGTCGAGCAGAACAACAACGCGGACCTGTGGGTGGAGACGAGCACTCCAGAAGGAAAGGTTGTTGTGGTTTTGTTGTTAATTGTTTCGTAAACATTTTAATTCATGTTTTTAAAGTCGTGTCAGTTAAAATGTTTTTCCTAAATGCTTGTGCCTGATACGTGCATCAGTCTGTGATAAGATTAGTACTGATAATTCTGATGATGATGCTAGTAATGATGATGATGCTAGTGATGACAATATGTTCATTCATTGCACTCCTTATCTTTACTTTTTCCTGTCTTATTAAATGTAACTAATATTAAAAATAAAAATAATAATGGTAATATTATACTAATAATAATAATAATAATATTATTATTATCATCAGGTCTACTACTATCACTCAAAGACCAGGGAGAGTTCATGGACAAAACCCTCTGGTAGCAGTTCTAAGGTCGTGACCCAAGCAGAGTTCGAGGCAATGTCACACAGGCCTTCAGTCAATCAGTCAATCGATTCTGCGGCCAACAGTGGAGGTTAGATGATCAATTAATTTGATTAATTAATTATTAATTAATTACATATTAATAATTATTGATTAATTATTATTAAATTTTAACTTCGCTCAACATCTCATCTCGAGACTTGCAGTGCTTGGGCTCGTGATTGTTTGATCCGTGGCTGAGAATGGATTAAGAATCGTATCTGATGTTGTTGTATCCATGCATAGAATCATATCTGATGTTGTATCCATCCATGGATCATAGGATGTTCTGTCATTTGTTCTGGATTTATGATTATATGGAACATAATAATAATTTGCCTGCGTCAAAGTGCCCTCCTCTTATAATATTTCGCACGCTTTGTTGCGACTCAGATTGCATGCCACCTGTTGTCGTGATGTTTGCGTGACACTTGACGGCCGTCTGAGACGTTGGGCCGAGAGACGTCCCGAGATTATTGCTCAACAGTTGTTGTGATTTTAAGGCGTATTTTTTTAAAACCAAATTTTCATTAATTGAAAATTATTAACATTTCTGTTTTATTTTCAAATTACAATTTCTTCTGCTTCTGTTCAGGAACGACCGGTGCAGTACAACAACAACAGCAACAAGATGTCGACAACGGCAAAGAGGCGGAGTCGGAATATCTCACCGGGTCTCCGCCACAATGGACCTTGACCCACGAACAGAAGACCCCCGGTCCCGAGGGGGCCTCGGCTTCCGAGTCCGGACCCGCGAACGACCCCGAAGAAATTCCGGCCGCCTCCCCTTCCGGCCAGGGCAATCCAGGTGAGCGTCCGGAGACGTATTTTAGTTGGTCAGGAATTATGATTAGAAAAATGTTTTAACTCAAGCTTTCATTGCTATGAAAAGCTTTGCACTTGCTCATGAAGATGATGATGATGATGGTGTCAGGGTACGTCCATTTGTTATCAATTGTAACGATTTGATACCTAGGATACCTTGATTGCGTATCGTAACAGACTGCTGAGCATTTTGAGTCATTAGTACTTCTAGTCTTTAACTTTTAACAAACGATCTTTGAGCAAGTCAGTGCATTAAGTTAAGATAAGCTAAGTTAAGTTAAAATGTAGCTTAACTAACAAAGGAGTAGTCACTCAATTTATAAGTTGTTGAAATTTAAGAAAAAAAAGTACCATGTTAATCTCATCCTAATGAGTTACTTGTTGACCTTTTTCAGTCCAACCAGCAGCCCAAGGGCAGATGCTCATGCCCCCTATTGGCAGGTCGTTCATAGATGAGGTGAGCACGTTTTACAATTTACAAAGATGACGTTGATTATGTTAACGAGATCACGAATAATAATAATAATAATTAATAATTAACGAATTTCTCGTGCAGAACCTCGAAAGGATGGCCAGAGAATGGTCAGAGCACAGGAACGAGTATGGCAGGGTTTATTATTACAACTCCAGGAGCATGGAGTCCACCTGGGATGTTCCACCTGTCCTTGTGGAGTTCAGAGGTCAGTCTCGAATGCATCTTTTGAACGAATTAAGTCGATAGGGAATATAACAAATTCATTATTTATTAAGTGATAATAACAATAATATCATTAATGATATCAAAAATAATAATGACATCAATAATAGTGAATTGATAAAGAGCTCCCTCTAACAACTCAGGACCACTCAGTGGTTACGTTAATTAATGAATCAATCAATCAAGTTAAATGCATTTTTATTTAATTATTTTTTGTTTACAAAATTATAATTTGTTTTGCAGAGAAGCAAAGGATGATGCTCATGAACGGAATGGCCATGATGCAGCAGATGGTTCCGGTGACAACCAATCAGGTTTGACCAATTGCTTCCCTATAGCATAAGATGATGATTATTGTTATTATTATTATTATTGTTATTATTATATTAGCAGCAGACGCCACAGCTGTCACCAGAGGAAGAGGAAAAGCTGAAAGCGGAGGCGAAAGCAGCCGAGGAAGAAAGGAAGAAGAAGAAACAACAGGAGGCCAGCAAGCCCATCTTCACCAGGCCCATACCTGCCACTCCATGGTTCGTTAATATTAATTGTATCATTTGATTACAAAGTTAAACCAATTTAATAAATCTATTAATTAATCGATTAGGTGCATGGTGTGGACCAAGGACAACAGGATATTCTTCCACAACCCGAGCTCTGGGGCATCCCTGTGGGACTGCCCCACGGACCTGTCTGGCAGGCCCGACGTGCAGAAGTGGATGAGCGAGGATCCACCGAATTCAGGTTCGTACATTTTCTGATGGGTGGTTATGAGAGAAATATTTTATCACTACCAATCACTTTTGATGAAAAACAAAATATGTAACATGAAAATATTTAATTCCAATTAATTAATACTTAATTAATCAAATTAATACTTAATTTATTATCCTTCCTATGGCGCTATTGTTTAATCGGACGATGTGTTTAATAAAAAAAATGCTTTTCCCTGCTCAGATCCTGCGAAAAATGACGCCAAGAAGTCAGAAGAGCCGGCAGCGAAGAGACAGAAGTTGGACGCAGAGGCCGTCGTTCCTGCGGTTCAGACTCTCAACTCCGCTTCTTCCTACTTTCCGAGCCTCCAAAATGCCTTCCAGACGGGATATCCGCCCGTCTTTCCCTTCGGCCACCAACAGCAGCAGCAACAACAACAACAGCAGCAGCAGATGGAACAACAGCAACAGAACTTTATCGATAGTACCAAAGCCAAGCAGAACGCAGGGGAACAGGGAGTGCCGGGCGGAGACAAGTCGTCTGCCGAGGAGAGACTCCAGAAGTTCATGGAACTCTTGGCAGAGAAGGAGGTTTGTAACAGAAAAATTGTTAATTATTAACGTAAACTTTAATATCAATTGGTTGTTAACAAGTAATGCTAGTCGCTCGATAGTTATACAGAGAGGTTTTGCTGATTATATTAAGAATTTAATTAATTTAATTACACAAAATCTGTTTTATTACTCATTGGAACTGCTCATCCGTCGGCACTACTCATGATATCGCATTGCTTCACGTTCATTCATTCATTTATACGTTCATTCATTCTTTCCGTCCGCACAGGTGTCTGCCTTCTCGACCTGGGAAAAGGAGCTGCCGAAGCTGGTCTTCGATCCTCGCTACCTGATGCTTCCAGCCAAGGAAAGGAAGCCTGCCTTTGAGCAGTACCTGAGGACACGCTGCGATGAAGAACGCAAGGAAAAACTCCAGAAGATGAAGATGAAGAAGGAGGAGTTCAAGAGGCTACTCCATGAGGCCAACATGACTGGAAGGTTTGTGTTTACTGGTCGATTAGGAGGGGTGTGGGTTAGAGGGCAGTGCCCTTGTTCGGGTGGGATTTAGTACACCTGAGAGGGAATGTGGAAGTATGGCTTAGTATATAATAATAATAATAAGTAACTTACACTATTGCTGTTTCAACTTTTTGGCTATAGTTGAACAAACCTGTGTTGATGGCCCCTGATGGTTTGGGTTAATTAATAAGTAAATTAATTAATTAATTAATCTCAACGCAACCTCGACAGGTGGACCTTCCTAGACTTCTGCTCCAAGTTCTCGAGGGACGAGAAGTTCAAGGCCGTGGAGAAGATGAAAGAGAGGGAGTCGCTGTTCAATGAGTTCATCACGGACCTCAGGAAGAGGGAGAAGATGGATACGAAGACCGCACTCGAACAGGTGGGGTTTCATTCTTTTTCTGGTTTTTGTTTTTTTTTTGGAATTCGAGACTTCTGTGTTCGAATCCTGGCTTGGATCTGCAGTTTTACGAATTAAATAGTATTTATAAAATTATAATTATTAGGTTACTATAATAGTTTACTGTATTATAAGTAACAAAATTATGTGGCAGCACAAAATATAACTTGAAATGAATCTTAAAAAAAACTAATTTTAATTAATTTATTCACTATTATCTGTGAACAGATCAAGAAAGACTTCATCCAACTGCTCAAGGAAAAGGTTCCCCATGCCCTCCTTGTCGCTGGCAGTTATTGGCAGGATGCCAAGGTTTACGTCCAATCGGATCCCAGGTACCGAGCGACCCTGGACCATCCCCACCAATCGGAGGACTGGTACAAGGAGTTCTGCAGGCTCCCGTCCAATGGGGAAGGAAGCGACGAAGGCGAACTGCTAGACGAGGTAACGACAGAAATTATGACAAACATAATGTTTAAAAATTGTAATAATATCATAATTAGTTTATTATTGTTATTATAAATAATTTGCAATACGATTATGATGATAATAATGTCATTATAACATTAATTCCTCCTAATTGCAACCAAGAGTAATTATTATTTATGCTAATGTTTCTTAATCATCATCATCATCATCATCCAGATCGACGAGCAGACGAGAAAGGCCAGGGAGAGGCAGGAACGCGTCGAGGCCAGTCTAAGGCAGAGGGAGAAGGCAGTCCAGGAGTCCCTGTATGCATCGCTCATGGAGAGGGACAAGGAGAGGAAGTCGCACATGCGTGAAGAATCCATACAGCATTTCAAGGCACTCATGGCAGACATGGTTGGCTGGTTTTTCTTGTTTTAGTTGTTGTTTGGCTCAGCTGATTGTTGTTTTAATAATGCTAGATATTTGTTGGTGTTGTAATTAAGTAGGAAGTTCAGATAATGATGATGGTGATGATGTTATAAAGCATTCCTTGGCTACTCATCTAAATATTTCATCTAATTAAGTCATTTGAATACACTGTTAATGTAATAATAATAATAATAACATTAATAAACGATAACCAATTGACCGACTGACCTTTGCAGGTGAAAAGCGCCGACGTCTCGTGGAGGGACACTCGCCACAGTCTGCGCAAGGACGCGCGCTGGGGACTGGCGAAGCACATCGAGAAGGAGGAAAAGGAACAGCTCTTCGAGGAGCACGTGGCCAATCTGTCGAAGAAGAACAAGATGGCCTACCACAGGCTGCTGGACGAGACTCTGGCAGGGTCCCTGACGGTCGCCTGGAAGGAGATCAGACGGAAGATCAGGGACGACCCGAGGTGCACCAAGTTCTCCTCCCATGAAAAGGTTTGTGTATGGGAAGGTTTCTCTTCCTTGATACTGTTTGAATTCGATTGAATTGATGATCATTTATGCATAATTTATGTGGCTTTAGTTTATGCTGATTGGTGTGGAGTTTTAATTTATGCTAATTTATTCAGTTATGTATTATATTATGTATTTTTCTATTTTATGTATTATATTACATATTTTTGCTAGTTAACTGTAGTGGAATTAGTTTGACAATAATTTCACAGTTCTGAGCAAGAAATAATTGGCCATTTATTTTATTATATTTTTCTTTAAAAAGTTGTTAACATCAGATAATTGCTGTCTCCAATTATTTACTTTAAAATGACTTTGACATTTCTGATTTGGTTTGAATTCATTTCTCCAATCTTTCCATCGTCACAGAAACGAGAGAAAGAGTTCGACGAGTACATGGTTCAGCGGAGGGCAAAGGCCAAGCAGGAGTTCAAGGACCTCCTCAGAGAGACTCGGCTCATCAACCACAGGTCGGTACTTTGATTAGCATGATTTTTTTAAATCTTTAATAACTGATTAATTATTATTATTATTATTATTATTAAGTAATAATTATAAAATAATTATGAAAATTATTAATGGTTATAATTAATAAATAAATTATAAATATTTCAACAGATCTGCAGAGCTAGCATCTGATTCAGGCCAACAGCTGAGAGACATCATCGCCATTTTACAAGTTTGTTAATCAGCATTATTTTTAATTTATCATTAGCATTTAACCAAACGACCTAGTTAACAACAATCAATACCCTTTAGATGTAAACATAACCTAAATCTAAGTTCGTTTCTGAATTTCCTTTCCAGAAAGACAAAAGGTACCTGGTTTTGGATTCCATGCCTGAGGAGAGAATGGACATCCTCATGGGGTACATCAACGAAGTGGCCAAGAGGGCTCCTTCACCCCCGCCGACCGCTTGCGACCCCAGGAGTCGAAACCCCCTTCGCTGATTGGGCCGAGAGGAAGTTAGAGGGAGGAGCCTGTAGTTTGTTCTTTCCTTAGGACTGACCTGTTATTGTTATCTATATAAAAAAAAATACCTTCCTCTTGTCCATTTCGCAAAGTTTCAAAATGGCAATTAATTTTATTATGTTCAATTAATTGATTAATTAATTATAAACAATTATAATGGATTAGTCTGAGTTGTAAGTGCAGTTTTGTTGTTTTTGTTGTTGTTGGTGGTGTTGGTGGTGGGTGAAGGGTGAGGGAGTTGGGTTAGAGGCTTTTAAATTACTTGCAGAAGTTTGGTTGTCAGACGTGGTTTTGTTCAAGGAGTCTCTCTTTTTTTTCAATTAGGTTTTCTTCAGAAACTCGAATCAAATTTAATTTAATTTTATTCAATTTTATTTCAACTTCAAAATCTTTCTTAAAAATACAAAGTAAAACAAAATCGATTGAAATGTAAAACGAAACTGTGAAATGACCCTTTGTGATGTGACAAGTTTCGGAAACCCTAACTTTGTATAATTTACATAAAAGAAAAATACGACAATGGCGATTATTGACGTTGGCGACTGTTGAAAAACTGAATATTGGCCTAATTAATACATAAATACATGCACGTTGTATATCATACAAGTATGTGAATGTACAAGTTGTATATCATACAAGCATGTGTACGTACACGTTGTATGTTATACAAGTATATGGACGCACAAGTTGTATAATACGATAATGTGCGACCTTTTAAATTTGAAATTAATTGGTTAATTTAATAAATAATTCGATTTAATAATGTTTAAATAGACGTTTAAAACCAACATAAGGTTCTCATTTCGAACCGATACAATGTTTCACAAAGCGCTCAAACAATAAAAATAATAATAATAATCTCGGTATAATTATAATAAACATAATAATATCTTCGACCGCGCGAAATGGAAATACTCGAGTGGGACGTTAAGACGTTCCTGTAGACAACAAAATTGATCCTAAGTCAAACAAGCCCCTCGTCTTCTTGGTCCTTCGAAATCCACGCGGCTCCACCCCAAGGTTCTTAGAATTGGTCCGCCAAAATCCTTTCCAGGTCTTCACTCAACCCTTTCAGACCATTTCTTCCGGATTCGTCACCAGTTTCTGCATCTCCCTGCCCTCTTTTCCATCGACGTCGACCACTGTTGGCTGGGAATTTCCAGATCCAGTTGCCTGCAAGAACCCTCTGGCTTTGGCCACGGAACTGTCGGCTGCCATGACGATCTCGTACAAGAGGCCGGCCGCGATCGCACCTGTCATAGGTGCAGCCCAGTACACCTGTATCGGGAGCACGGCGGATCGGTTTGATAAGTAATCGTTGCATTAAAATGTTAGTATTGTGATGTAATTTCTGAATTGTTAATATTAATGAGTTATAATAGTGTTATTATCGATTTTAGCGTGATTGTATCGCCACGGAGTAATATTATTATTGCTATAATATAATAATAATAATATCAATAATAATAGCTGTCATTTATTCATCGTCGTCGTCGTCATCAGCGACATACAGTCTACAAAAGTGTTTGATTGGACAATTAAGAGTATTGTTTGTAGATGTGAATAAGATAATCAGGTGATCATTGAGGCGATGATGGTGATGATGATGACGACGACGACGATTATGATAACGATCCTGACAATTTGTATCGCACGTTGATGGAGATGGTGAAATGATAGTGTTAGTATGTGATATCTTATAAGATACAAGATGATGATACAAAGATGGTGGTCATGATAGTGATGACGACGGCGTCATAATTAGCATATGTCGCCATGGCAACCAAAGTTCAGGTCCCAATGAGTCTGATACCACCTCTAAGCCTTCCTTGAATTCAGCCAATAATAATTAATAGGTCACGTAGTTGACCTTGCGTAACTGGGTCGGGATGGTTCAAACGGGTCAGGTCCAAAATAATAGTATTAATAATGATAATTTCTAT
This sequence comes from Hirudinaria manillensis, assembly GCA_034509925.1. Taxonomy (NCBI): domain Eukaryota; kingdom Metazoa; phylum Annelida; class Clitellata; order Hirudinida; family Hirudinidae; genus Hirudinaria; species Hirudinaria manillensis. Next base: position 10,518,464 of record CM067530.1, on the reverse strand, counting down.
AATAATAATAGTAATAACAATCATCATCATAATTACCCAGAAATCAGGTGACCAGTTTCCCATGACAACGGCTGGCCCGAAGCTTCTGGCGGGGTTCATGCTTGAGCCTGTGTACTTGATCTGAATAGGAATGAGAGATTGATTGATTGGTTGATTGATTGATCGATTGGTTGGTTGAATGAGAGATTGATTGGTTGATTGTGAGGACATCAGTGGGGACGGTCCCTAACCCTTAGTGACCTTCAGTGAGGTGAAGAGGTCAAGGGTCAAGGGGTAGGTCACTATCCCCCCAACCCCCAAAAAAAAACTTTTCAAATGACGTCCACATTCGACGACGGCTCATAAAAGAAAAGAACGACTTTGAGGTCGGTATGTATAACGAAAATGCAAAATCATGTCGAAATAATTAATAATTTAATCATTCTAATATTAATTAATAGTAATAAATTAATAAATAAATAATTATAATTATAATGAAGCGGTCGCTCGATCTTCAATCGTTGTATGTTGGTAAACGCATTAAACATTCAAGGATTTAAGTAAATATACTTTGAATTTAATTTTTGTTTGCTCGGGACTCAACAATGGATACCAATCAATCCAGGTACTCGACAGGCATACCTGTGCGAATTCAATCGTCGTTGTCGTCGTCGTCATCGTCATCATCATCATCATCGTCGTCGTCGTCGTCATCGTCATCATAACCAAAGCGAATGATCAAACATTCTCCACTTTGGCGGTGCAACTACTCAGCTAGTAAGTCTCCGGAACGATTCATTAGCATATCATGTATATTAATGAGCATGTCATGAATATTGATGAGCCACAACAAGTCATGACTCATGACACTCGAAACTTGTGAGTGAGTAAACCTCCTACGCCTTCATTATTATTGTTGGACACGATTTGAACACATTCTCAGGTTACCATGTCAAGTAAACGAATAATAATAATAGTAATAATAATAATAATAATATAAAAAATAAAAATAATAACAATAATAATAATAATAAATAATAATAATAACTCACGGCAAATAGATGGCACAGTGTGACGCTGAATCCAATGGCCAGTGGTCTTGAGCCTCCTAAATCGGTCCTCTTTTCGTCGCAGGCAGAGAACACCGTCATGACCAGTACGAAGGTTATCAGGGCTTCCACTCCGAAACCCTCGACGACGGTCAGGGAGTGGTTAATGGTCGTCAGACCCAGTGAGCCCTGGAAGTCTGTGGGAGTGATTCCGGCCAGGAGCCAAGATCCCGTGGCTGCCCCGCCGCATTGCACGGCCACGTAGGCCAATGCCCGTAGGATGCTGATCTGGTTTACGGGGGGAAATGAGGAATAGGTGGGTTGTAGGACGATGATGATGATGATGATGATGACGACGACGATGATGAGTGGATGTATGAATTGCTACCGACGGACGGGTGATTTGAGATTGAGGTATGCTCGAAATGCTTTGAATGTGTTGCATACGTTTCATGACAATATAGTAATAACAGGAAATCAAGAATTAAGTAATAAAAATAATAATCAAGCTGTCGAATAATTTCAATTTTTAAATTAAAAATATTTTTGCTATTTTAATATCAACTCATGAATAGACATAACCATTCTAATTTCATCTCCAAAGTAATCGCACATACACATACATACAAACACCCCCCCTACTTTTCTCGTGACGAGCATGGCCACAGTGACCGCCGGGTTGACATGACCCCCACTGACGTGTCCGAAAATCCAGACGACAGCTGCCACTGCCAGGCCGAAAGCGATGCTGATCTGGAGTATAGTCGGCCTATAGGACTCCCAATCCTCTCCAAGGCACGTCCCACAACCCACGGCCACGAGGACGAGGGTACCGAGGAATTCGGCCAGTAGGGCCCTGTACAGACCCGGACTGACGAGGTCGCAATAGCTTCCCTTCCACATGTTGCTACAGGAACAACATTTACTGTTGACGAAGCAATTGGTGAGTGATTAATAGGGAGATGTAGTGATGTTTAGATTGCATTTATAAACGTTATTATAATTATATAATAATAATAATAATAATAATAATAATGATAATAATAATAATAATAATAATAATAACAATAATAATATAATTGTGTATATTCATTTAGATAAACGTTATTAAAATAATATAATTGCGTTATTATAATTGTATTATATGTTATAATTAAGGTAACCGTTATAAATACAAGTGGTACGATGTTATAATATAATCATAATTACGGGCATTAATTATGGCAATGCTTGCGGTGATGATGATGATGGTGGTTGTTATTATGGAGCGTTAATTTTAACCTGTCCTGGCGTTTCAAAGAGTTGGTAGACATTTTCCAACGACTTAATAACTATTTAATTATTATTATTATTATTATAAATATAAATATTATTATTATTATCGTTTATTAATTGACTTTTATTTTATTTATATCTCACTTGGAAACAGCTCAAATCAGTTAATTAACAGATTTATTAAAATTAAAAACTATTAAAGCGAAATTAATTTTGAAATTTCAATTTAAATCTTTCTCCAGTCATTAAAACATCCTACAAATGATTTTTGCGAATCAAAATTCAGGTCTTTAAAAGAGAGTTCACAGCGAGCTCAGCCAAAACAATGGCTGACACCGCAACAATAGCAACAACATCAACAACAACAGCAACAACAACAACAACAGCAACAACAACAACAACAACAACAACAACAACATCAACAACAACAACAACAACAACAATAGCAACAACACATTCACCCAACCGTGCAACTACTCACCTTTTCTCCGGCATCCTTCCTACTAAAACGACAACTTTACTTATTCAAATTCGCTCCAAAATCTTGGGCGCGAAAACGCGGCAGACGAACTTCTGCCTTTATAGTCTTTCTGTCGAAAATCTGGTCCCAGCGACCATCCAATCATCGAAGGAGGTACGGTTGCACCTAAAAGGTCATTGTTCGAACAGGTGACCCCACAGGTAGATGAGAGCAGGTGATCTGTGCACACCTGACCGACCGAGTGGTTTAACTGGAGCGGATTAGACATTGCAATTGTATTTAGTTTTGTTGTTTTGTGTTTTTGGTGTTTTGCTTTTTCTGATAGACGTTTGTTTACATTCGTTTATTTTGTAAACTCCTCGTAGATTTACATTTTTTTTCAATTTATAGGATTGATGCAAGGCTTAACACTTGTTCTATCTCTTCCTGCCTTCCTTCACTCAATCCTCCCTTTCTTTTCTATGCTTCAATCATGTAATTATGTTAATTATGTTACGGGATAAATGATAAAAGATGTTTATCAAAATAAAAATTAAAATAATTTCATCCACTTGAGATTATTCCAAGATTATAGAATAACATCTGAGAAACAAATGAAAATTTGAATGTCAGACTACGACGCCACGAGCATGACTTACGTCACGGGTTCCCGATGGATGGATGAATTAATAAATTAAGACGGCATTAATACTAAACAAATTGTTACCTGATAAAGTCAAAGGTCGGTTTCAATCGGTTGGAATTCAATCGTGTCGTCAACAATCACATCGTTTGCTATTGCGTAACATTGCGCAATCACATTATGACGTTATGAAAATGGACCTTGAAGGATTTCACGATAAGGACATCAAAGCAGACAAAGAGATAAACAATCATTATCATTATTATTATCACTATCATAATTTGAATATTCAACAGGCTTTTTTGAATAATTTATTCACTGATTATGTATTTATTCATAACTCTTTATAGCATGGTTACTGGAATGTGATGTTATCATCATCACCGTCGTCGTCGTCGTCATCATAAGAGTGTCTCATTAAATTTCAAATTACCTAGCGCATTCTTGAAACCAATAATTATAATAATAAGACCTACCTCTGCTTGGAGTTTACAAGCACCTGTTGATCTCTAGATCACGTGATACGGGTCACCTAGGATCACCTTGGTTACCTGGGGATACCTGTAGTGACGAGTGCAAGCGACACGTGGAATTCCATTGTCACACCTGTGGGAACGTATTTCTCAGGTAAATAATAAAACAAATCGGATTTTTGTTGTTGTACTCGAGTAATTGCCGCCATTGTCGGTGTCGTTGTTCTGAAGAGGAAGCAATTATGATAATGATTGCGATGACGATGAAGTTGATGATGACGACGACGATGATAGCGGTGATGATGATGATGATGACGGATGGTGACGATGGTGATGATGACGATGAGGTTAGAACACCTCCTTTGGGGTTACGTAACTATGATGACATCATCACATGTCAAGGCCAATGGGAGTCACGTCATCATTATGTCACCAAAAAGCGTGTTGTTGATGCTGATGATGACGTAAGCGATGATGACAAAACGGTGATGATGATGATGATGATGACGACGACGACGATGATGATGATGGTGATGATGATGATGATTATGGATGGTTATGATCATCATCACGATTATGATAACGACAGTCGATTGAAGATAATGCCTGCCAATCAGAAATGATTGATGCCTTATCAACCTCTGAAACTGATTGTTCTATAAATTCATCTCGAAACATCTCAAAGACCAGAGGATCTGTTTGAATTTAAACCTACGAATTTAAATTATTTTTTAGAATTAATTAACAAAGATTTTGGAATAAATTCGGTTTATTCGGTTGCCGGAAATGTAAATTGTAACCCATACAACTGGTTGGTATCTCTTTATGGATTTGATAAAATCTTTTTAAAATCCATTTTAAAGTTTTAATAATCTGTAATAAGATTGATATTTGGGAATTAAATTGAATAAGCCGACATTATATCAAATATTAAAATTTAAAAAAACGCATTATTATTATTATTATTAATATTATTATTTACAGTTACCGAAGATGATGACGACGATGATGATGGTGATGGTGTTGATGATGATGCGTTTCTTGGTTTCATTCATTCTCCTTCCGTCTATCAATTGCGTAACCGAAAGCAAAGATCCAAGAGAGAGTGCTGGAAAGGTTACGAGAAATTATAAAAAAAATTATTTTTAAAATAATTTAAATTTAATTAAATTATAATATCGTACGATAAATAATAATGGCAATTTTAATAGGAGATTATTTATTTTTTATTGCTAATTTTCATTAAATTAAAAATAATCCAAATGTTATTTCGCGAATAATTGAAACGTAGAAATATTTTTGTTAAAATTATTACGTAACAAGTCCAATTTAAATATTATAATGAGCGTAATTATGATAATGATTGCAAAGTATCTGACCCAAGGAGTCCTGGGAGACGCTATTGTTCTACCACCGTCCTACCTTCAAGATGATCAGACGACAGGTGCGCAACTTCCGGTTAGGTCACGTGGGTACCTTGACCTTGGTCTTCAGGTCATCGATGCCCTTTGACGTCAGGTGGTTCAGACATGCGCCCGATTTGAACCTCGTGAACTCGGAAATTCCGAACAAAATTTCCATTGAGGGTTGCTTTTAAAGTATTTTTTTAAAATTGACTTTTTAACGCTACTTAATATTAATGTATTGTTGTGATTATCATTGCTTATTATTTTATTAGGTAATAGTTATGAAATTTTGCTGAAATAATTATATCAATTAAATCGCTTTAAAACTAAAAATCATCTTTAAATCGACTTCGCAAATAAAAATACTCTCCTTCCCTCTCCCCCTCTCTCTCTCTTTCTCTCTCTCATTCTCCCCAATTTACCCCACTTTACCCACTCTACCAAAAACAAACAAAAAGGCGACCCGAGCTACAAGCTGACGACGATGAAGTCAGGCGACGTGAGCAGTACGAAACTCTCGTCGATAATCGAACCAGGCCATAGGGGGGACTGGGCTGAATTCGTGACCGTCTTCACCTCTGGCGATGGTAGTGTCCAGTACCAGATATCCAGCAAGGTCAAGATCAAGAACCACGGCGGTACGACGGTGGACAACATCGACGGACCCGATTGGCTCGTAACGCCATCCAGAAGGGCAGTGCTCGAGGAGGGTAGGAATTTGACCCTGCACTGTGCCCTCTTAATGGCCAGAGGTCAGGGTTGATTCGATTGAAGTCGATGGTTGATGACCTGTGGTTGAACTTGTGAAGACTGTTGTAGCTGTTGTTGGTATCATAAATAAATGGATGGATGGACGGATGAATAGAGGACGGGATACGGAGAATGCAATTGTTATAATTATTGTCAAATGTTCATTATAATAATAATAATAATAATAATAATAATAATAATAATAATAATAATAATAATAATATTAACATCATTGCTCTGTGCTGTCAATCTAATGACATACTAGGGATTGCAACAACTTACTTGACTTATTCAACGAGGCAGAAAGCAGAAGTTTCACTGACGAATTGAGTCTCCTGAAAGAGATCAAGTACCCAAACGACCCTCAGTCCCCATTGTCGTCCGATAGTCGTCCGAGTCTCAAGTTCGACTTCAGCAGCGTGGTCAGCATCCACAAGGACACGCCGAACAAGGTCGAAACCCAAGGCGAATCGCTGCTCATCGGACGCAGGCACAAGCTCTGGCTGCTGGACAGTTCAGAGGTCATCTACGAGTTGACCCTTGACTCTCCGTTCAACTGGAGCCACTCGGGCAGGTATATGTGTACTTTCGACAGGAGCTACGACAGACTCTACTACCTCAGCCACGTGTCCATCCTCCCCCGCGGTCCGTCTCCTGGGGTAGGGTCTCGAGCTGGACGGACGATGCCCGACCTTCCGGAGCGCCAGAACAGGCAGACGAGATACAAACCTCCGGTCGGTGGAAAGCTTCCACTAGCCAAGTCAAACGGATCCCTGGCAGTCGAGCTGGTGTCCTGTAGAAGCGACAACTATGCCAACGAGCTACTCATCTTGTTCAGGGGCATGCCCACCTGCCTCCGTTGCAGAGCCCTGACCTCTGGCGACGGCCTCAGACTCGGACTTTATAGATACGGGGTCGAACTGGAAAAGTTCATGGCGAAGAGATACCAGGAGGATCGGAGGAATTTTTCCATCGGAAGGAGGAGTTTTCAGTTGGATGAAAGGAAGGAAAACACGGTGGAGGAGTGGAAAGGATCGGTTGATGGCGATTACCATGGTAACCAAGGAAGCAGAAAGTTTCGGAAGACGAGGAGAAATGCTAAAGGTTGGATTGAGGATTTGTTGTGTTGTGTTGTGTTGTGGGTCTTTGAATCAAATTATTCTCCTATTTATTAAACTTTAAATCATTTTATTGGAAATAATTTAATTAATTTAGATTTAAATCATCGATTAATTAAACTTTAAATCTAATGTTCTTTGAACTTCTTTTAACCGAAATTATAAGAAAAACCCACACCCACAAAAAAAATGCCCTAACTCGCCAACGCACGACCAGGCAAAACACGCCACGGTCAGGTCAAGCAGGGCAACGACCTTGCCCTCATAACGAACAAGCACATCAGACACAAGGACGACGAGGACAGCCGTGAGCTGAGGGGTCTCTCTGCCTTCCCGATCAGGGACCTCTGGAACTCCGTGGCTCAGGTAGGGATCTCCAGATTCATCCACGTGTCCGACGGGGGCATCTACGAGGTGACCTTCACCTTTCACCGACCCCTGCCCTCTCTGCTGCCTCCCGGAGAGGGGTACAGCTGCAAGGGCGAAGACGAGACTGGAGAAAGGGAAGTCAAGTTTAGAATAGAATATGCTCCCTAGATGGCAGGAGTGCGAGTAAAATCGAGAGGTCATTTGGTTCGTTTGGTTCCATGGAAATGGAAGCTGGAACGATGGATTTCTTGTCAATCGTTTGATTTAATTAATTTTTAAAAATTATTTTTTAATTATATAATATTTGACGCTGGCGCTACAAAAATTGACGACGATGACGCTGATGATGTCAAGTCCTGTGTAAATTTGACGATTACGAAATAATTTGTCAGTTTATTTGAAAATATTTATTTCATCTGCAGGTCATTTCCACACTTTTTCGCATTAATTTCAAGGATTTGTTCGAATATTCATTAAATTTATGTAAAATGTTAAATTAATTCAAAAATATATTACATTATCAACAGAAGATTTACAATCTAGAATTTACTGTTAAATTATATATATATATAATAAAATATTAATAATTTAATATTAATTAATATTATAAAAAAATGAAATAATTACATAAAATAAAAAATTGCTTTAAAAAACAATAATAATAATAATAATACCAATATTATTAGTTTTGATGCTGATGACGACGACGATGAAGATGACGATGATGATGATGATATTAATATGGAATAAGTGTTGGAAATGATGTTAATCATTGTTTACACAATTGAGAGAAATGAAAGAGGTCAGGTCGAGGGGTCAAGTTTCGATTCGAAAGCGTGTTTTCCCACAACAACCACGTGATCGGCAATTGTTAAGAGTGGTACCTCCTCTTTTGTGTTGAAATGCTTTATTGCCTCAGACTATGGCTCCCCTGTGGATGGGTGGGCTGATTGAGTGGTTATAACCACCCACGCTGGGTGAGTGGGTGAGTGGGTGGCTGGGTAAATGGATGGATGGGTAGACAAGTAAAAGATATAAAGAGCATTTGGCCGAGTTCTTTTTGTAACCATGTTTTGCTATATTAAACTCTGATGACGATGACGACGACGACGACGATTGAAATTATTTTCAATTCAAATCAAAAGATGGCGACCACACCCTGCCGTTGGGAATAAACAAGGCCTGCCCCCATCCAGACAATGACCAATGACCTATGACCTTTCTGAGGGCTGCTTAAGTGAGAATCGCGTCCCAATTTTTCAAAGCTTCCCTTTCATTCATTGGCTGAATGTCCGCCCTACGTCACTGATTTTCTTTCATTCGATTGGTTCCTTCGAGTGGCGTCTGCTTGCACGCGGTTATTTGAATTCTCATGGGTGAGCGTTGGGTGGAAGAGGGGAGATTTTAAGAGGAGCCCTCGTTTGTTGGAAATACATTCGCGTCTTTGTATGTCCTGGGTGCTTTTGTATCTCTGAATGACAGAAGAAGTTAATTCATTCATGGAGTCGAAACGAAATTCTTTTTGGAACGAAAGTGAAACCAAGGAAACAAGAAGAGGCCGAGGAATCAAATTAAAAATAATAACTGAATCTAGTATCGACGCATTATCATCATCGTCATCATCATCACTCTAAACTTTATAATCATCGTCGTCGTCGTCGTCGTCACCATCATGATCAGTAACGACAACAATTGCGTGTATATCCACCCATCCATCTAAACAACAACAACAACAACAACAACAACAACGACGACGACGTCAACAACAACAACAACAACGACGACGACGACGTCAACAACAACAACAGCGACACACTCCTCAGAACCAACAACGACTTCCGACGATCGATGGCTTCGATCTGGAAATTCTGCGTTTCTTCGTTTCCGTTTCTGTTTCCTCGTCGAGTGAATGGAAACAATGGAACCGTGACAATGGAGTGACGTGATACGGTCACGTGATACGACGGATGAGGTGGGGAGGGGAGCCTGGGGATATGGGTGGAGACTGGGCCGATAGAGACACGTCATAGGAAGTCATGATCGCCGTCGTCGTCGTCGTCATCACCATCATCATCATCATCATTATCATCATCACAATCATCCCTACCATCGTTATCATCATCGCTGTGGTCGTCCTTACCATCTCGATCGATGTCTACGAAGGACTTTTTGAATGAGGCAGACCGAAGTTTTTAGTTTCAATTTCGTTTGCGTGAATAGAAAGCGAAACTGATTTTACCGAGTTATGAAACATTTTATAAAAAATAAAAATAAAGGAATAATATTTGATTATTTGATCAGAAATAAAAAGCCAATTTTGTTCATGAAATGAATTAAAACCGATAACGATACAAGCAAACATACGAACATACGTAGATACAAAGAAATAAATACAAAGAATTACAAACAAAACTACTTTCAGTCCTCAGAAGACGTGAAAGAAAGTAAGAAAAAGCCAGAAATCCCAGGAAAATGTCATCATTGTTCAACTTGAATGACCCTCGTCACGCTCGACTGGAGGCCTATGAAACTCTCCACACTCCACTGATTCTTCACAGCTTGTTCTCCGTCACTTATCCACCCCATCTGACGAATCATTCAGCCATCCATCTCTTCGTCCATCCATCTATCCATCCATCCGTCTGTACGTCCATCCATCCATCCATCCATCCATCCATCCATCCATCTGTGCGTCCCTTATTCCAATATCCGATGGCTAGATCGATCAATCCATCCATAGATTGAAAAAAAAAACAAACTAAAGGCATCCAACGAGAACCCTGAAGACCAGTTCATGCCCAGACCAACTCCCCACCCACTCCCCAACTTCCCCCACTCCCCCCATAAAAATCGACCCGCAGACCACGGTCGGGGTCCTTTAAGTTTTATCGGTCGAACACATCCGAGCGCCCATTGAACCGATAAAGAAGCAGAAAACTACCTACGACATGGCAATCCATTGTCTCGTGGAAACATCGATCCCACAAAGGACCATTATTTGCCAGACCGGCCGATTGATCAGCCCCGTGTTCTCATCGATTCGAGCGGGGGGCAATTGGGTGGCCGAGTGGGTGACTCGGTGGGTAGGAGCCATTGTCTGTCTAGAGTGGGGAACGTATCGATCCACGCAGACGTGTATCCGGTGGCGCGGGAAAGGTGGCGCTTATTGTTTCCCTGATGTTCCACTGCCGTGTGTACATCTCGATGTAGTTGGAGTTGGTGAGGTGCATTGGCGTGTAATCGGCGGCTACCCTACGATTGGTCTACGATACAGGTGCACTTGGGTGAGTTTCAGGTGAGTCCGATGGTTTTAGTTTTCTGATTGATTGATTGATTTTTAGTTTAAATATTAAAATATAACTATATAATTAAAATATAGTTTCAATTAAAATATCTTAAATCGTTTTAAATTGGATCGATATTGAGTGATTATTTTATTTATTTATTTTATTTATCGATTATTTTTTATCGATTTATTCGATTTTGAAACGAAATAATTGTTTAATTCAGTTGAAAATAATTATTTTAAATTTACTTGAACATAGTAGTAATAGTTATCAGGAGAGCAGACGACATGGCAAACCGTTAACGAAATGGCGGGAAAGTCGCCACACGATGGACATTCTTAAAATGATTGAGTGAATGGATGGATGAATGAATGAATGAATGAGTGAATGGATGGATGGATGAATGAATGAGTGAATGGATGGATGAATGAATGAATGAGTGAATGGATGGATGAATGAGTGAATGAATGGGTGGGTGAGTGAATGAATGAAGGAGTGCATGAACGAACGAATGAATGAATGAACGAACGAACGAATGAATGAACGAACGAACGAATGAATGAACGAACGAACGAACGAATGAATGAATTCAATGCATGACACGTGCATGACACGAGGCAATGACGCAATGGCGCTTCTGCTGAGTCGTCTGCTCTAATAAATGGCGCATTTTTTTGGATGACTGAATCCGAAAGGGAATCTCTCCATTGACTCAGAACATTGAAAAGTCCATTGATCAGAGAAATGTATCGCTTCTTGTCTGGAGAATAATAATAATAATAATAATAATAATAATAATAATAATAATAATAATAATAATAATAATAATAATAATAATAATAATAATAATAATAATAATATATTAAATAATATTAATAATTATTATTAATATTGTTGATATAATTGCCAATAATGTAACTATTAGTCATAATATTGATTATAAATAATAATAATAATAAATAATATTATTACGTACATAATGATATATAGCACTATTAATTTTTTTTATATATTATATAACAAATTTTATAATACACATATTTATGGCATCACATGCATTTGATATCAAGACGAGAGTGGCTACAGTCGCTGATGTAGTCGGCTGCAGTGGCTGCAGTCGCTGGCGTAGTCGGCTAAAGCGGCTGCAAGATTTTTTGAGTTACAAACTTTACGATTCATAACGTTCCACAGGCGTGAATTTTTTCCAGATATTCACTTTCTCTGGCGAATGAAGTTTATTCGCTACTTGTTTGTTTGTTTATTTGTTTATTTATTTATTTGTTTGTTTATTTATTTTATCGTTTAATTAATTAGTTAATCATTTATTTATTTGTAATTTCAAAATGTGTCTTGTTGATTACTCGTTAATAAATGATTTATTCATGTTTCCAGATTACTTATTGTCTGAAATATACATTAAAACAAGAAATAATATCCATATTCGGGAGACATTTTCAGGCATTACCTTTAAGGTACCCTAAGGTAAATCCATTGCCTGCCCAGTACTAACAGGGGCTTAAAACAACCCAAGACTTCCCATAACCACCCTGCACCCAACTCCCCAACTCCCCAACCATCCAACTCCCCAACCCACGACTCCCCAAGGCAAAGGGTCGATTGCGGAGTCCAAGGCCGCCTTCAGACCCGGATCTGCATTTGTCATCGAGGATTGAATGGAGTAAAGTCGACTTGGATATAATGATTTTATTTATTATTTGTCAATTATTATGTTAATTATTCAGTGTTATTAGTAATTATATTATAATAATTGTTATATTTAATATAATATAATTATTATTATTATTATTTAATTTATTATATTTATTATAATTTAATTTAATTTAATAATAATTATTATTATATAATAATATAAAATTAACATTATTAAATATTATCAAGAGTTTAGAAATTATGCTCCAAAAGCAGAGCAGAATTGGAAGATGATACATGGTTATAACCTGGCTCTATGACATGAATTAATTATTGCCAGTGTGGTGATGATGACGATTGTGATGGCGGTTGTGATGATGATGACTGTGACGATGATGATGACGATGATGATGATGAAGATGACTACGATGCTACTGTTGATGATGACGACGGCGACGACGATGACGATGGTAATGATAGCGATGATGATGATGATGATGATGATTATGATGACGACGACGATGATGATGATGATGCACTGTCTCCTTGTTAGTCATGAGCGGATCTGTGAAGAAGATGAAGCCTATTTCTCACTTTAGATGTCTCCAGCATCCATTTTCTCATAAACTCACATTTGCATGACGATGACGGCCATGATGATGACGATGATGATGATGATGATGGTGGTGGTGATGATGGTGACGATGATGATGATGATGATGGTGGTGATGATGATGATGATGACGATGACGATAACGATGATGATGATGATGATGATGAGGAGTAGGACGATTATCCATTAATTTCTTCATCATGGTTTTCCATGTTCATGGCCACGAGAGGTCCTTTGACGAGCATAATTATGAAATTATAAAATTATAAAATAAATCACGCAGACACACAGACAGACAAGCGTATAAAGAGAGAGAGAGAGAGAGAGAGAGGGAGAGAGAGAAGCACATCGAAACATAGGAACTATTACAGAGCGGAAGACGAGAGAGATTTGGTTTTCCAGTTGTGTTGAGATTTTGAAAATAATTAACATGGCCTCATAATCACGTGATCAAATGTTTTTTGTGGTTTTAGGAAAAACCATGTTCTGGTTTAGAGAAATTATGATGATGATAATGACGACGATGATGAATATTTAATTTGTAAACTTTGTTTCTGATGATGATGATGATGATGATGATGATGATGATGATGGTGGTGGTGGTGGTGGTGGTAGTGATAATGATGGTGATGATGATGATTAGTGAATTATTAAATTTATTATTGTCAACATTGACAACATAACAGCAAACAATAAAGATTTTATTATATTATTAAAACATATTATTATTATTATTATTAAATAATTGTTTGCATCATAATTAAATTTTCAATCTAGTTTCACGGAAAAGAACCTTTTTCTGGAACTACATTTCATTGGACATTTTTTTTTTTGGTGCGATTTGCTAAAAAATAATTTTTTACTTAAATATTTTAAAATGATTTTTAATTATTTACCATAAAAATCTTCGTAATTTCTGATAATTTTTATTTTATAATAACAATTATATTATAATAACTGTTTATCATAACATTTTCAAAACTTTTATTAGTAATAATTTCAAAGTTTTAATTAAATATTAATTACTATTCTTATCTACTATTCTTATTTACTTGTTTATTTATTTTTTTATTTGTTTATTTATTTATTTGTTTATTTATTTATTTATTTATTCATTTATTTATTTGTTCATTTATTTATTTATTTATTTATTTATATCCTCTTATAATTTATCTCGAGAGCGGGCCTCGATTTGATTGGCAGGCGAGCATGGCCAGCTAATGATTATTCATGAAGATTATAATGAGCAACCTGAGTTCTGCTCTAATTTGTCATCGGACGTATTGGCACTTTACACTTAAGTGGAAATCTTTACGATTGTCTTCCAAATAATGGAGGGCGTGGCCACCTGGAGAAGGGGGCGTGGCCGGATTTGAACCGGAGACGGCCATTGGTCGCCGGACTGACTGGCTGCTGGAAACGAACAGCTGATTCTGTTGCGAGACGTCGACGAGCAGAACGAGCGATGATGGATGGATGGATGGATCGCGGGATGAATGAACGAACGAATGGATGGATGGATGGTTGGATGAATGAATGGATGAATGGATGGGTGGCTGACGGACGGACAGGCGGATGGACGAACGACCGGGTGAAAGGGACCCTGGTTCGTAAGGAGGAGAGAAACTGAAATGAAAGAAGAAGAAAAAAGAAGTAGGAGAGATAGTGACGATGTCGAGAGAGAGAGAGAGAGAGTAGAGGAAGGTTTTGATGTGAATATTGTATGGTAACCAAAGATCTACTTTGTAAGAAGACCTCCACAACAACATAAATCTCTTTCCATATCGTGTGACCTTGACTTTCCAGGTATGGTCAGCCCATTCCCCCAATCAATCACCCCACTTCTCCCCCAAGCCCCCCCCCCCCCGTGTCTTGTCATCACGCCCTGCCGTCTTTGAATTACTTGCCGTCATCATTATCAGCACCGCCGCCGTCGTCATCGTCGTCGTCGTCGTCTTCATCTTCTTTTCCGTCAGGCGTTCGTTTTAAGTTCGCTTCTGTGGAGCTCGGAAGGAATAGACGGAGTAGAAATGGCGCGAATGTTTTGACGTCTGCCTATAGAGGATTCGAGATTGCTTTTATCTCTGTAAAGAAGGTGAGACGTCATTCACTCATTCATTCCTTCATTCCTTTATTCATTCATTCATTCACTCACTCAATCATTCATTCTTTTATTCATGCATCCATTCATTCACTCACCCAATCATCCATTCTTTTATTCATTCATTCACTCATTCATTCACTCCTTTTTGGTCGTCCAGCTATTCATTCATTCAATCATTCATTCGTTTATTTTTAAATTTTTTTAATTCTTTCATTCATTGAATGAACAATGGATCATTATCATAATTCATTATCACGGAATTCATCGTTTCAATGCATCGAATCAATTCACATCGGCGAACCTTTTTCATGAATTTATTTTTTTATAAACTTTTATAAACTTTTATAAAACATTTGTTCATTAATTTCTCTGTTTTAATAACTTGAAATTACATCAAGAATACGTCGCAAATGAAATAATTTCATATTTTAAACTCTGAACTGACTGTAAAACTGCTTTGAGATTTTAAGAAAAATGAATGATTGGACGGATGAATGGATGGATTGAAGGATGACTGTATTGATATTCGGACGGACGGACGGACGGACGGATGGATGGATGGATGAATGAATGAATGAATGAATGAACGAATGAATGAATGACTTGATGGATGTGATATGATACGATATGTATCATCTCATATCTGCAACCATAGCCAGTGATTGTATTGATATCAGTTGATTGACTGATTGAAGCCACTGTTTCTGGAGATGCAAGTCAATCCTAGCTTTACTTTTCAATGGGTCCTTAAAATTATCAAAAAACGTGATGTACACCTTCATTACCAGGTGGGCCTGTCCCGGCCCGGATACCTGCCGATCAGGTAATCTGACTGCCTCACTCCGTATTGTCCGGTGTCTCCCACCCCTGTCTCTCTCTTTCTCTCTCTCCGTCTCTCTCTCTGTCTGTCCGTGCGCGCGTCGATTTTCAACTCTTAAATTCAAACCTAAAATGACCTTTTTTCTATTTTCTTTTTTTTTGTTTAGCTCTTTCATAGACGTTCCATCGTTTTTCAAACGCGAAATCGAGAAAACGAGACGAGACCAGCTATTCCGACAGACGATTAAAACAAACAAGGAAACGTGGAAGCAATTTTCCACGGATGATTTTCTCCTTCTTCTTCTTCTTCTTCTTCTTCTTCTTCTTCCGTAGACAACTTCGAACAAAACTCCGGTTCTCTCCGCTCGTTGAAAGGATACTTCGACTGGAAGGATCCATTATTTCTTTCCATGCGATTGTAAACTTCCGGCGAAGCTACCTTTTCTTTTCCGTTTGATTGATTGATTGATTGATTGATGGATTGATGGATTGAATAAATTGTGGATGAGATGAGTTCTATCGGCTTCTTACTTGATGAGGTTAAGAATAAGCAAATTGGTGAATGGATGTCGGGCGAGCAGACGGACCGACGGAGAGACGTATGGATAGATGGAAGGATGGATTAAAGGATTAATGGGTGGATGGATGAGTGGATGGATAGATGGATTGGTGGAAGAGATGGAAGCGAGGACAGACAGAGAACCTAAACTTGAACTCGGGGTCATCCGGGTTCAAATGCATAATTAATAACGACTGCAGACGACTGGAAAAACACAACATGCAGAAACTCAGAAACATCTCCCCTCCAATTTGCTCCTCACCATCTCACCATTTCCACGTGTCTTTCCAGGTCCACTTCTTTGAAAGTCTCCGCGTTCGATCTGTCGATCCGGTGGAACACGCGGAGCTAGGGTGTACGGATGGATGGATGAATGGATTGATGGATTGATTAATGGGGTGGATTGACTGATTGATTGATTGATTGATTGATTGATTGATTGATTGATTGATTGATTGATTGATTGATTGATTGATTGATTGATTGATTGATTGATTGATTGATTGATTGATTGATTGATTGATTGATTGATTGATTGATTGATTGATTGATTGATTGATTGATTGATTGATTGATTGATTGATTGATTGATTGATTGATTGATTGATTGATTGATTGATTGATTGATTGATTGATTGATTGATTGATTGATTGATTGATTGATTGAAGTATGGACGGAAAAATAGGTGAATGGATGGACCGAAAAGGGATAGAACAGTGAATGTTTGTAGGTAGAAGGAGGAGACGATAAACAAAATTCTCAGATTGAGTTTTGAGAAATAAGATGGATGGAAGAGCGAATGGATGAATGAATGAATGAACGAATGAATAATTCGACTGCTGAGTGGATAATTGGATGGATAAATTGATAAATGAATCTATCTTCGCATTCACTAACGAATAGATGGAAGGACGGACGGACGGACGGAGGGATGGATGGATGGATGGATGGATGGATGGATGGATGGATGGATGGATGGATGGATGAAGAAATGGATACGTTATAATCTAGAGCAGGTTCATGGCTCTCCATCGGACAATAGAGGTTAATTGCATTCGAAACAGATGCAGGACGTTTTCTCCTACCAGGTCATCCACGAATACTCGACCACTGTCCCATCCATCTATCCATCCATCCATCCATCCATCCATCCAAACTTCTTTCCCTTTGACCCCATTTGCCCATCCAATCATCATCTGTCTGTCCGTCTATCCATTCATCCTTCAATTTGTACCTTTTCTTCACTTTTCCTACTTTATGGTTGGACGAATCGCCTTCTCTGGTCCTGGTCATTCGACCTCATCTGACGACGACAACGACGACAACGATGATGATGACGATGACGACGACATCGATTCCTCCTCCTCCTCCTCCTCATCGTCGTCGGAGGAGAGGACGAAAATTATGTTGATTTAATTAACATACGTACATTGCATGACTAGATAATTAGAACCTAGGCAATCTTCCCCAGTGAAAATATTCATTCATATAGCGCTCTGCTCTCGGCATCCCATTGCACCGAGAGAGAAGTCACCGTCATCGTCAACGTCATCGTCACCCAGCCGAAGGTGGGTTTCGAACTCAGGACCCTCAAGACCATCAAGACCACCAAAGACCGTTTTGGAACTCGTGGACTCCAGTAGACTCTGTGACCTCTGAAAGTTTTAAACGAATCGTATAATCACTCTGAGGTCGTGCATAGGATACTTCAAGCCCCAGTTACCATGAGTCCGAGTGGGTGGTAGGTGGTGGGTTGTGGATTGGAGAATTGGGGGGGGTTTGGACGTCCCTCTCAACCCCAAACCACCACTAAATCCAATGGTGCAGACCTCAATGCAAGCAATTTGGCTCAGTTTTTTAAAATAATTTCCAAATAAGAGAAACTCAAAAATATGAAGAAAAAGGAAAA
>CM067530.1:10465000-10495000 GCA_034509925.1 Hirudinaria manillensis | reverse complement strand
TTATATTATATTATATTATATTATATTATATTATATTATAGTTATTAATAGTAAATATTATAATGAAGTTAATAATTTGACACGGGATTTTATTATTATCGTAAAGTTATCATAAAATGTAATAATTATTATAATTCGATAAAGACGAACCTGCATAAAACCCGATCAAAAGCACGGACAGGCGACCAGTCCCATGAACTCTGGTGACCTTGGGTGAACTTTCATTCGAGGTCACGCCCCGACGACACGAAGATCAATGTGACGAAAGACGAAGGTTTCCCATAGGGCGTGGGGAATCGATTTTGACAGGGTTTTGAATTGCCAGCCATCTTTAGGTTGACCTGATTATACGATTGGGGCTTGATTTCAAAACCCCAATCCAGATGGCACATTTAATTCAAGAGAAGCACTTCATGTTCAGTTTTCGTTGATTTATTATTAATAACGCAATAAATGTTAAATTATAAATAATTTTACATATGTATCGTCTGGAGATATACATTATTGTATATTTAAATGCCACACTGCAGTAGATAGCCGTTGCCATAGCAATCGCTAAAAAAGTAACAACAACAACATCAACAACAACAACAACAACAACAACAACAACAACAACAACAACAACAACAACAACAACAACAACAACAACAACAACAACAACAACAACAACAACAACAACAACAACAACAACAACAACAACAACAACAACAACAACAACAACAACAACAACAACAACAACAACAACAACAACAACAACAACAACAACAACAACATCATCATCAACAACAACAACAACAATAACAACAACAGCAGCAGCAGCAACAACATCATCAGCATCGGCGACAACATGATCCGTGTGACACCAGTCACCTAGTCACGTGACACCGCCATGACATTACGTCACACACTCTTCTAACTTAATGACATCCTGCCTGTGAGTCCGTGTGACACTAAAAAGATTTGTAATTGTCACATAATGGAGTGCGGTTTCGCCGAATGTCGAAATTCGACGTCGTCGTCATCGTCATCATCATCAGCACGATCATCATAGTAGTCGTCATCGTCATCATCATCATCATCGCTGTTGACATCAACACCGTCACGACCACCAAGAAGTCAGAATTCACGTAATCGTCGAATGTTGTCGTCATCGTCATCGTCATCATCACCATCATCGCGAGGTCAACATTCCAAGCCTAAGAATAGAACAGAATTTCAATTGAAAACACGACAAGCAATTGACAAAAGATACTCAGGTATCTCAATCAATTTCAACCGTGGCCAACCAACCAACAATCCACTTTGTTCAATTTAGAAACCAATCAGGTGCAATCACGGAGAGAGAGCGCGCACGGGTATCGTCTATACAGGTAAGAAACGAACAGGTACTTCTTAGGTGACCGTCAGTTGCATTGTTTCGATGCTAATTCTGTCAAGTCCTATCGTTCGATTGTGTGACGACGATGACGACGACGACGATGATGATATTGATGATGATGATGACGATGACGACGATGATGATGGTGATGGTAATGACCCCTCATGTTTATTCATGAGCTTCGTGACGTCACGAATAAATTAATTACCAGCCAATTAGATCGACGCCTGTCCTGACGATCTATTGTTGGCAGAGGACGAATTCCATTGGCTGGTTATTTTTAGCAGTTGGGGCGTAACCCGATATCTGCTTAATTTATGCGTACTCTGTTACAATGAATTTCATAACTTTTGTCACGGGGCAAAGAGGCGTGCCCAGATTAGCATTCTGTGATTGGTCGGCGTCTGATGACGTATTGGATTACGTTACCCTTGTTGTTTTACGCCATTGGTTGGCAATTGTATTCGTTACGCAGTCTGTTTGCATTCGATTACATTTTTGATGACGACGACGACGAGGACGATGATGTTGGTGATGATTGTGATGGTAATGATAATGATGGTAATGGTGGTAGTGATGACGATGATTATCTTCCTGTAGAAATAACATTTCATTTTAATAATAATAATAATAATAATAATAATAATAATAATAATAATAATAATAATAATAATAATAATAATAGGTAATATTTGATCAATTGTCACAGCATCATCATCATCATAATCAGCCACCTTTATTAAAATGTTTCCACTGTGGTTTGACAAACAAAAATGAAAGACATCTTCTCTAAATTTAGTTCCCTTATTAAAAGTGATTTTTTTAAAAAGTATTTATTAATAAAATCTTTCCATTTATTTCTGCATTTCATGTTTTATTTGAAAATGAAATATTTCAACTTCAAAAGATTGGAGACCAAACCTTAATTAGGGCGTCCAACGATATAAAGTTAATAATACAGCTGTAATAATAAATGTTTTCAATAATAATATCTATAATATTTTCATCCATTTTCGATGAAAATCGAATAAAGCTAATGAAAGGTAAAAGATCGGCTTCAGTCTGGATTCGAACTCCTGGACTATGAGCTGTTAAGATTTGAAAATCTCACTTACTCACTCACTCACTCACTCACTCACTCACTCACTCACTCACTCACTCACTCACTCACTCACTCACTCACTCACTCACTCACTCACTCACTCACTCACTCACTCACTCACTCACTCACTCACTCACTCACTCACTCACTCACTCACTCACTCACTCACTCACTCACTCACTCACTCACTCACTCACTCACTCACTCACTCACTCACTCACTCACTCACTCACTCACTCACTCACTCACTCACTCACTCACTCACTCACTCACTCACTCACTCACTCACTCACTCACTCACTCACTCACTCACTCACTCACTCACTCACTCACTCACTCACTCACTCACTCACTCACTCACTCACTCACTCACTCACTCACTCACTCTCGCATTTCGTCACTATCTCACTATGTTCAACCGGATTTTTCCACGCATGTTTTGTGGAACGGTGTTGAGTGGGTTTTCAATTGTTTGTTACGATTGTTGCTCTTATTTACGATGAACACGACGACGATGACGACGACGATGACGATGCAACAGACAACAATATGAATTGTTTGGGCAATAAAAGGCAATTTGATTTGTCAAATATTGACACGCCTCCGTTTCACCATCGCTGTGACAACTAAACAGGATCAACTGCCTGTCGACATGAACAACTACACAGTCACATGAACATCTACAACTACCCAGTTACACGAACAACTACATAACAACACTGAAAACTGCATTGAAATTAAAATAACCAAAAGTCTCTCTCTCTCCAATGACTTCGTATTTCAATTTCCCGGAAATGCCTTGACAGTTTTAGGACGTCAACGAGACAAAATATTTACTAAGCACTCGACAACAAAGCCAAACAAAGCCGTCGCCCTTCAATTTCCAGCCTTTTCATTTTCTGAAACAAGCGATTCTGGATAAAAATCGACTCCTGAACAAGAAGGATGTCTGTCAGTTCGAAATCTGACTATCAAAGAGTGAGACCAAAACATCCGTAAGAGCACTTAGCCATTGAAACCAACGGCTCCACAAAGGACTGCATTATGGTCGGGTCCCTAGGGCTTGTAAACATACGACAGAGTATGGGGATAGCCCGATACAAATGAACGATTTAGGCCTATGCTGTTAATTGACTCTTCAAAAAGGTTTTGATTGATAAGCTGACTGGTTGGTCGATTGGTAGGTTGATCGGTTGGTAGGATGGAGTGATGGATTGTTTGTTTGTTTAGCTGGTCGGTTGATTGAATTATCACTTATACCTACTCAAAGGAGACATTTAGCCATGATCTACTTCCAAGAGAAAGTAGTTTACAGTTACTTTGTGGTCAAGTATTCCAGCATAACTAATATACGCAATTATCGTCTACTTTAGCTGAAGTGTATTTACTTTTAAATCTTATAAACCTTCTTTGTAAGACTAACTAGTGGAAATTATCGGTGACTACTAGAAGAGCTTTCTCTTCTCAAAACTCAGTATCGCTTCCTACTCCAGCTCCTTCGAAACCGACTAACGTTCAGTCCATCCGGAAAAAAAATAGAGAGAGAGAGGAGTTCTAGAGGCTGAATTTCCTACATAACGAGGCGAGTGCTTTGAAGTTTTCCAAGTTTTTCCAGGAGACAAGCAACAACTTCAACCGCTCCTTCTGGCAACATTCCCTTCAGGACCCAATCAGCAAAGGATGCTCTTTAATTGCTTTGATGATTCTCGCTTACGTCATCATCGCAGTCGTCATCCTCACTATCATCATCATCATCACCGTCGTCGTTTGAATGTGACGTCACACGTTGTATGTAAAAACATACAAACGAGTCTTTGTCTGCTCCCTCTTAATGAATCCCTGATGACAAAACATGAGAGGCGTGAAAAAGTTGCGCAACAAAAATAGAAGAAGTTGAATTTGTTGTTGAAGCGAAAACTAAAACAAAACACTAAAGACATACCGATACAAAAAGATACAAAAGAACAAACAAACAAGCAAACAAACAAAATAAAACATTCTTTGTTTTATCTGTGGTAGCTGCTGGCGCGAATTTTCAAAATTTGTCAAAGACGTCTGCCTTTTTTAATTGTCTCGTATGATGTTGATAAGGATTTGACTCGATGTCACAGGCAGAGGCCATTATGTAGGTATTAGGGAGATTAAAGAGATTAATCGCGGTCGATTAACGCTCCTAGAAAAAAAAATAAAGACTTGTATTTATACATAAAAAAAAGGGAGGTATTAAGGTTTAAATTGGTAATTATTTTAAGAATTTATAAACGCACGATCTGAGAATAATTAGTTTGAAATAGAAATATTATAATTTATATTACTATAAATCATATTTTGCATAGATACAGTTATATATATATATATATATATATATATATATATATATATATAACTGTATCTATATATATATATATATATATCAAGCCCCTATCAGGCCCTATCATGGCCATAATCCGGCCCTATGGCGCCCCTATCAGGCCCCACGATATCCCATACACAGGCTCTCAAATTGTTTACAAAATGTTTTAAAATCAAAGAGCCATTTCAATGGAATATTCCCACACACGGAGGGAAAGAGACAGACGCCTTCAAGATATCAATTGACGCTTTGACAAGATCAAAGAAAAATCTTTAGTTATTATTATTATTAAAATTATTATTATTATTAATACTATTATTATTAATATTAATATTATTATTATTATTATTATTTATTAATATTAATATTATTATTATTATTATTATTATTATTATTATTTATTAATATCAATATTATTATTATTATTATTATTTATTAATATTAATATTATTACTATTTATTATTATTATCATTATTATTATTATTATTATTATAACACGTTAAAACATTATACATTGAAATCTCTTCATTGAAGTACCACTTAATGATTTGTTTACGATTAAGAGTTTTAATGGTGATTCGTGAACATTAATTAATATAAATAATATTTAATTTAATTAATTTATATCATGAAATAAAATTAAAATAGAATATAATTATCATAAAATACAATAAATCATATTACGAATTATTCCAGTCTCTGAGGCCAGCGATACATAAGCCTGATAATCTTCTATCGAGGGCCCTTCGACCCAGCGGCCCTCGGTGGCCCGCTTTTCTTAAGAACCCCTTTAAGATATAACTATGCTCGCCTTCTTGTTTCTAACGAGATACCATCCGTGATGGGTGATGCACACCCCACTCCAAACCCCATCCCCATCCGGTGATGAAACGGTCACCGACGAATCGAATTTCACGCATCATTGGCTGCACTGGTTTTCAAGAAGAAAAAAAAATGCAAATAAAAAATAATTAATTTCAAAATTCATTTTCATCTTTCAGATGTAAATTGAGAAGAATGATGGTTTGCATTCTTTCACTACGTATTTTCCCCGTCATTTCCGTCTCTCTCCTTCTATCCGTCTGTCCGTCGATTCATCTGTCCCTGTCTCTGCTTCTGTCTGTCTCTGTATGTCCCCGTTTATGTCTGCCTCTGGCAGTCTATCTGTTTTTCTTTCTGACACACCATCATTTGCGATGTTATCGAGTCTTCCGTGATAAATCGAGCGAGTTGAGAGTTTTCAATCCCGGTGCCGAGTTGTGGATATTTCCAAGTTTGTCATGAAGAGGTTCAAGAATGTGTTTATGTCTGTGTGTGCCTGTGTGTTTGTGTCTTTGTGTATTTGTGCGTTTGTGCGTGTGTGTATGTATGTGTGTGGCTTCTTGGGTGGTTTTCCGACGTTTTTGATCTGGCTTTTTGAGTTTTTCTTTTTTTGCTTTTTGGACAGTCTCTGGTTTTGTGCAGCTGTGAACGATCTGAGAGTTTGAATTTGAGATTCTTGTCAAATCGAAGTTAAACTTTGGAATTAAAATGGAACGTTTTAAAAAATTATCAGCTTCATGAATAACCATTGCGATTACATCACCATCATCAGCGTTGTCATCGTCTTCATAGTCACAACCATCATTATCATCATCATCATCAGCAGCAGCAACAGCACCATCATCAGCGTCGTCGTCGTCTTCTTCATGATTGTCATAATCCTTATCGCCGTCATCACCATTCATCCTTCCACCATCACCGAATGATACCAGTTAAATAAACCGCAAATTGAAACCACGAGACAAAACTTCGTAGCATCTTAAAAAAAAACTGGCACAACAAGCAACAACAACAACAACAACTGCAACAATAACAAAAACAACAACAACAATCACGGCAACAACAACAACAGCAACAACGGTAGCTCGAGTGAGTGATTTATGGCCATTTTTTTTGGCCTTCGTAAGCCTCATCTTGTACCTTGGCGCGCATCGTTTCGAACCTGCCAAAGTTCCGAAAGGGACTTATGGAAACAATAGGGAGTTGCGATGGTTTCAACAAGTCGTTATTGGAAGCAGACGAGCGCTTCAAGGAGCGCGGAGTTGTGAATGTTCGGCTTCCGAGCGAGATGCAAGCGAGGACCGCTTGTATTGTATTGTATTGTTTTGTCTTGTCTTGCTTTGTTTTTTAACATTGTTCTTGCCTTTGCTTTGTATTGTCTTGTAATGTTTTGCGTTGTTTTCCGTCATTTTGTATTGTTTTATTTATTTATTTGTTTGTTTTTTAAGATGTTATTGTGAACCTTATTCAAGTCATTTCCTAGTAATTTTCCATTCCTATTGTAATTGTTAATTCTTGTGTTAATTTATAATACATTCATTTATTACAAACATTTATTACAAATATGAAATCTTAAAAACAGAACATAATAAAAAGAACTCTATTTTTAAAAGTAAAACAAAATATATTATATAATACATTATATTAAAAAATAACCATCCAAATTCCGCATACAATGAAACTATCACTCAGAGCAGAAACCCATACCCCCTGGCCATCCACTCCCCAAATCCTTACCCATCCACCCATTCACCCCAATAACCCCTGACCTCCCCATTTTGGTATTACCAGCGGAGCCAATTTCGGATCGTCCAAACAAACTCTTGTTAGGCAATACACAAACACAAGTACGCAAGCACACACGAGCACGCAAGAGCACAAGTACGACGATCAAGGACATTCAAGTTCAATCAAAGGTATCACGTGACCAGCTCTTCCAACAAATCGTAATCGAAGTTCAGGGGTTTGGGATTGGGTGAATGGCTGGATGGACGGATGGATGGATGGATGGATGAATGGTGGATGGATGGATGAATGGCGGGATGATTGAATGAATGGCTGGCTGGCTGGATGGATGGATGGATAGTGGGATGGTTGGATGGATAGACGGGTTGAAGGAGGGATTGCGCAATAATACTACCACTTCTTGGAAGGAGGCTTGGATAAACAATCAGACTTCTGCTCGTTAATTATTATTATTATTATTTTTAATATTATTATTATTATTATTGAGAATTGTGAGAACGAGGTGACATATTACAAACGGTAACAACAACAATAATAATAATAAAAATAAAAGCAATAATAATAACATTAATTCATTATCCAATATTCGAAAGATCTCTTTGTGAATCCATGAGAAAGCATTTTTAAGCAGAGGCCCCCGATTTATTAATGAAGACACATTTACAAACAAAGCGATTTTCAAGTTGATGCTGACGTTGAGAATTCAGAGATTGCGCGGGATGCCGAGATGGTTTTCCATCTGCAGCCCGTCTCCATCTGCTTTACCACCCCTAGCTCCAGGGGGTACTACGGTCATCCGAGGGACTGAGGGGGATAGAGATACTAAGAGGAGCTTGTATTTAGTAGCGGAACCGGAAATCAAAATCAAAAAAAGAGAAAAAAAAACAAACGACCGAACGAACATTTAATCATTTTTGTTTATAAGAGCAGCCATTGTCAATTAATGGAGAGGTACAGTTGTAGTAGTTTGTATGGTTGTTGTCGCAGTAGTAGTAGTAGTTGTTGCTGCTGTTGTTGTTGTTGCTGTTGTTGTTGTTGATGAACTCCAAAGTGTATTCAGTGCCAATTAAGGAAAATAATCAGACAACATCCGATTTCAAAGACCACTCGACAAACAAAGCGGGCGTTTAATCTGAAGCCGAGAAAGATGAACGCTTCTGATGATGACGATGATGATGATGATAATTAATGCCATCCTGATAACGATTCCGGCCATTAACAAAGGAAATTTGCGATCGACCCCCCTTCCACTCCTACCCAAATTCACCCACCCATAGGGTACCCTGGACGGCTACCCAGGGTAGGATGAGTCCACCTCGATCTCTTATCATCCCGGAAAAAATTAAAAAAAAATACAGGGAAGAAGATGGAAGTTGAAAAGTGAAAAGCAAAGCAAACAACAACGACAACAACACAATGGCACGATACGAGACAAGACAAAAAAAAATAACACAATCCGAGATGACCCCCTCTTCCAGCACACGGACGTGGAAAAACTCGTTGTTGTTGCTGTTGTTGTTGATCAAAGGAGAGCCTCGAATTGCAGCGCTGTTGAGATCCGACCGTCGAGACGCGAATGCTGAAAGCTCATAGCGTCTAGCGCCCCTAACAATGCCAGGCGCTGTTTGGCACGGAGTTTCTATCTAGAAAGCGATTGGCTTTTGTTCCGCACGTGGATTACTTTCCGGGTCAAAGAACAAGAGGTCAGAGATAGAGGTGAAGACGACGACATACTTTGTCGACAGGTCTCCCCCCAAAAAACAGAGGAGGGGAGTTGGGAGTTGGGGGCTGGAGATCAGAGGCCCCCCTATTCATCGAGGTGGGGTTTGGGTTGATTTGGCTTCAGGGTAGAGTGAAAGAGGCAAAGAGATAGAGAGATAGATAGAAACACAGAGAAAGAAAGAAAGACAGCACTCACTTCAAGAATCAGAACCGTGACTCGTAATGACGACGAATTCATTAAATCTTAAAATCGAGTCCACGTGACCCTCCGCGGCCACAGAAAAGGAGGGGTCGGGGTCGAGTTGGGTCAGGGGTGGTGTGCCGTGTGCACCCATCTTAACGCCTGTCCGTCCGTCCGTCTGTCTGCCGATCCGAGGTGAATACGAAACCGTGGTTGATTCAACACGTGTTCTTTGGAGGAGAGGAACTTGGATCGTATCGGGTTCATCTTTCATTTCATTTCCTGCTTCGTTTTTTTTTATCATCAGCATCATCGTCATCGCCGTATTCTTCATCATCAGCATCATCCTCTTCGTCGTCATCATCATCATCATCATCATCTTCGTGAGTGTCAGATTCAGAGGATCAGAGGGGAGCCCTGAACTCTTCTGCTGTTAGAAACAACAAAAAACAACAACAAAAATATAGCCCATCACGTATCATAACGATGATAATGATGATGATGACGACGACGACGATGTGTCAATTATTCTTCTAATTAAAAATCTTTTTTTTTAATTTGAAAACAATTCATTAATTTAATTATTCGAAAAAATTAATAATAATAATAATAATAAAAGTGAATTTAAAACATAAATAAAGGAAAATATAGGGGTCATTGTGAAACAATTAAGTGCAATCATCCAAAGACTACAAAGACACCTCCTAATAGACAGCTCGGGTCGAGATAACCCAAGAAGCATTGATAAGGAGGGTCACATCTTCTGACACCAGACGTACCTCGACGAAACCCCTTGATCCAAGGGGGATTGGGTAGAGTAGAGTGGCTGGGGCTGGGTAGGATTGGGTGGGGAATGGAAGACAATCCGTTGTTGTTTGATCGAT
Organism: Hirudinaria manillensis; assembly: GCA_034509925.1. NCBI lineage: Eukaryota > Metazoa > Annelida > Clitellata > Hirudinida > Hirudinidae > Hirudinaria > Hirudinaria manillensis. Next base: position 10,484,811 of record CM067530.1, on the reverse strand, counting down.
GGATGGATGGACGGACGGATGGATGGAAGGATGAACGGATAGATGGATTGTAACTTTGAAGTCGACTCATGGCAAAAGGCAAACGTCGGTTGTTTTATGACACTATTGTTTCAGCTGCTGCCGGAGTTTATGAGCATCTACTACGCTGTTATTGTTGTTGTTGTTGCTGCAACTTAACAAGTATCTTAACTAATCCAAAAAAAATTAGTTATATTTAACGTTTAACTATTATTATAATTATAACAAAACATAACCAATTTGCTATTACGTCATTCTGGAGGAATGCGATGAAAACCACACCGGCCGCAAGAGCTTCAGACGCTTATGCAGCGACGATGACGTCGACGCGGCCGCTGACGACGACGATGATGGCGTGTGGGCGGTAATAAACGCAAAACAAACAGACGAACCAGATGTACCAGGAGATGAAAAGCATAGAAACAAAAACTTGAGACACGCAATTCAGCATCATCAACACAACAACAAAAACAACAACAAAGACGTAATAATAATTATCAATTTTTAAAATAATTATAAATGAAATTTGAATAATAGAAGATAATTGAACAATCAGAGATATTATTATGATTAAAAAGAATTGCTAACATCAAACTAATTATAACATAATTGGACAATTAAAAAAATATAATAATAATAATAATAATAATAATAACAATAATAATAATAACGACGACAACAAAGAAACAAACAAAAACACACACGTAGAAGACCCGAGCGATAATTAAATGCCATCAGAAGAAGAACCAGGTGAGGATGGAAGTTAATAATGACTATTAGCTGGATCCAATCTCGATTCTTTGTTCTGGGGAGTGTGGCGCCTCTGCATTATTCTTTGGTCGCAAAATCAACTTCCGCCAGCCATTTTGTTGTTGTTGTTGTTATTATTATTGTTGCCGTTGTTGTTGTTGTTGTTGTTGTTGCTGTCTGCCCTTGTATGCAGGATTGTTGGTGTGTTTGTATTCCTTTGTTTCTTATCTTTTATGGACTTTTAATTCGAGCAATTATTTCGGCTTTGAGTAATTTCCATTTATTACGCAAATTGACGGACGACGACGACGACGATGATGATGGCGGTAGTGATAATGATAGCGATGGTGATAAAACCCAGGAAGCCATAAAAGCAAGGTTACCAATAAAGACTAAAAATAATAATGCAATCATCTTCAATTTAGACTCAAGCATAATCTTTCGTCGTCGTCGTCATCATCATCATCAACGTTATCATCATCGTCAGCAGCAGCAGCAGCAATTGCCGCTAGCGCTTCAGACACCAGTGCAGTCGCTGCCGCTCCACTCAGAGGCATGGACGACGAGGGCAGATCGGCGGGACGCGCTGGAAAACCTGCTGGAGTAGAGATGCATCGAAGCATTACTTGGGAGTAAATCGAATGTCACAATCCATCAGCGGGAATACATGACTACCGCTAGTCGACTGCGATTTAAGTTGCCATGGCAACCGGTGGAAGTGTCAGCCGCTAGCCGTCAGCCTGAGCAGTCCGTAGCTAGCCGTGACTATTTTCATTCCTCCAGATAGTTGCACTTTCGAGGTATTCTAGGTCCGGCTAAAAATAGCGCATATGTAAACAAACAAACAAACAAACAAACAAACAAACAAACAAACAAACAAACAAACAAACAAACAAACAAACAAACAAACAAACAAACAAACAAACAAACAAACAAACAAACAAACAAACAAACAAACAAACAAACAAACAAACAAACAAACAAACAAACAAACAAACAAACAAACAAACAAACAAACAAACAAACAAACAAACAAACAAACAAACAAACAAACAAACAAACAAACAAACAATGGAACAATGAATGTGTAACGCTATTCGCATTAGCTATTCTCAAAGGGCCGTCATACGATAGGCTCAATGAAACACGTATCTGTGGATGATTGACCCCGAGTTGACCTTTGACCCATCGTGAGGTCGAGGCAGCGTGCATCCGGCGGCATATGTTTATGCCATTCCGGCTTGTTCCGTCTGGAATGACAAAGTGATTTTTCTGACTGAAAAGAAGATGGAGAAGGATAAATTGATGGTCTTGAGGAGAAGCAAACTGCGATCGTCAGTTTTGCGCTACATCAATTCGTCCGGGTGATAAATTGAAGCTTGGTTGAATGAATGATTGGTTGATTGGTCGGTTGATTGATTGGTTGGAGATTGGATGATTGATGACGATGAGGCTTGTGATGCGATACGAAAAGCTTTGGTTGTTGTTGTCGTTGTTGTTGCTGCTGTTGTAAATATGTTATTATTATTTTTGGCAAAGTAGTGGTTATACAAAGCATTTGTATTTCAAAGAATATGATGAACTTCCAAACTTTCCAAGAAATATCGATTTAAACGAATTTAACATTTAATTCTTTTAAAATTCAAAACGCATTAACATTTCCATCAACCATCTCGTCGTCATCATCACCACTTTCATCACCACCATCATCATCATCATCACCACTGCCATCATCTTCATCGTCGTCATCAGCACCGCTCCGACTAGATGTTGTGGATGTCTGGCCGTTCATTGGCTGGCTGAGATTTGAAACAAACGATTTAATTGGTCCTTAATAACCGTGCCGGGTAGGCAGGGTTAAAACAATGTAAACACATCCTCCTAATAAGGTCGCTTCAGCGCTAAGACTGTGGATCTGAAATAAGTTTAGTTTCCAGTTCAACGTTTTGAGCGATTCGAACATGGAAGACGCTACAACGACTGCAGTCGCTCTGGTAGCTGGCGTGAAATCGTGGATTTTGCAGTCCAGTCTTTGTGACTGCTTATTGTAGAATTGGATGTAATAAGTTATAATTAGATTAATTAATTAATACAGTTTATTTTTATTAAAGTATTTTAAGTATTTTTTTTTCTCTCGGATATTTTGACCAAAGTTCGGAATACTTTGCCGACGATATTTTGTTTCCAATGATAACAGGACCCGGTGAGTGAGTCGATGGTGATTAAACTGAATAATAATAATAATAATAGTAATAATAATAGTAATAATAATAGTAATAATAATAATAATAACAATAATAATAATAATAATATTGACATTTATCATTTGTCTCACTATCACTGTGATTAATAAACTAATTGGTTGCTATTTAACGCTATGCACATTGCTGTATCAGTGCTGATCAGGATGGAGAAAGCCTACTATGTATCATGAAAAGTCTACAAAATAATAGAAACGTTTGAAACAATAACGATAGAAATACTATATGTCTAAGTATGGCAGACGATCACAACATGGTCTTCGAATATCACAAAGTCTCTTAAGCCCCCAAGAACTCAGAAATGCAGAATTGCATCAGCGATATTTAAGGTTTCATGTTCGTACTCCGTTGGACTAGTGTTTCAAACGACCAAGTTTTGATATTTGAAATCCATCTCGGTCGGGAATTTAGCTTGAATTCAAACAATTCGAAACAATCTCATCTTGCTTTCTCTCCTTTATTATCCTTTATCAAAATGCAGGTTTATCAAGTGATTACGACAGTTCAGTCGCCTCTTTTTACCATCCCGTCATGTCGTCCACTTCGTCGTCGTCGTCCCAATTCAAAGACAACTTTTCCAGATCCCTCTGGCAGACCGTAGATACCAGGTCCAGTCCGCATTCGAGCTACATCACCCATCAATCGGCAGCTGGCTATCAAAACCCAGAAGCCGTCAAAGCAAACTCGATGTCGAATCCGCGCAACGCTAACTCTTCCTTCTTGTCAATACCGGGTCCAAATTTTGCCCCTTACCCGAGGGACCTTCTGGCCATGGGCATGCCACCAAGGCCCAGTCTAGGTCATCCTCAGTTCTCTTACCACTCTTCAGATTTCAATTCCAACAACTTGTACTTCAGTAACCTACCTTTGGCATCCACGCACGAAGGCTTCATTCAACCGGACAAGTCACAACCAATCAGCAGTCACTCTATTCCCGATTTCCATGTCAACAACTTCCTCAGGGCCGCTAAATACGGCTACCAGGGCAAACCCGTAGCCGTCGACCCGAACGAGAAGTACGGTCAAGTCAAATCTCATCCCGGTCAAGATTTCAACTTTGGCAAGACTCAGCCCTACCTGAAAGACGTGGCAAAGTTTCCAGAACAGCTCTACCAGGGCGGTTTCTACCACCTGGAAAGAAATCCACTCCAAGAGGAGGAGTTGAGGCATAGCAATTCGCTACTCCACGAACATGCCAGACGATCTACGGCCATGGAGCAGACCTCATTCAAGCCACCCTACTTGGAATCGTCGACCGTCTCTCCGCTCAGCCTGCCGGAAGTCTCCCTCTATCCGGACAAGTTGGACAACTCCGAGGAGAATGTCAGCTCCAGTTTTGACGACGGCATGGTATCGACAGCCGACACGAACACCGGCGACGTGACTTCGAGACACGAGCCAAGCAAAGATGACAAGTCGACAAGACACAAAAAATCCATTTCCGGTGAGCCAGAGTCAGACGACAACTTCAAGGGCAGAAGTTTTCCAGCCAAGGAGAAGGATGCTTGTTCCCAGTATGGTGACGGAAGTCAAGATACCGACAAGAAGATCGTCAAATCCGTCAAGCGTGAGGAAATGCACCCCACGAAACCTACGTCGACGAGCAACTTCAAAGACCTGGAACACAGCAGTAATTCCAGAAAGGCCCCAAGACCGCAGGTCCCAAAGGAGAACCCCGATGGAGAGACTGAAGCGAATAAGGACAATAGCGACGCCAACGTCATCGACAGCGTCAGGGCCGTGCTCAGCTCTTCTAAGAGCGTCGACGACAAACAGAAGACTCTGAGCGCCGTCATCCAGCAGCTACAGACGCTCAAGGACAGCCTAGTTGGAACCAATCTTCACAACCTGGAGGAACGGGTGGAGAATCTTGGAAAGACAGGAGGAGAAGATGAAGAAGAAATGGATGAATCAATCGATGTGGAAGACAAGGCTGAGGAAGAAGGAGGAGGAGGAGGAGGAGGAAGGAATGTCAGACAAGAGGTGAGTTTTTGGTTGGTTGTTGGATGTTTAGTGATGGTGCTGGTGGATCGCCAGAGGTCTTGGGTTCGATTCTCGACTTGGAATTCGGTTTGCGGAGTGTTGTTGCTGTTGTGATGCTGTTTTTATTATAGTTGTTGGCGTTGCTGCTGTTATTTAAATTTTCGTTGAGGACATGATAATGACTCGTTAATTAAACGATCAAACCAATTAGCAGTACATTAACGTAATAGCAATAGTAATAATAACAAAAACAACAACCAGTTACCTAAATAGTTAATTTTATTAAAGTCATTAGGCTGGAATTATAATGACTTTTATGATCCGATGAGATTTGCGGACAAAATAAGCGTACAAAGAATAGGAAGGACCCTTGAGAAAGCAATCACTCAGTTCCAACTTCAATGGCTGATTTCCCTGGAATAATTCCATTAATTTGGCAATAAATTGCTCCATTAGGCGAGTATTTTCCATTTGGCAGTAAAACAAATCTTTGTCTCTTCCTCTTTCCAGACGGATCCATAGTAGGATCCCTACGCCACTACCACGAGGTTCGGAATTTCCACATCGTGGAAAATCTAGCCAATCGCGGTATAACAAGGCTGGCTAATCAAAAGCAGAGAGTAATAAATAAATATTCCTCTCGTATCTGCCAGAGTTAATTGGGGAACAAAGTCAGAAACTCTTTGGAAAAGGCAGTCTGCAAAGCACACTCCACTTCCAGAAAAGACAACGGAGCTGGAAAGATGGATGGATGGAAGGAAGGAAGGATAGGTAGTTGGATGGATATAGAAGAAGGGCTGGCATTTTTTTTGGCCGACGACTGATGAACAATGAACTTCGTGAGTGATTGAAAGGAGATTGAATGATTGATCGCTAGGTTGAAAGCGGCGATGACTGATGGACGGACGGACTGACGGATGGATAGATGGATGGATGGATGAGTGAATGAAGGGACGGACGGATGGACGGACGGATGAATGGATGGATGGATGAGTGGATGGATGATTGAATGAAGGGGCGGATGGATGGATTAAAAAAAAAATGAAGACACCCGCGACAGACTAAATTTTTTATTTCGCTTATTCCATCGAGACATGGTTTATACCACGGTGGACCGGTTAACACGGACTTGAACGTAAACAACTCCACTTGATTCATTATGTGAATTGCGCAACACCGAGTCGAGTTGAGTTGTGAATCAAACCGAACGAACGCTACCGGCTAGGTTAGGCAGACGTTTCGTAGAATGAACCTCATGATGGATGGATGGATGGATGGATGGATGGATGGATGGATGGATGGATGGATGGATGGATGGATGGATGGATGGATGGATGGATGGATGGATGGATGGATGGATATTGATTGAGAATTAATTGATTGATAGAGAGTTGGATGCATACACAGTTACGTAAATGTAGAGATGATTTACTCGCTAGTATATGAATACAACAATTAACAAAGAACTTAACAACAACAACAACAACAACAAAAAACAAAAAACAAAAACAACGCTAATACAAAACATAAAGTCATAATAAACATGGACGGCTTGGAATTGATAATAAAAATAAAACAAGGGTGAAAAAACAGAAAAAAAAAACAGGAAAAAAAAAACGAACATCAATCCGGTACGACTCGTCGGCCGTACCTGGCACAGCAAAGGTTTATTGTCATTTATATAGCGCTCCACTCAGTTCCTCACACCGAGTTTGCAAAATGCATTATAGTCTTTCGAAGATGCACATCTATGTTATCATCATCATCATCATCATCATCGTGCACCGTTATCTCGATATCAATCGTTATCATCATCATCATCATCATCACCATCCTCATCATCATCAACATCGTCGTCATCGTCATCGTCGTCATCATCATCCGATGTTTCTTTGATTTTTATCTTTTCGTACTCGCTACCGCCTGGACTCGTTCGCCTTTTTTTTTATTGGTCCTTGTTGTTTTTCCGTACGCATCTCCACCCGCTTCTGCATCATCATTATCATCACCACCACCACCGTCATCATTATCACCACCACCACCACTATCGTCATCATCATCGTCATCGTCGTCACAATCATCACTAGCAACAATTTCATCAAGAGACGATGTTGTTAGAAGTCTGGAAAGATACTGAAACATGTATGTAAGGATACAAACAATCTTGAGTATACATCGGGAGAAAGTCATACTTTTGTTTGTGATGCTTCAGTACACAATACAACGGAACTGACATGAGCCTCAACAAAAAAAATACAAAACACAAAACTTTGTAGAAAAAGGGTTTAAAAAAAAACAAAAAAAAAACATACATACAAAACGATACAAAAGTCATACCAGGATGCTGAGCGACTGGGGAGAGAGAGTGAGTGAATGAGTGGGGGGATTGGGAGAGAAGATGGAAAATGGAGAGAGTTAAAAGGAGTCGTTGAGTGCAAGTTTTATTGTCTTTGAGATGAGGTGCTGTGTTCACAAGAAGGATTCAAAATGGGTCTTGAGAACATAATAAAGTTATGAATGATGGATGGATCACTTGATGGATGGATGGATGGATGGATGGATGGATGGATGGATGGAAAGGGGTGTGGATGGATGGATGGATTGATGGATGGAAAGTTTAAAGTTTATCATTATTATTTGATATATATTCACTTGAATAACTTAAACTTGTAAATATTTAAGTTTGATCATAATTTTTATTTCAATCAATATAGACTGCATGGAGACAGTTTATTATTATTATTATTATTATTAAGAATGTTATTATTATGAATGTTATTATTAATATTATTATTAATATTTTGTTCATAAAAATAAATTAGAAAAAGTTAAAAAATAAAAAACGATTCTCTGGTTTCGAATCTCATAAAAAAATACCGGTTGACTCTTTCAATATGGATAGTAAACTGTAAAATGGGATGGATGGATGGATGGATGGATGGATGGACGGATGGACGGACGGACGGATGGATGGATGGACGGATAGACGGACGGACGGACGGACGGATGGATCGATGGAAGATGAATGAACATTGAAGAACCAAATGATGTAGCGTAAAGATGCTCGTCCAATCACAACGTCGGAGAAATGATGGATGAACGTAGAGATGAAGGAATGAAAGATTGATTGAATGAAAGAATGAATGAATGAATGAAGCCATTTCGAATTTCTGAGGGTGCATTTGATTATAAGAACATTTCTTTGATATTCTACAAAGGACAACATTAAACTTTAACGATCATCCTCTTATTATAATAATAATAATAATAATATTAAAAATTATGAAGTGTTATTATTTTTATTATTATTATTATTATTATTATTATTATTATTATTATTTTGCCGTTTATTTTCCAATTCACATTAATCAATTCCTGTTGAAGAAAAATTCGGTTGAATAAATGTTTACTTTGCAATTGTTGCATATTTTTAATAATTTATTTATCATAATTTAAACTGTTAAATTAATAATTATTTATTTATTATAATTTATTTATTATAATTATTTATTTATTATAATTTATTTATTATAATTATTTATTTATTATTATAATTTACTTATTATTATTTATTTGTTATAGTTTAAACGAATATTGTTAAATTACTTGAATGTATCCGTGCTTTTTCTATAATTTGATCCGAAAAATAATTAATTAAGATTTTGTTGTTTAATTTTTCCAATTTAAAAAAATTATTTTATTTATTTAATAAAAATAATTCATATTAAAATTAATATAATTATAATTAATAATTATGTAATTTCTTATATTATTACCGTAAAAATAATTATTTTAATTAATAAACATTAAACATTTTAATCTGAATTTAACTTATTTTAAATTTAAACTTTTTTTCTCATTTTTTTAAAATTAAAATTTAATAACAACTTATTTCGAATTTAAACCTTTTAATAATGAGGTCGCTAAAAAATTGCAAAATCACAAAAACAATTTAAATAAATTTAAATAAATTATAAATCAATAAAAATCAATTTAAAAATCAATTTCTTCAATTAAGTATTAAATAATATTTATTCCTGCAACTGAACGGCTTTGATTGATTCGGTTGAACAACAACCAACCAACCAACCAATGTTTTGATTGAAAGATAAGAATAATTATGGATCCATGAACATCTTTTAATCAAAGCTGCAAACGTTCACACGTCAGACAAAGCCAGATATTTAATTAGGAATAATTTTGTTCATAATTATTTTAAGTCAATAATAATAATAATAATAATAATAATAAATAATAATGATAATAATAATAGTATAATTGTAATAATAGTAATAATAATAATAGTAATAGTAATAATAATAATAATAATAATAATAATAAAAATAATAACAACAATAATAATAATAGCTATAATAATAATAATAGCGGCAATAAAACAATATTATTGGAGATGATCGGATGACAATAATTCGGAAAAATTAAAATTTACGAACCATGAAGGAATTGTCTGTGAGAAAGTGATGGTGATGATGACGATGACGATGACGATGATGATGATAATGACGATGACGACGACGATGATGATGACGACGACGATGATGGTGATGATGATGACGACAACGACTGGAGTAAATGGCATCCGTTCAATTGTAGACTTCTTGCACTTAGCGGGGAGCGGGATTTTATTTTATTTTCCAACGCGCCATCTGTCTGAACTCGTCATCACAGTCGTCAACACAAAAATGGATGGACGGACGGACGGACGGACGGACGTAAGGATGGATAGATGGATGGATGGATGGATGGATGGATGGATGGATGGATGGATGGATGGATGGATGGATGGATGGATGGATGGATGGATGAATGTGCCGCACAGTTTCAAAACGATAATGCCATATTACAACGACGAGCATCTTTTTGAAATTTAAATAATAAAACAATTAAAATTTCTAAAACAATTACCGAAGTCATCGCCATATTTCTCCTCCTCTTCCACTTCCTCCGCATCCTCTTACTCCTCCTCCTCCTCCTCCTCATCATCATCATCATCGTCCTCGTCGTCGTCGTCGTCGTCATCATCCTCCTACTTATAATTATTATTGACTGCGGCCACTTTGAAGTACCGTAGAAGCGGGAGACCAGTGCCCCACGGTGCCAACCCGAGACCCGGATGCGATGGCACGCTAATTTCCAATATAAAAATTGGATCCATCCATCCATCCGTCCGTGTGTATCTTGTATCGCCTCCTTTATCTAACGTTCTATTATCTCGCACTGGCAGCGGAGACGATGATGATGATGATGATGGTGCTACTGATGGTGGTGATGATGACGACGATGGTGGTGGTTGTGATGATGATGATGGTGGTGAAATTCTAGAGTTACTGATAGTGGAGTTTTAAGCTACCACAACAAGTGATTCATCACTACACATTAAATCATCAACACTGGCTTCATCATCATCGTCATCATCATCATTATCATCGTCGTCGTCGTCGTCATCATGCTCACGATCGTCATCATCGTTATCATCACGGAGAGCAAAAGCTGCTGAGGAAAGGTGGAAGATTTGACTCCATCAATCACCAACCCATTGAAGAGAAGAAAAGAAATGAAAGAATAAAAAACCGACATCAAATATATCTTCGGATGGATGGATGGATGGATGGATGGATGGATGGATGGATTGAAGGGTGGATGGATGAATGCTTATAGCAGAGTGAAGCCTCTCCTTGTAAATGTTGTTTGCGGTTTTATAAATAAAGATCAAAGAATGAATTTTTCAAAATCAACTCAAAGTTTGGAAACTCACTTTTTTTTGTGCACCGCGCATCCCTTTGTTTTGAGTACTTGACTCATTCTGTTGCCTTTCTATCCATCCATCCGTCTGTCTGAACCATCCGTCCGTCGATACATCCATCCATCCATCCATCCATCAACCCGTATATTGTTCATAGTGGCATAGTTTGTCATAGGATCTTCATTAACAAGTTACAACAACAGCAACAACAACAACAAATTGTTTAAAAAAATAAAAGGAATCAAAATGAAATTAAAAACAAAAAAAGGAACAAATTTAATTTAATACAATTTAATTTATTTTAATTCAAATCAATTCCATTTATTTCTCTGTTCGTCGTGGTCCTTGTTGATGTTATTGTTGTTGATGGTGATAATGATGAAGGCGACGACGACGACGACGATGTTGTTGTTGTTTCTCTTGATGATTATGGATTGATTGATGGATGGACAGTTGGATAGATGGATGGATGGATGGATGGATGGATGGATGGATGGATGGATGGATGGATGGATGGATGGATGGATGGATGGATGGATGGATGGATGGATGGATGGATGGATGGAGGAGGGATGGATGGATGGATGGATGGATGGATGGATGGATGGATGGATGGATGGATGGATGGATGGATGGATGGATGGATGGATGGATGGATGGATGGATGGATGGATGGATGGATGGATGGATGGATGGATGGATGGATGGATGGATGGATGGATGGATGGATGGATGGATGGATGGATGGATGGATGGATGGATGGATGGATGGATGGATGGATGGATGGATGGATGGATGGATGGATGGATGGATGGATGGATGGATGGATGGATGGATGGATGGATGGATGGATGGATGGATGGATGGATGGATGGATGGATGGATGGATGGATGGATGGATGGATGGATGGATGGATGGATGGATGGATGGTTGGACGGATGGAGAAATGCCGCCCCGGGGATAGAAGGTGCGCTCCGATTGACAGAGGTCACTAAGGCTGTTAGTGGAAGTGATTATTCAGTCAGAGGAATCTTCTTACGCGAGAAACTGCACATGAATGGATCTTTTGTGGCATTGTGAGTTGCTGCCGAGAGAGAAGAAGAAGAAGAAGAAGTGGAGAAGGTGATGGAGATGGTGCGACGGACAGAAGGACTGATGGATGAACAGATGGACGGACTGACCATGGAGTGGTGTCCTCCCGAGGTTGGGTGGGTGCCAGTGGGGAGTGGCGAGGGTGTGTATCTTTGGGGGAGAAATTGATTGAGGTATGGTTTGAGAGGATGGATTTGAGAAGAAGAATTTAAATAGTTTGTAATCATCATCGTCGTCGTCGTCGGCGTCTCCACCCTCATCAACAGTCTTCTCCATGTCTGCACGTCTTCTTTGAAAGTCGACAAGGATCCATTGTCACACCGGAAGTGACTGAAGGTCAGGGGGTCACACGAGGTGCCCTCGGGGCTGCCTGAGTGAAAGACATCCAAGTAACGGCATCAATGAGCAAGGATCATCATGAACACGTCATCATCGCCGCCGCCGCCGTCGTCGTCATCGTCATCATCCTCATCAACATCGTCGTCATCATCGTCATTGTTTGGCTCGGTTATTATCATAATTCTTGTAGTTCTGTTATCGATTTAACTTTGTTGCAAAACAAAAAAACGGCGAAGAATGATGAACTGAGCAGATAAAAAGAAAAAAAAAATTATTGATAATTATTAAGGTCTTGACTGAAATAATAAACTGCATGTAACGGTGACTTGAATCGTGAGTATAAATTACGTCCATAATGATGATTATTATTATTATTGGTATTATTATTATTATTATTTTTTTTTTTTTATTTTTTTATTTATTTATTTTTTTTTTTTTTTATTTTCTCGGCCAAAAAAATCATCCAACAGCAAACGCGATCATCAAACACCTCAACTAACATCCACTGTCCCCCATCCGGGCCCGAGATCACCCCGGGACATACAACCGCATTCCCCAGCGCCAACAACACCGCGCTATAAACAAGCGACATCAACCATAATCAATCACTATAGTCCAATTCGCCGGCGCCAACGTTTATGAGTTCTGCGCTTATGGAATTTCCACATAAGGTAGGTGTCCAGCAAAACCGATGTTGCCAGGTACATCATGCCGTTTCTGGACAGACCGATGCCCCGCCATGACAAGTAAGATCTGGAGGATATTACACCTCTGAAGTTGCATACAAAGGCGGTTACTAAGATCTTCGGAGAGAGAGCACCCCCAGGGTTATTGTTAGACATCCAGATGTGGATGTCTTTGGAGTTATATTTCCCTGTCTTGGATGAGTGGACCTCGTCCAGTGAGGCGGTATCAGAGACAATGGTGACGTCGCATACGATTGAATCGTCCTTACTCCACGCGACTAGGTCAGGGACTCTGATGCCTTCCTCAACTGGTATCCTCGGCTCGATTTTGGTGAAGTACCCTTTCTCGGCCAACTTCGTTTCCAGCCGATGGACGAGGTTGTTGTGCCTCTCTCGTCTCGATACATCCATTCCTGGACAAGCCTGGAAAATGTGATCCAGGCTCTCGGTGACTCTGCAACCGGCGTCACACTTGGTGTTTACCTCTGGATGATATCTGGAAACCCGGAGATTGCATGGGAGGACGCCTGCTCTGACCTTTAAGCACTTTAAGTAGTCACTCGGGAACAATCTTGAACGCCCATCCGCGATCCATTCACTGATACCGACACCCTGGAAAAAGGGCTGGAGTCCAAATCCGTCTACCGAGCTGTAAAGGCTCTCGAGAGTCTCTTCCTTAAGTCGTTTTTTGGCTGACGACTCCGAATTTAATTGCCCGAACTTCCTGTGTTCTCCAAGGACGATGCTGTTGTCCTTTAGAGTGTCGAGCAAGAATTCGTCTTCATTGCTTTTCGAGCGAGCCATCATAGATCTCATTCTGCTGGTTCTGATGAGTGGAACCCACTTTCTGAGCTGCAGTAGTCCCAATCCACCAAACTTCAGCCCCGCATGGAAGAAGGCGGTCGGCGTGTCTTTTGGGAGGCGCAGCCATTGCCTGACGGCGGATCTTACTTTCGTGTCTGCAGCCTTTAGAGATTTCAAAGAGATTTTATTGAAGGTAAGATAGTGCACGAGGCTTGGAATAAGGTTCGATCTTAGGGTGTAGAGTTTTTGATTTGGCTTTAAAGGAGCTGTAGATATTGCATGCAAGGATTTATGCATTCTGTCGCCTAGTGACGCGTATTTCATTTTTGGGCCAATGTCAATTCCAAGATATCGGTAGGTGTCGAGAATGTTCATTGCCTTGATTGGCAGCTGGCTGACACTGAGGTAAGAATCCATTATTATTATTATTATTATTATTATTATTATTATTATTATTATTAGCATAAAAATATTACTTAATTTCACAAAAACATCTTTTTCCTCCACAAACGAACCATTTTAAAAGAACAATTCATCGGGGAAAAAATAAAACGCTTCTTATATTTTAAATAATAATTATTTGGCCATTTAAAAATTTAAGTCGCAAATCTTTTCTTAATCAATAATTTAAAATCCTTTTTTTTTATATTTCAAAAAATCAAAATAAAAAAGTCAAAAAATTTAAAAGCGCTTTACGCATTCAATTCTTTGGACGCCACTTAATTTCATTGGCCACACACATGTGACGTCATTGATCACGTGTCTTAGGCCATCTTGGATCGCTTTCATCTTTTGTTTGAGGATTTTTTTTTGAAAGTAATTTGTTTTACAGTCTCTTAAGCGCTATATAAAGAGTTTTCTTCTCTTTCCATTTAAATCTTTATTTTCAAAAAATAAAATAAAATAAATAAATGTACTTTTTTTGAACTTCAAAATGGCGGCCGAAATTGAAGGGAAAATTTAGAGGTTCCCGTTTAAATCTTTCTGGAGGAGTTGCTTTGAGGAAGGTTGTAATTTCTAGCGGGGTGACTTTAATTGCTTATTATCGCCAACGTCATCATCATCATCATCATCGTCATCATTATCAATATCATCATCATCATCAAACTCGCCAATGGGCGATATTGAACGGCACAAAAAATATCGGAAATTTATTAATAATCCGACAAAAACGAAGAGAATCATAAATTATGTAACAATTAGTAATTAATTAATAAAAAAAAAATAATAATAATAATTTTATTGACGTTTGTCCAGTACAGCAATTGGGCTCCACAAAAGAAATGAATACAGGTAAACAAAACAGCTAATTAGATTCTGCAGCATTCGCTACGAAAACAAACACAAAGTCACGAATCGTTCACTCATTCATTTCAACTCCATCCATCCATCAATCCATCCAACTGCCCATCCATCTATCAATCCGTCTATCCATCCATCCATTCATCCATTCATTCATCCATCCATCCATCCATCCATCCATCAATCCATCCAACTGCCCATCCATCTATCAATCCGTCTATCCATCCATCCATTCGTTCATCCATCCATCCATCCATCCATCCATCCATCCATCCATCCATCCATCCATCCATCCATCAATCCGTCTATCCATCCGTCTATCCATCCATCACCGCTCCAAGTCTCAAGCGAGAATTGTGGCTCAAATGTCCTCAATCAGAAAGTCAGATCCATCACACAGCCCTAATCAGTACTTAACAAGTAATAATAATTAATTAATTAAGCACTACCATAACCATTTCCCGAATCAATTCCTGATGTATTCATCCATCAATAGTTACAGAAGACATTATTTTTCTGTATGTTTAAACAGGTTTTGGATGATTCTATGTCATCTATCATCGTCGTCGTCATCATCAACAAACAAAAGACTTTATCTCTAGTTATCACTCGCATTATTTTGAGGTAGAATTTTAAAAGATGATAAGGTAGATGATGATAATGATGATTTTATACTTGAGGTTGATGATGATAATGATGAGTTGTCGGCGGTGATGATGACGATGCAGGTGGTGAATGCTAATTAATGTGGTGATTAGTTTCAGGCACGATCATACTGCCATTTCATCCCAATCATTCGGACGTGAATGTGGAAACAGATTTCTTTTTAATTCACTCACTCACTCACTCACTCACTCACTCACTCACTCACTCACTCACTCACTCACTCACTCACTCACTCACTCACTCACTCACTCACTCACTCACTCACTCACTCACTCACTCACTCACTCACTCACTCACTCACTCACTCACTCACTCACTCACTCACTCACTCACTCACTCACTCACTCACTCACTCACTCACTCACTCACTCACTCACTCACTCACTCACTCACTCACTCACTCACTCACTCACTCACTCACTCACTCACTCACTCACTCACTCACTCACTCACTCACTCACTCACTCACTCACTCACTCACTCACTCACTCACTCACTCATTTATTTGTTTAATCCTTCTTTAGGTTGAAGCAACAAAAGTCAAATAATTTTTCGCACGAGAAATTATCATTTAAAAATTCATATCACCTGGCACATTAGTTTTATTATTATTTTACGTCGTCATCATCATCATCATCACCACCACCACCATCATCAAGATCATCATTGACAGCATCATCATCGTCGTCGTCATCATCACAATATTCTGGATAACGATAAAAAAATATTTTTCAGACTACAACAAAAGATGGCAGGAAAAAGAAACCGACTGATAAGAAGCTATCAAGTTCCTGCTTGGATGATGACGACGACGACGACTACGACGATAACGATAACGACGATGATGACGATGATGATGATGATGACAACAACAACAACGATGATGATGACGAAGAGGAGGAGGAGGAAGAAGACGACGAAGATGGCATAAGAAGACGTGATGATGGTGATCCAGGTGAGTAGAAATCATTGTTGGTAATAATAATAAAGACGGCCTGAGCGATAATTTATAAATTATCCTTTTTTAAAACAAATTATGACCATTATAATTATTAAAAGTAATGAAAAAAAAAAGAACATCGAAGTATATTATATGTTGTACCCAATTGCAGTACGAATGTGGCAACGTCTACGATTGCAGTGATTATAATTGCATAATAATAACAATATTTTTACAATATTTTTGCATAATAATAACAATATTTTTACAATATTTTTGCATAATAATTATAATATTTTTGGCGACTATGGCGACGACAACGATGATGACGACGATGACGATGGTGACGATGGTGACAATGATGATGATGATGATGATTTCCGAATCATCCTGACATCATGTTGCCGTTGAGAGCAGAAGCGACCCTCTAGCGACAGCAGCTGCGGTGGTTGTCGCTGTGGTAATTGTAGCTGCAGTTGTGGTGGTTGTGGTAGTTGTAGTTGTAGTTGTAGTTGTGATGATGGTGGAAGTTAAGTGGATTAGGCACGAGCGGATGACCTGAGCCGATCAGAGACCAATCATCCGTAAGAACCTCTATGACGTATTGTGACCGTGAATGCTTCAAGAACTGACCGCTAGGGGGGGGTGGTTGGGCGGATGGACGGATGGGTGGGTGAATGGAAGGGTGTTTGTTGTAAGATAATTTTTATAGATAATTTTTAAAATTAAAATCTTATTCTATTTCCAAACAAACAATTCCTTATCTTTTTTTTTGAAAACAGAAACAAATACAATTTAAAATTTAAAAAAAAACAAATATTTAAAGATAAATCTGGAAATTGAATTAAAATCTTTTGTCCCTTGGTCCAACGACATCTGTCGACATCGATTGTCTCGTTAAGCGTCCAAATAAATGAATAAAAAATATAAAAACTGTTGCAATGCATTTGAAATAATTAATAAAAACAATAATAATAATAATAATAATAATAATTTATTATTATTGAAATATAGAAATAATAAATTATTTCATTTGAAAATAATATCTGTTGGTCGTAGAAGTGTGACTAATCTTTTTCTCGATAAGGACGATGACGACGACGATGACGATGATGATGACGACGATGATGATGATGATGACGTTAATGATGACGACGGTCGTATTTTACGATATTTTTCACAATTCTATTCACGATATTTGATATTAAAACCGAATTTAATCCGTTATTTTGTTTTGATATTATTGCAAATATTATTGTGAATATTATTTCATAAATATGTCTTATTATTTCATAATTTTGACGTATTAATTTGTAATTTGAAACCATCGAAACTTAATGACGAAGTACTCAGTTATTTTAACAACTTGAGTCTCGTTAAAACGGCTTGAATAAAAATTTTATGACGTCTCACAATCGTCATCGTCGTCATCGTCATCATCATCATCATCGTCGTCATCATCATCATCATCATCATCGTCGTCGTCATCATCATCATCATCGTCGTCGTCATCATCATCATCATCGTCGTCGTCATCATCATCATCATCATCGTCGTCGTCGTCATCATCACCATCGTCAGGATTGTGATGGTCTTGATAGTGATTAATGAACAAGAATGCAAGTCGAACGAGCATCTGATATCCTACATGTGAATGAAACCGCTCCAAGGGTAACGAAGGGTGGAGCCGACAGCCATGATGCTGAAAATAATGACGATGACGACGACGACGACGACGATGATGATGATGATGAGGAGGAGGAGGATTGTGATGATGATGATGACGACGATGATGGTGGGGTGACTGCGAGTATGACGATGACTACGCCGATAATAGTGATGGCGATGATAAGGGTGATGATGATGATGATGATGATGATAACGATTGCGACGACGACGACGACGATGATGATGATGATAAGCGATAACTTCAATGAAAGAGTAACGAGAGGTATAAAATTATAACTCAGATGAGCATATAAAAAAAAAAAAACAAACGCTATTTTTTGATGCCCCTCTGAAGAACTATCGGATGTCTCACAAGCATCATCAACCGGATCTTAGAATCCGTCGTCGTCGTCATCCTCTTCTTAACAACAATCGTCATTATCATAACCGCCACTAATTCTTTACCATCGTCGTCGTCATCATCGTCGTCATCGTCTTCGTCATCGTCATCATCATTGCCCAAGTTATTCATTCATCCTCTCAGACCTTGCGTCTTCCAACTCTCTTCTTTTCTTTTTGTCGGTTCATCCTATTCTTCATTCATTCTTTCATTCATTCATTCATTCATTCGTTCGTTCCTTCTTCCGCTCTCCCATCAACCGTTCCTCACTCCCACGCACTGGCAAATGATGAGAATTTTGCGGAGTGCCGAGCATTTTCTTTTGTTCTTTTCACTCCGTCACTCCACTACCTGAGTGCAGAGAGGTTCGGATTTTTTTTGTGTTTAAACTCCATCTTTGTGAACTTAATTATCCTACATGCGCGTCGGTTCTCTTTCCGCTTCGTCGCGTCGTTGTCGTCGTCGTCATCATCATCATCATCATCATCACCATCATCATCATCATCATCATCATCACCACCACCATCATCATCATCATCATCGCCGTAGTCGTCGTCGTCTTCATCACCTCCACCAGTATCACGTGTTGAAGCATGGGGCGATGATGACGATGCTGATGATGACAATGATGATGAATGGATGGACTGATGAATGAATAAATTGGATCTTTACGTCAGCACTCGTCGCTTGCATAGAACTTTGTTCGCACGTTCATCATCTATTATTTTAATTTTAATAATAATTAATAATAAAAAATAATTATTATTACATAAAATATTATTATATGTGTGAACATAAACATGAACATCGAATACGTTAATATTTTTATAATTACCTCCAAATAAAGAAATATAAATTATTAATAATGGGAACGACAACATTAGAACCGGGAACAACAACAACAACAACAGCAACAACAACATCAATAACAAACATAACAGCAACAACAGCAACAACGACGACAAGTACAACAATACCAAGAGAGGGTCACACTTTGCATCTTCGTCAGACGCTTCTAGCGCCAAGATTAACGCTAATCGTATGCAGAAGGACGGACATTCATTTGCGATGTTGACTCGAGCTGTCGTGGAAAAATGATGCATTGTTTGGTTCATCCATGCACGTATGTACCGGTT